>JAJLVQ010000019.1:0-185749 GCA_030570335.1 Pichia rugopelliculosa | reverse complement strand
CAATGCTAGCAGCTGATTCAAACAAACACTTCATTCAGAATCATCCCTTCATAATAAATACGAAATATGCTATTCAAGTAATGGTAAATTGCTTAGTCAGAAACCAATCAGCAAACCGAAGATTTGAAGCTCAGGTGACCAAAAATTTGGCCAATAATCAACCTACAGGCCATGAAAACGATAACATACTATTCGACGGTACTACGTTAGAGGAAGGAATTCATACTATCCCATTTACAATTCTAATAAAACACCCAAATATCAAACTAACAAAGCAAATTAGCATCAAAGACCTACCCAACATAGAAGCACCTATCAAGTTGACCTGTGATACTCAAAAATTTTTAAAAAAACAACTAACAAAAAGTAACAGGTCAGGACAAGATCAACATGCAACTACTCAAACCATCAGCATAACATTACAAGGATCACCAATCTCACAAAATATTATATACTTTCTAGAGGCCTGGCATTCCATTACAACTTGTGAGCTCATTACCAACCCAAAGCTAAAATATTACACCTTCAAGCAGTACAATCAAATGGTGCAAGCTCCAATCAATTTACAAAATTGGCATTTAAAAGAAGCGTTTAATAAACAAATAACAATCAATCCCAACTCATTCAAACATTTTTCCAAACGTATTCATTCTTATATTAATACAATAGAAACAGCAATTTCTTATTGGACCAAAAAGGTTGAAATACCTTTAAAAACATGGAATACAGTGATTGCAAAAATATCAAGACTGCATAATTCAGATCATGTCAGTTTCAATGAGAATTACGAATTGCTTTTACCACCCGTGTCAATTATGCGGAAACAGAGGGGGAACCCATCACATTTTCTTTGAATGTGAAGAAGGCGAAAAATTAGCAAGTAGGTATATGCCAACCAACACAAAATTACAAGATTGTGTTGGAAAAACAACCCAGGATCAAAACTCTTGAAAAATGAACAAAGCAATATTATTCTTAATATTTGCAAATAAGAAGTTCTATATCGAAAGGCAACAAAAAGAAACTTTTATTTCAAAGCAGTTCATAAATCAGATTCATATGTAATTTGAATATAAAAACTTAAATGATTTTTAATATGAAATCGATAATGTTTAATAAAAGAGTATTACATCAACAATACTATAATGCCATTTTATATCAGCTAACAAGGAAAAAAATTCCAGGATGTGAAACTATATATAAAAATTTATAATATTAGTAATAGATCTTTTGGAATAAAAATGTCATGTGAAGATGATTAATAAACAGCTCCAAAATCAAGGCTCTTCTTTTTGTTTTTCTACAGAGAGTTTCTTATTTGCTAATATTGCTTTGTTAATTTTTCGAAAGTTTTGTTTATTGTCTGTTTTTCCAACACATTCCTGTAATTTTGTGTTGTTTTGTAAATATCTACTTGCTAATTTTTCGCCTTCTTCACATTCAAAGAATGTATGATGTTTTGCATATCTGCTTCCACAAATTTGACGTGGTTGATAAAAGAATTTATCCTATGCGTTGTTCGTATATTCTATTAAGACGAAAATGATCTGAGTTATGAAATCGTGATAGTTGTAAAATTACTTTATTCAAAGTGTGTAATGGTATCTATACTTTATCATTCCAATATGCAATTAAAGTATCCGTTGTATCCATATAAGAATGGAAACGTTTTGAATAATGTCTAAACGAGGTTGGATTAATTTCGATTGATTCATCAAATGGCTCTTTTAGTTGACATGTGTGAAGATTGATAGAAGATTGAATCAATTGATTATATCTTCTAAACATGAAATATTGGATTGCTGGTTGCACTGTGCTGTTGCATTGTGCCACCAAATGCCTATGAAATATATGATATCCTTGGGCAAGCCTTGCAATACTATATTATTAGTTGAATAAATTTCAGGAATTCTGTGTTTTAATCTCTTCTTCTTTTGTACCTTCTTTACCATTTTCTGAATATCACATTCCAAATTAACTGGAATTTCAACTGTAGATGAATCTGCTTGATTAATTTTCTTGGTTAATTTGAAAGCTGGAAGTTGCAGTATGTTTATAAAGGGGATGGTCTTAATACCTTCATCCAATGTGGTAACTTCAAATTGAATTTTATCATTATTGAATGCTAGAGGAGTATAGTTGCATAGATTGTCATACACATGAGATTCAAATATTCCCTTGGCGGACTGATTGCGTACCAAACAATTGACCATGATTTGTATTGCATATTTGTTATTAATGATAAAAGGGTGTTTCTCAAGAAAATAATGATTACCTCAGAGTTTCACTATACCGTTATTAGCAGATAACATAGTGTAGATGTACTATGTGCTATATTAACATTTTATTCAAACTAATGAGGAAAATGGTTCCAGTATGCTTTATAAAAATATATAGAACTAGTAATAAATCTTTAACTCAAAAAAAAATTGGTACATAAAACGTAAAGCTTTACAAAAATTTTAAATTTTGATGCAAAAAAAAAAAAAAATAAAAAAACAAAAAAAAGAAGACCACCAACTGCAAAGCATCGCTGGGTTTCCTGTTTCCTAAAAGGTAAAAGGGAAGACCGAACACTAGATAACAAGAACTTTTTTTTCGAAAGTACAATCTTTGCTTTATAGGACCTACTTAATAAGACATTCAAGTTGTATATGTCATAATTAAACACAAAAAATTCAAATTTATTGAAAGTTATATCTACCCTAACGAGCAAAAATATTTCCTGTACGCAAAACTTTGAATAACAATAGTAATAAATCTTTAATTTAATAAAAAGTAGATATGAATAAAATCTTTAAGGTTACATATAGCTTAGATCATGAAAGATTTAATGTAATATGTGAATTTAAGTTGGTGTTCATGCTTCAACCTTCAGCTTTATCTACCGCATCATGAGATGTTCACCGCAGAAAAAGTGTAGCATGTCCAACATTCAAAGAAACTTTTATGCATCATGAAATTTTAGGATTTTATGTCATATTTCATGTATAAAATCTGTAAGACAACAAAGAGATGAACCTCCGATTAATTGATCGAACAATTCAGATTCGACTTGCAAATAATCCATCCTACAGACATAAAGTCATTATAAAGCCATATTTTATACCTTTTCCGTACTTTTTTGTCAATGTTCTTTTTATTCATTTGATTATTTTTAGCTCTGAAATTTTCTGCCACAGTTTTGATAACACTTTTTCCTTTCCCTACTTTCCTATCTTCATGATCAGGGGTTTTCAACAAAATAATAATTCTAAAACCTCTTCAAATTTTACTTAAATTTATAGTTGGCTTAGATTTCGTGTATTTTCAACCTGCTTATATATAACCTTCCCCTTCAAAGTAGTATTAGAAGTTCTGGAAGGAAAACCTTATGACTATACTGTTGATTATTGGTCATTAGGTTGTATTTTGTTTGAAACTATTGTTGGTTATACGCCATGTGGTTCGTTCGATGAAACTTCTGGTAATTTGAAAAGATGGAGGCATATCTTAAAAAGACCACGTGATGATGATGGTAGATGTGTTTTCAGGAACAATATCTCAAACTATTGCATAGAATATTAAGAAAATTTTAGCTTCCTGTTATTATCATGAAAATCGATGATTTTTCATAGATCGAAGTCAAAATTTAACTTAAAAAAGTGATGTATAGTTTATACAGAACGTATTGAAGATTTCACAGAATATTCAACAACGAATTCAAGGAATTTATAGCCTTGCCGTGGCTTTTCGGTTTAGTACATTAGATCTCGTTGGTTAGTTTCTATCCGTATTAATATTTTTTTCTACCGAAACAGCAACAACGAGATAATGGAATTTTTTCGAATTTATTTTACTAAACCACCCAGCAATGAATAAAGAAGAGCTCAAAACTAGGCACATTGGTTATATTACTTACCTATTGTTTATTACTTATAACTAAATACTTAAATTCTTTACACTGTATTACTTAAACAATCTTTGGAAGCCTACCATCATCTAGAAGATTTATATCGAACAAGGGATTGTGGTTTGATCGTAAAGCTGCAAGCTTGACAGGATCAGCAATATCTTTGCTATCTTTCAAGATATGATTTTTGTTTAAATTTGAATTTACCGTTGTTAAAATCATTGCCTCAACGATATTAGGACTGTGATGACAGTTTTTAACATAAAAATCGTTCCTAGCTACCGAGAAAACCCGTTCAACGTATGATCTTGAAGGTAGACCAGCAAGCGACCTTTTTGCAAGGATACTTAAATATTTGAAGTCATTCTGGTATGTTTTCCAAAACTCTAAACTGTCAAACCCATAAAGAGAAATATTATTGTTTTTGATTGCCTCAGTATTTAAAAGAAAATCCTTCTCAGTAATCAAATTTATATATTTATCGATCTCATTTTTGATTAACTTTCTCAAACACCATTCAGCAGTACCTGTTCTCCGAATTTCTTCATCTGTTTTGAATGGACCGGCATAATCGGGACCAAAACAATCCTTCTTACTCAAGTCGATTCCTGATTTTTTCTTATTTTGAAAATAAAAGTTTATATTTGGATACATGCCTGATAAATCTGAATATTCATCCAACGTTGAGTTCTGAGAAGATGCACTTCTACTACGCTCTTTTATAAGTTTCTCAATATACTCATTCTTCAAATCTTTAAATTTCTCATCCAATAAAACATGCTGTAAATCCATATCTGGTGATATATTTGAAAGTAGCGGCAAATTAATTGATCTTTCGATTTCGAGTATACAATGATCAATGACTTTGTTTTTGAGATCGACAAGTTCAATTCGTTTAATTCCACCACCAGAACTATTTAGACCTTTATCGGATTTTAAGTAATTAATGGCAAACAAAATAGGATTAAAAAATTCAGCTAAAACAAGGTGTAAAGATGTGTCACACGGTTGGATATAAGAGGTCAAAACATCGAGTCCTTCTTCTATAGAAGCATCCAGTAAAGTGTAATCAATTTCTCTTTCTGCATCACTACCTAATATTTCCCTCTGTTCCTTGCATCCTTCAAGTAAGAAAATTGCTTCTCTAATAAACTGTGCGTATTCTGAAATGCATGCTTTATTTGATGATGCAATTGTGTTCAAAAGATCAAGACGACGCAGCAAATCAACCATAATTTTTATAATACTAAAATCAGTTGGAACCATCCTTGCACAAGTTATATCATCTATATCTACCACTAATTCATCGAAATTGTTCTCACAGTATTTTAAAATAGCTGCTTTATATTCTAACAAAGACTTTAACATATTGAAAGGACTTCTCCAACCTGTTGAAATATCGAGAACTATTTTCTTTAATTTCAAATTAGTTCCTTCTTTCAAATTTATATCCCTTATTGCTTTATCCCATGCATCATGGTGATGATGAATATGTTTAATAAAATTTTTCGCCCGATGTAAGACAGTGTAAGCCGTATTATCGTCTTCATTTCCTTTCATTTCAATATCCCGCATCAATGAGGAAAGGCTCATGCCACCATCAGCAAAACCTTCGGTATCACCAACGTTATTAGCATCTGATAGTAAATATTTGATGGTTTCAGCCTTGCTAATATCTTCTGATGTAAAATCTAAACTCTGAATTCCTTGCATCATTTCTAAATCATCATTTTCTTTGACTTCAGCATCCAAATCTTAGGTATTTCTTAACCCAGCAGTAATGAACTTGGCAAATCCTTTAATAACCCTCTGAAGAATATGAGAAGCGCAACGTGTTAAGCAATGGGAACCTCTGAATAATTGCAAGTCATTGATGGCATCATAGTGAGGTGAATAACCTAGAAAGTCATCTACCAATGAGACAAATTTATCAGCAAATTCGGTGTTTTGGCGTGCCGAATCAATTGTAACCGAATTAATTTTATATGTAATATCATATTTGTCAGTGACTTCCATAATCCTTTTAGCTAAATGTCCCGTCCTGTAATCATCACGATTGAATACTTCAAAACAGAGAACATGCTTTTGTTTTTCAAAATTTTCATCAATGAAAACGACAACAATACATATATACCAAGTATCTTCGGCATCATTAGCTTGCAAAAAATCCAGGACAAGATTGACTGATGTAACAGATTGCAACTTCTGGTATAAATTTAAAGATATGAAAAATGCCCTTTTAATAATACAATTATATAGCACGTTTTCGTTACCATATAAAACTTTGTAGTTAAAAACATCAATCATATCTCTAAAACTAGGGTCTTCATATATAATAAAAGGAAGATTGAAATTGATGAAAAAGTTAACCGTATTTTCGATAAATTCATCAAACATTTTCTCAGGCATTTCAATTCGATAAATGGAGGGTGAGTCAGAATCCAAGTGCCTTTTCTTGTTTGCAATTTGATCTGTTTCACTCACGATGTTTTGGTAAATTTCAAAGTGACTTTTTAGAACATGGTTTTTCAAACTAGTAGGGTCTCCTTTAAGTTTTTCCCATCTAAAAGAATCCATACAATACTTACAATTGAAATCATAATCGACTCGAATAAGCTCGCTATTTTCAAAATCAACAAAAGTATTGTTTAAGTTAAGAACATTATAGCATTTGATCCATGAAGCCTTTATCATATGTGGTTTGACGGTTTTACCAGGATTTTGCAAGAGGTTCACAATAGAAAGGGAATTGTGTTCGGTAGTAATACTGGAAGCACTATCAAGGTTCTTATTGTTTGAATTCATTTTGTCCTAATTGAGATTGTCTATCTTTTCTTAACCTATTGGGCTATCCTAAAAGATTAACAAAAGAACCAAGAGCAAGTAAAATGTAAAATTGCCAACTTGTGGAATAAATTCTCAACTTTACGCGTTTCATAGAATGGACGCAAAAATAAAATAAAAAATGCAACATAATTGATAATTGATAATAATTGAACATGACAAATTCGTTTTTAATTTTTTTTTCATTTTTTTTCATTTTTTCTAAATTTCTTGATTTCTTGATCTCTAACTTAGCTTTTCTCTAATTATCTGCCATTGTTAACGTCAATTTATGCAAAACCAGAGCATATAGTTACTATCAAGAATCCTCTAAATGAGTATGCTGGCAGCTACAGAGATAAAACCGTCATCGCCTGTTTTCGTCAATGCAGATAATTCTGTTAATTCAACAAACTCAAACTCCTTTTATGTTAAGAATAAATGTGTGAGTTATCATACTCATTTAGACACTGCTCATGCTAAGGTCTACAGGTATAACAATTTTGATGATTTACTAAAATATTTACAAAGTACATTGCTGATTCATCTGCCATATATCGATTACCCGTCTGGTGAAATTTTGGAAATGATTTTAACGGGTACTCAACTACATCATGTAGAAGAAAATACATCGGATCAAGTTATTGATTTATCTTCACCATGTATTGAATACATACTTACCTTGTTCAGGCTTTTTGAGGAAACTGACTGGATATTTAAATCTCTTGATTATGAAGCGATATTTGAAAATGAACTTGACAATCTATACTCTGAACTTAAGAAAATGTTTTCCTTTTTGTTACCAGTTTCACGTCGTACAAGACTGAGACGGTTTCAAAATCAAAGTGATAGTTCATTGCATGCAGTTCCACTTGATGAAACTGACACTACCCAGGATTATTTGGCATCTGATTTTTCGATAGAAAAAAACGATAAACAGTTGAGAACAGATAAAGTTGAATCAATTTTCAAAATCTCCACCACATCTGATAAGTTCAATCAAACTGATACTTTTTTTGGTATTAAATATTTATCAGAAACTGAAAATGATTTGTGGACCTATATCCAATTTGCGCTAAAGACTGCAAGTAAATTAACTGATATTGAGAGGATGGACTCTTATGAAACCTATAGTCAGACATGGAATCGCTGGCGTGAATTTCTAAACATTCTTATCAGATTTTTTAACTTAGAATTGAAAAAGAATTATGATATCTCTGATACCCTACTTGCATCTAATATCTTGAAATTCTATAAAGGACCAAATGAAATGTCACAATCACAATATTTGGATTCATTGTTAACTATTTCTAATTATATATTCACTGACATAAAGTCTTCATTCAGCAAAACTTCTATCATTTCAACTGATCTGTGCCTAAGCCAAAAATATATATTTCCCTTTAATATACCCATGATTGAATATACGTATAGTGGAACTGGAATTTGCTTAGATTCTATCCCTTTAAGATCAAGCTTGTTGCGTGTTCTTTGGAGTTATATTCTAAGATTGCCCTTTGCTGAATTTGTTAAATCAAAGCTTGTAAAGCACATTGCAAAAAAGTTATTAAACTTAAATCTAAGAGAATTGTTGACATTTTTTTCGGATCCAGATTGTTTCAAATTAAGTTCAATGAAGGACGATTTGTTTTTTATAATTTCTTTTGAAATTATGAGTTTAATTTCAAGAAGTTGGACGATAACAGCAAATAACTTTGAGAATAACCACCAAGAATATATCGATCAACTGAAACAAATATTTAGTGTACCAACAAATACTTCCTATTTTTCTAATTCTAATTTTACTGATATGAATATTCAGTCAACGAAAACTCAGGATGATACATTAAAAAAATTAGCCATTCTTGCTAAATATCAATTTCAGCTTCTTTCTAAAATATCAGCATTTTCTACAGAAAATTGGAATTCAATCAATAAAATTCTTTTAGAGGTCGATAATAACATTGTGTCATTAGAAAGCCTTGTCGAAAACTAAAAATTAAATACTTCTAATTTTTAATGTCTTAAAGAATTCTGTATAGATTTATTCATTTTTACTATAATTAATTACTTACTCATATATATATGTAATTTGAACCTATGTAGTCATTTTATTCGATCTTTATATTAGATAAAAGGTCTAACATTTTTCTTACAGATAACATATGTACAGGGATAACGTTATATTCTGTATGGTTCCCAAGAAGATCTCTTTCTCTTTCTCTAATTCTTTGTCTCTTTTGCCTTTGCTGCATTCTATAAAACTGTGTATATTGTTGTTGCATATGTTGCTTTTCTCTTTTCTTTTCGGATCTTACACCAGAATAACTTGGTGCACTTCCAGCCGTATTAATATTTAAATTGTTTGTAGATAGCTTCTCATCCCAAGTAACATCATCCTCATCGTCATCCTCATCTAATTCATCAAATTCAACATTACCACATTTTCTTCTTATTCCGTTTAGACCAACATATTTAGCAAAGGAACTCAAGTTTCTATATTGAATTAACATCTTTTTGAGAAATTTTGTAGTGCTAATACCAGTTTGACAACTTAATAGATTTATTTCCAAAACTCTATTTTTGATGGCACCTTCACCAGTATTAATTAAAAATCCTGTCTTCAACGGAACACGAGGTTGATTCGAAAGTGGTTGCGAAACCTCCAATATTAAACCATAACATTCATCTGAAATATCGACTAAAATTGGATTCGTAGCAAGTGGTTCTTGCATAGATATTTCCTCTGGCAATGATTGCAAGGTTTGGATAGGAACAGGGACTTGCGTAACTCCAAGATCCATGGGCGATAAAACTGCATCAAATGATGGGGTAAACATTGAAACATCAGGGCTTTCGAATTTTGCACTACCTACTAAATGAGGTTGGAATGTGGGAGGATTAACTAGACCATTACTAGGAGTTTGTGACTGAGAATTAGTCGAAGCAAAAGTATAATTGAAATCCTTTGATAAGTCATCTTTACGTTTCGGAATAGAATATGGTCCAGGATTGTTAGATAAAATTAGTGTAGATGATTCCAATTCTGCTGTCATAACAATTAAATGAACACCATTGTTTTTCATCGATAGCCTTTTCCATTCAGCAAGTTCATCGTCAGGAATGATATTATTCAACCTGCTTAAAATAACATAAGTTTTACCCTTTAATATTGAAATATAATCCAATATAATTGACATCATATCATTGGCAACTTGTTCAAAATTTTGACTTCCGGCAATATCTTCATCAATACACCACGATTTAGTGAAATTAAATCTACCACTTTGATCAATCCAACTAGCAACACACCATTTTCTATCAACTGATCTTTCATAACACAAATGCAAGTATGTTTCATCATCAACTAATGACTTTGTTGTTGACTTTGTATTTAAACTAAAATTGATATTTTCTTGGATTTCTTTCTCAATTAAGAATATATTATTCCTATCTTTAAATTCGTGTTTTGTATCGTTATGTGGACAATTATTAAAAAGCTCAAGGGAAAGCTCTACATATTGCTCAGTAGTAAAAATGACAAATTGTCCCTCATCATTTATATAAAATGAATCAAGTGAAAATGCTTTGTAAAATATGCTAATTGGTAATCTAGCAATAGTTTTACTTTTTCTCTTTTTCTTTCTTTTTCCAGTTTCATTTTCAGTAATATTCTTTTCCAGAAAGCCAGATTCAAAAGTTTGAGTAACGGTTGCCATTTTGATTAAAGAATTTAGATCTTGAAACGGATCAACAAACATCAATAAAAGTCTATCAGGATTTTCAAAAGTGAAATTACTTTGTAATTCTTCTGTCGATGATAATAGTTTTTTTTGAACATTCTCCCAATATTCGTCCCTTTTGCCAGATCCGCATTCAACCTCGATCACACCAGATTCTATAACGGTTCTAATATCTCCTAATTTGCAAACCTTATAACATTCAATAATTGAAAATAAGAAGTCTACCGCCTTATGTTTGAAATTTTCATTGAGTTTAGGAATGATGAATAAAATTTTAAAGTCCTTTTTCATATGTGGTTCTAAATTCAACATTTTCCAATAATTCAAACCTATGTTATTAATAATTATATCCTGATTTAATCTTTTTAAATTTAAAATTGTGGGTTCAATTCTAAATACATTATCAGATGGAATTGAATGAGGTAAAGCCAATTTACTGAAATCATCTCCAAAATCTGGATACATTTGATTATGGCTAGGATCCGATGGCTGAATATTCGGAGTGGGGGAGAACAACCCATAATTATTATCATCAAACAATTTTATCTCATTATCTGTTTTAATTTGATGATTAATGTTATTTCCTTGATCTGATATTTTAAGGCCAAAAAAGCATTCAAATGGCTTATTCTGTTTTGATTCTGTATCCGAGTCAAATAATTCAAAACAGTTCAGTTTGCTAATTCCAGGAAATATTTTATAAAATAAGTATTCAACATCATTATCTAAAGCTGAAGGACATTCTCTATTTTCAGTTAACCTATCGAGGACCTCATTATTCATATATTTTTGCGAATATAAAACATATTCTTGTAGAATTGGCAACAATGATACAATTTTCGATTTTTCAACTGTCAGGCTAACATGATTTAAAAAATTAAAGGGAATTTGAATGGGCGCAACCAACCGTAAAACATAAAACCAGGAATTCGGAATATCAATGGTACCTAAAGTAGTTGAAGTAGTTTGATGGGTAGAATTTTGCATTGAAGTCTCATTAAAAGCAATCAATGGAGCACCCCCATTTCCTGGTTTATTTTGACAGTTATTATTATTGATTAGAATAACATCTCCAGTATCATTAACATTTTCGGGACCATCTTCATAATCGTCCTCAAAATCTAGATCAAGCTCATCATCATCAACAATATTGTCAAAAATAGTTTCTAACTTTCTTCTTTTGGAGGGATTACCATCACCAGTCGAAGGAAGGATAATACCCAAACCTCTATTTGCTGGATTATTAATAAGTAAATCTTCAGACCTTACATTTGCATTTGTAATATTGCCAAATTCATCCTCCTTGACGCCATGGCTACCATCACCATCATCATCGTCAATTTCATTTAATTCGAAAGCTAAAGCTCCAGTATCATTATTAGTTGAATCAATTAAATCATAAAGTAAATTAGTTTGTGCATTATCAGCTTTTGAACCAGCCAAGTCATCAAATCCTTTAATATTATTATTGCCATTTTCTTGAAAGAAATTATTATCACCAATTTTATTCACGTCTTGATCACCAACACCATTATAGCTATCATCATCATCATTATTAATATTATCAATATTAATATTATTATTATCATTATTATTATTATTATTATTATTATTATTATCATCCTCATCACTGTCAGATAACAGATCTCTTGAAAAATCATAATCAATCTCAGAATTCTTCGCTGAACCTCGAATAAGAAAAGATGGAGTATTTATACTTAACATAGTATTAAATTTTGCATCAGTAATTGAGGTTGGAGTAAGACCCAAGTTTGGAGTTGCCAAGCGATTTGGATTCTTTAATGAGTTTTCATTTGATTTATCAAGTGCATCAACTTGATTAACATTTCTAACAAAAAACTTACCACCATTGCTATATTTACTATCAATATCTTTTTCAATTAAAGGATTAAAATTTAATGGAGAAAAAATAGACTTCTTTTGTTCTTTAGGAGTTAAATGTGGAAATGGTTTTGAATTTATCTTATTATCATAATTTGTATTCGGCGATGTATAATCTTCATTATTTATATCTGGAGCAAATATTTGGAATGGTATTGGTGATGGAGCACCTGGATCCTGATAAAATGGTGATGTACTGATTGGTTCAGTTGTTATATTTGAAATGGTTAATGAAGTAATTGGAGATTTTGCATCTTCCTTTTTTATATGATTTTCAAATTTGCTTTCATCATTTAATTTAATTCCTGAGTCTTTTTCAGCTGTGATACTATTTTGCTTATTTTCATTTCCATTTTCATCTTCAATTTCTTCTTTATTTTTGGTTCCATCCCCTAAATTATTTAGTACCGCATCAACAGCATTATCGATTTCTTTATCGTAGTTACGTTCTTCATCATTAACTTGGTGATTATTGGTATCATCAGCATTATCATTTTCGATTTCATTCTCATTGCCATTCTCATCAGAATCTCCAAATAGATCATTCCAATCTTCCTCAAAATTTAAATCCTTTTTCTTGCTTGGCAAAAACACATTTTCTGTATTGGATACATCCTTCTCAACATTTTCTAAAGTCTTTGGATCATCTTGAAACACTTTGTTCAATTGTTCTTGAATATCAACATCAATATCAACATCAACATCAACACCAACATCAACATCCATGCCCACATCACCACCAACATCAACAACATCGCTAGATTTTTCAATATGAGGCAAAGGAATTGCATCTTTTTCAAAGAAATTCTCGAAATCATTACTTGACTTAACAATATCATTAAAACCATGCATATGAGAAACTTCGGTGAGGTCTTTTAATGGTTGTTTAAGTTGTTGATCAATTGATTCAATTTCTGGATTGAATTCAAAGCTTTCGGGAAATTTAAATTCAGATCTTTGGCTTCCATTAATATTTAGATCGTTTTGAAGTTTCATGTCATTATTTGGATTAAAACTCGAATCTATTATTCCACAATCAGTCTTATTATTACTTCCATCTGTGTTGTCATTATTGCCATTACCAATATTTTCTTCTTTAGGTTTACATTTGTTTATGTCATCAATTACCTCAATAAATTCATCCACCAATTGAAATGGATCATTTAGTTGGAACGTATCTAAAGTAGATAATTCATCATCATCTGATTGTAAACTACCAGGAGTTGAACCCAGTGGAAATTGAATAAAGCAGAGTTCAATAGGCCAGTAAATAAACTTTTTACCAGTGGATAAACTTTTATCTAAATAATTTGAAATTAAGGGTCCAGAAACAGACGAATTAAAACCACATGGATGTATTTTAATCCATAACCTTTTTTCATTAATCAATGATGGATTTAAGTTTAAATCGATATCATTAAACTTTTTTAAGATGTTAAACAATTTTTCGTAATTTTCAGGTGGTTCGTCAGTGATAGAATCAGTATATGAATCACCAGCAATTAAACATCTAATTCCAGATGGTGCAATATAGAGTGCAAAGTTTGACTTTTCATTCAAAGTCTCAATTGAATTGTTACATGAAATAGCCACAAAATCAACCAATTTGTAAAAAATCTTCTTTAAACTCGTCATATTTACAATCAGTTCATTTTTCTGATTTAATGATGGATTAATTTTTAGTATTGAATATGGAACCAATTTTTTCAAAATTTTAGTCTTTTTAGATGTTGTTGAAAATTCTGTATTATTTTGAGTTGTTGTTATAATTGATCGTTGGATGGCCGCTGAGGCTATAAGTTGCCCACTATAAGGATATATATCTATTGATAACGATTGATTTGAAGTTTCAAATAACGAATGAGAGTTTGTCATTTTTTGTAATATGAATCTATGAACGGCTCTTAGAAAACTCAAATATACCACATTAATAGATTTATTTTGAAGTTTTTGATTTTGATGATTATCAGATGATGTTGTTTGAGTTGATGAAGATGGTGAAGTTTTAAAAACTTTATTTGCATCAAATGTTGAGGCAGATATTAAAGTCAATGATAAATTATTTTCACTTATAATATTACTCATTGCATCCTTTAATTGATTGAATCCTATATTTGGATCAAAATTTTGGTTTGGATCATCAATTTGTAATTGAAAAATACATAGCTCTTTCTTTGCTATCCATGTAATTATATCAGCTATTTGATAATCGTTTTTTAGTTTACTTTTTATCAATTGTTCATATTGCAAAACTTCATAATTAGAACCGATCATATTTATACTCGACTGATTTTGATTTTGATTATTATTATTACTATTATTATTATATTGATAAAAATAACAATTAACATTTTTTAAACAGCAAAATTTATAATAATTTGTAAATGTCAAAGATTTTTCATCAGACAATGGATTTGGTTGTTTAGTGTGAATTTGGCTAATTGATGGATTATTGTTCAAATAAGATGGTGTCAGAGGATTGCTAATATTTGCATGTGGCTGGAAATGGTTTTGGGGTACATTATTTGAGGCTGATACATAATTATTAACATTGGAATTGATATTGTTGTTTAAGTTATTACCATTATTATTATTATTAAAAGATGTAGTCGGGTGACTAGATCCATATATTAAACCAGAAGGAGTTTTAAAGATCGGATTTAAATCTTGAACCTTAAACATGATTGCCTAGCTTAGACACAATTGATTGAATATATGAAGCTTTGGTTTTTCTTATTAAACATATATTAACCACACAAGATAGTAGTGATCTATCAGTACAGTCCGATTCATGTTAAGAACTATTTGAGAAGCGACGCGTCGATCAGAAAGAATTCTTATGACCGGTCGCTGTGAGCTGCTTTTTCATTTTTCATTTTTCATTTTTCCTTTAAATAGCATGAAGAAGGAGTGTTGCTTAGACAGAGAAAGAAATAAAAATTTCTCCTTAGACTGACATCAAGTTCAGTATTCTGGTGGTTAGTTACCGGGATATAGAACAAATAAGGTACATTCTTCGAATTCCTTTTTTTTTCTATACTTTTTTTTTCTTGTGATATTCAGTTGCCTTTTTGTTTTGGTCAGGAGATACAATATATTCATACACTACATTACAATTTGCCACATAACTCCAAAAATCTACTACTGAAATGCTTGAAGCACTTGCAACATGGAGTCCATCCTTTCAATCTGCATTACAAACAGAATTAGAAACAGGAGATTCACCGTTTACCTTATTCAACTTTTCAAATGTTGATTCAAACAACTATCCATCAACTAGGACCTGTGTTTCAAGAGGTTTCTTATTCAATAAAGAACAAACAAATGTTCTAGTTTTCACCACTGATAAAAGATCAAGTAAATATAAAGAATTATTAAAGAATCCAAGATTTGATGCCTGTTATTATTTTCCAAAATTAAGAAAACAGTTTAGATTTAAAGGTAGCGTTAGAATGATCAGTGATGATTTAATACCAGAGATATCATACGAGATGAAAGATCACATTGACAATTTAAGCAATCATAATGATGATTCATTTGAAGAAACTATTAATGATTCAGATTCTTCGTCAATTGATGATGAAACGCAATCACTAATTAGTCAATACCTATCCCAAACCAAGAATGATAATATTGAAAAGAAAAATAAAATTTCCCAACCATTGCGTTATAAATTGTTCTCACCACAATATGTTAAAATGTTTGAAGGATCAACGGTTTCATTATCAGATTTAGGCAATGTTCATAATACAAGTGAACCACCAAGTATTACTCCAACAAAAGAAGAATGGGAGAATGAGAGATTACGTGTTTGGAATAATTTATCAAGAAGCATGAAGAAATCATTTAGAAAGCCAATTCCAGGTACACCATTAACTGAAGAAAATAGAAAATTATTAGATGCAATAAATAGAGGTGTTGATGGATCAAATTCTTCTACGGGATATGAGAATTTTGTAGTTGTTTGTATGTTTGTTGAATTAGTAGACGAAGTTGTGTTGGGAGGTAGTGGATATGATAGAAGATATTTATATAGAAAGACAAATAGTGATAACTGGAAAGAATATGAAATTTGTCCATAAAGATTTGTTAGTTTTATGTTAAGTTGTCAATATAATCAGATCACAAGCGATAATAATAATAAATTTAATAATAAATATTAAATATAAATAAATAAGATTTTAAAGTATAACAAATAATAGTGTATAATACCAATCAGCGTGTAAATATTTAGAACAATAACGATTTTGACATAATTTAGAACTGACATTGAACCATTGATTAATGGCTAGTATCCCAATTCTACTGTAAATTGTATACCGTATACCATATATGCCCATGGTATAGATGATTAAACCGAAGTGGTTCTTAGCGGCTAGCGATTGTCACTTAGCGGCAATATCGAGTAACTTACCACTTTAGGAAAGTGCTAGCGGGTGAACATGATTCTCTCTATTGATCTTTCATTCAGGGAAGGCCTTATAGCTTTGGCGGCATCGCATGTGTGGAGAGATACTCTATCTGTCTGTCTTGTTATATGATTACTATAAAAAGGCATCTATTCTCCTTATGTGTCATTTTGGTTCTGTCACTAATCAGTTTATCCTTTCTCTCCTTTAATACTTCCTTCTCCATACAAGATGTCTTACACATCCAACTGTTTCCCAAACGAACCAACTGCTCCAGCAGTCGTCACTGAATCTATCCCTGGTCCAAAGGGTAAACAAGCTATCGAATCTTTAGGTCAAGTTTTCGACAATAGATGTACCTATTTTGTTGCAGATTACGAAAAATCTACTGGTAATTATATTGTTGATGTTGATGGTAATGTTCTCTTAGATGCTTATTCCCAAATTGCTTCAATTCCTTTAGGTTATAACAATCCAAACTTAATCAAGGCTGCTACATCTCCAAAAATGATTAGAGCTATCGTTGATAGACCAGCTTTAGGTAATTTCCCAGGTGCTGACTTTGAACAAATCCAAAAAGATTTATTAAAGCATGCTCCAAAGGGTCAAACTCAAGTTTGGAATGGTTTATCAGGTGCAGATGCTAATGAATTAGCTTTTAAGGCTGTCTTTTTCAATTATCAATCCAAGAAGAGAGGTTTTAACAATGGTTTCACTGCAGAAGAAGAAGAAACTTGTATGGAAAATATGGCTCCAGGTAATCCAGAAATTGCAATTTTATCTTTCAAGAAAGCTTTCCATGGTAGATTATTTGCTTCAGGTTCAGTTACTAGATCAAAACCAGTTCACAAGATGGATATGCCATCTTTCCAATGGCCAACTGCTGAATTCCCAGCTTACAAATATCCATTAGAAGCAAACGAAGAAGCAAACAAAGAAGAAGATGCAAGATGTTTGGCGATTGTTGAAGATAGATTTCAAAATTGGAAGTGTCCAATTGCTGGTGTTATTGTTGAACCAGTTCAATCTGAAGGTGGTGATAACCATGCTTCTGCTACTTTCTTTCAAGGTTTGAGAGATATTACCTTAAAATATGGTGCTAAATTAATTATTGATGAAGTTCAAGCTGGTTGTGGTGGTACAGGTATAATGTGGGATCATGAAAGATATAATATTACTCCACCACCTGATCTTGTTACCTTCTCAAAGAAAATGCAATCAGCTGGTTATTGGTTCCATGATCCTGAACTCATTCCAAATCAACCATATAGACAATTTAACACTTGGTGTGGTGATCCAAAGGGTATCATCATGGCTGCTGCAATTTGTGATGAAATCGCTGACAATAACTTATTAGAACCATTGAGAGAAACTGGTCTTTACTTTTACTCTAAATTAGAGGCTTTACAAAGCAAATACCCAGAATTAATTACAAACTTAAGAGGAAAGGGTAAGGGTTGTTTCCTTGCTTTTGATTTACCATCTGGTGAAAAGAGAGCTGACTTCTTAGGTAAGATGAAATTAGCTGGTGTTAATGTTGGTGGTTGTGCAGAAGTTGGTGTTAGATTAAGACCCGGATTAATCTTTGAAAAGAAACACGTCGATATATTCATTGCCGCAATGGAATCCGTCATTCCTAATTTATAGAATTCAACAACACCTGTATAAGAACCTGATAGTATATATCGGCCCCAGTAGCATTTAAATAAAAAAATGTTTTTATAGAGAACAGCTTTAAGTTTCAAATATTCATGTGAGGGTTAATCCATATATGGGACCTGCATTTCATTCAGCTCACGAGGGGAAACTGAAAACTAAAAACCCTTTTGAGAAGATAACAATAGTGTGAGCTGAGCATTATATAAAAGATTATACTACACCTCGGGATAAGTTATTTAATATACAGAATAAATCTATTTGAAAAGAAAGAATGAGAGAATATAGATTGGTTGACTTTGTATTTCTCTGCTTCTTGGCATTAATCTATCTGTTTTCGAATTATCCATTAGATGAATCCCTGTTTTACTTTGTAAAATCTATTTCTAACGGTATTGTAATACCATTTATTTGCCATCAATGATACAATGATAAAATACTAACATTTTTCAAGCTACCAAATTATTATTGGATACATTTTTTATGTGCTATATTGAACCATTAAATGTCAAAAATGATATATCCAAGAACAGTCCATTTTATCAACATATTATTACCAGAGTTATTAATCATTATCTTAAAGATCTTAATAATTTTGAGAAAATGAATCCATCATATTCATTAGTTTCTAATGTTACATGGAAAGTATTTTTTAATATCAGATCTTTCATTCAATCTTACAATGTGATTGAATTGAGTGAATATGCAGAAATTAAAGATCCAAATGGTGTTATGATAACTGTTTCTTGTAGACCAAAAGTTCATGATCTGATCATTATATATGTTCCGAATATACCATTATTTGGATCTGAACCATTCTTTTATATTGAATATTTGATGACTTTACATAGCTTATTACTTTTACAAGGTTTTGATAGTCCAGCAATCTTTATTACCAAATTTCCTGAAGCTTGTAAAGAATCTTCAATGGAATATAATTTAAAAGTTTTGCTTGAAACAATAGCCAAAATAAGTGAAAAAAATAAAGATTCCAAAATTGTTTTAATGGGTGATTCAATTGGTGCAACACTCATCTTAAATTACTTATCCGTCAAGAGTAATATTTATTTTAATGAAGATCTAAATACCCTTGGTAAAGATTTAACTATTGATCCTTTTGTATGTTGCCTAATTTCTCCAATTGTTAATTTCAACAATCTTGTAGAGGATCAAAATAATCAAGACTATTTAAATATTGACATTATTAATAATTATTCATCATTTTATTGTGATGATAAAGCGAAAGATAAGTTTAATCCCATTAATTGGGATAAAGTTCAACTTTGGGACAAAATGGTTCCAAAAGGTGGTATGATCATTACATATGGCGATAAAGAACTACAAAGTAATGAAATTGAAAAAATGTCAGCCGTTGCGTTTGAAACAAAAAGAGTTAAGATAGTCAAAGGTGCAAATAAATGTCATTGTTGGCAGTTTATGTCCTTTTTAACAGAAGAAACTCAAGATGAAAAGGAAGATAGTTGTTTTATATTTGCAGGCATGCTTTCACGGATGGTTCTTTATCAGACGGACAAATATCGTGATCCTTCAAAAGGTCATGAACCAATGAACTTGCTCACTATTGATGATGACCATCTTTAAAGCTGATTTGTTTAAGAAATTTATACGGCTTTTAAGATTTTATAAACTGTTTTTGCTATGTAATGCTTATCTAATTTTAAAGAGTAGATAGAATATCATTAATACAGTGTAAAGTGTAAATTAAAATCTGCTCCCACCAGCGGGTGCGTGGTTTTTTGTTTTTTGTTTTTAGTTTTTAATTTTTCTTTTTTCTGATTTCTCACCAATTCGTGTGATTAAATTAAATTTTACCATTTCAGTTTTTAATATGCAAATTTATTTTCAAAAATTTTTCAATATGTTCTAGGATAAGAACAATTGTGGTATCATACAGACACAATATACACTACACACATTATTTTACAGAACTTTTCTAAAGCATTTGTATCATGAGTGTTTTATTGAGTTGCAAAAGTATGCGCTCGTGCTTCCATCGTTCCTCACGTCAGGCCCACAAAAATAGAAATATCGGCATTAGATTACTGGCTATAGAATCAAAAACGCATATTACGAAACCAAAATCTTTAGATGATATTTATACGAAAATTGTTTCAAAATCTACTTTCAATCCAGCAAAAAATAATGATATGTTTTTTGCATCAACAGCTTATGATAAAATTCTTACTAGAGTTGATGATGAAATTTTACAAATTTGGTCATTATATGAAGCATGCTTAGAGAGTGGCGATTATGAAAGAGCTGATTTAATGTTACAAAATCTTGCAGCTAATAGATATGGTTCTAGTACTTACTTTTTAGATGCTATATGTGAGTTTTTGAAAACATGGGGTAATGAAGAATCAAATTCAATGACTGAAGTTCGTCGTTGGCTTAAATATGTTTGTTCATTAAATCGATCTTTTAATCCAGATGCAAGAATTTATGCATGGTTAATTAAATTATCATTTAAGAAATTAAATTCTGTCGATGAAGCAAATAAATTGTTAGTTGAATATTTTATGTTAGAAACATCAAATAAAAATTCTGATGTTTTAAGATATGTCGATATTATTGGTTTATTAAATATTAAAAAATTAGTTGATCAATTCCCGAAATTAGCTGAAGATTTGCAAGGTAATTTCAAAGATTTATTTTTAGCATTGAATGAAGATAAGGGATTAACTTCAACTAAAAACGAAACCAACAAGTTTAATGAATCAGATCAATCGGCTGAAACTCTTGAACAGAATAAAAATAAAACTTCTAGTCAAACATCAACTGTACATAATAAATCTTCCATGGTAACATCCTCTAACATTGATAAAACGCCTGTAAATAGTGAAACCAAAATCAATGAGAAATTGAAACTAATTGATGAATCTGAACCTATAGATCTTCAAGCTTTTTCTTTTGATTTTACACAAAATAAACAAAAAGTTAAAGAACCAAATAACAGAATTATTGATAACAAAATGGAGATTTTAAAATCTGTTTCATCTGAAAACCTGAAAAATATTAGACATTCTTTATTAGGTTTAGTTGATTCCTATAATGATGGTCAATTTGTTAAGAATCTGATTCAATTAATTGAACTTGAAAAATTAGACATCGACACAAGTAACTTATTAGAAGAAAGTAAACAAGGCACGATTAATTTATTTGAAATGAAAAGTAAGTTATCTTTGGAACAACAAGATAAGTTTGATGAAATTTTAGATAATATTTCAGAAATGAGAGAAAAAGTTTTAGAAAGTTCAACGCTTGAAGCAGCAAAATTAAAATGGGAGAGAGAATTCGAAAATATCAAAGATAAATCTTTACCATCACCAGTTGGTGCTTATTTACATGATTGGTTACAACAACTTATTCCTTTAATTGAAGAAGAAATTAAAGAATGCAGGAAGGCAAGAGAATTATTAATAGGTCAAAAACTTGGCAAAAATGAACTATCCAAGGCAGACATTATGAGATATAAAGAAAAATTGTCATACGGTCCATTTTTGGAATTGATGAAAGCTCCAAAATTGGCCACTATTTCAATTTTAGATTCGATGAAAACTATTGTTACATCAGATATTAGTAGGGGTGTTCCAGTTTCCAAATTAGTGATGGGAATAGGTAAAAGTATCGAGTTAGAATATAAAGCGGATAAAATTTTAGCAGCTGATGTTGATGTTCATAAAAACTTCAAAGCAATTAAAAATACCCCAGAATTTAAAAAATTCCTTAGAAGTTCAAAGGCTGCACAGATTGTTGAAAATGTTGAAAAAAGTACTTTTAATTCAGATAATGTCAGTTCTGATTCGAATGGTTTATCGTGGGATGCTGAATCCTTATGCCGTATTGGTTCATTATTACTTTCCTTCCTTTTAAAAGTTGCCAAAGTTGAAGTTAAAGGTGTTGATCCAAGAACAGGTGAAACTAAGACTGCATTAGCACCTGCATTTTACCATACATATGATTTTCAAAACGGTGGACGTATAGGTGTTGTCAAACTTAACCAAGGTTTTGCAAGCAAATTAGGCAATGATCGTTTAGATCAATCAATTCAGGCCCAATATTTGCCAATGATTTGCAGACCAAAACCTTGGACTTCTCATAACGATGGTGGTTATTTTTTGAAGAAAGTTCCCGTTTTAAGAGCTAAAAATGCACCAGAACAAGGAGCATACGCAAAGGCAGCCGCAATAAACGGTAAAATTGATAAAGTTTTACAAGGTTTAAATAATTTGGGTAATACAGCATGGACAGTAAATAAAAAAATGTTAGAAACTATTACAAAAGTTTGGAATGTTGGTACTGAGTTTTTAGAGATTCCAAAAGCTGAAGATACTCTAGTATTACCCCCACCACCACCTAAAGGTTGTGATGCAATTGAAGTTTTTAAACATAGAAGAACATGTACCGAAATTTGTAATGAATTTTCAAAGAATAGATCAATGAGATGTGACATGAATTATAAACTAGAAATTGCAAGAGCTTTTGTTGGTGAAAGAATTTTTTTCCCTCATTCATTAGATTTTAGAGGTAGGGCATATCCTGTTCCTCCAAACTTTAACCATTTGGGTAATGATATGTCAAGAAGTTTATTAAAGTTTTGGAAGGGTAAAGAATTAGGTCCTCACGGTTTAAGATGGTTGAAAATTCATTTATCTAATTTAATGGGTAAAGATAAAATCTCGCTAGATGAGAGAGCTGCTTATATCGATGAAAATCTTGAATTAATTAAAGATTCTGTAAAAGACCCTTTAAACGGTGAAGGATGGTGGAAAAAAGCTGATAAACCTTGGCAATTTTTAGCATCTGCAACTGAATTAATTGAAGCATTAGAATTACCGGATCCAAGTAAATATGTTTCATTCCAACCTATTCATCAAGATGGTACTTGTAATGGTTTACAACATTATGCGGCGTTAGGTGGTGATATAGAAGGTGCAAGACAAGTTAATTTAATTCCAGCTGAGAGACCTTCCGATGTTTATACACATGTTTCAAATTCTGTCCTAAAAGCTGTTTTAAAGGATAAAGAAGCTGGAATTCTCGAGGCTGAATTAACATTACCAATTATTGCAAGAAAAATTGTTAAACAGACCGTTATGACTTCAGTCTATGGTGTTACATATGTTGGTGCAAGGGCTCAAATTACCAAGAGATTGAAAGAAATTGAATTTGATGAAGATGCAATTTCTAATTGTTCCAAGTATTTGACTGAAAAAGTTTTCAAAGCAATTAGAGAGTTATTTGATGGTGCACATGCAATTCAAGATTGGTTAGCTTTAGCTGCAAGAAGAATTTCTAAAAGTGTTAGACTTGATGTTGATACTGAAGAAGGTGATGAATTTATTTCATCAGTTATTTGGACTTCACCATTAGGTTTACCTGTTGTTCAACCATATAGAACGATTAAGAATAAAACAGTTAAAACAAATATGCAAACTTTCATTATTCAAGATCCATATGGTATTAAAAAAGTTGATGGTAGAAAACAAGCTAATGGATTCCCACCGAATTTTATCCATTCATTAGATGCAACTCATATGCTCTTATCAGTTAATAAATGTTCAGAATATGGTTTATCGTTTTCTTCCGTTCATGATTCGTATTGGACTCACGCATCTGATGTTGATGTTATGAATCATGTTTTAAGAGATGAGTTTATTAGATTACATCAAAATAATTTGGTTGAAAAATTAAAGAGTGAATTTGAAAGACGTTATGAAGGTTTCCTAATGGTGATTTCAGTTGATAAAAATACTCCCATTGCTGTTGCACTTAAAAAATATAGAAGTGAATTAGCAAAGAAAATAGGTAAATCTCCAACATTTGTGGATGAAATGAAAATCGAAAGAGAAAGGAGAATACTCCTTGCATCAAGCGATCCCAAGGATGTTGAGCTAGGTAAATCGATCAGAACTTCAATTACCGTTCTAAATGAAGTCGGTTATACACATGACACACTTGAAGATAACACCGGTACTTTTAAAATGTTGGTACCATTTAAGTTACCTAATATCCCACCTAAGGGTAAGTTTGATATTTCTGTTGTCAAAGACAGTCCATATTTCTTTTCTTAGGCGTTTTTCATATACATTAATTGTTTGATCATGTTATGCATGTATGATCATTACGCTTTAAATCCTTTTTATTCTGTTATTATTCCCTATCCTTTCATTTCATTATTTATGTTGCATTTTAATATTTTATTTCTTCTCCATGGTGGTTCTATTCAATTTTTATGATATTTTCGGTTTTCATTAAACCCCCGACTTTTACAAACAAACGCCTGTATATATCTAATTAAATATTTTAAAATTTTAGTTTCTCCCCATTTTTATTAGCTATTATGTTACGCCATTTTATTTTTGATAGGGCTGAACATACATAATCATATGCAGAAAGATTTAATGTTCGTGGCCATTTTGATACATTATTTTCTTGAACAATAGTATTTTTGATTGTGAATTATTTTATAAAATATAAGTTGTACACAAATTTTCTACACTTATGCAGCATTTTCAATTTTGATAATTTTTCCTTGGGACTCAAGGTTATCAATTAACATTGATAACGGTTCCAGTTCCTTAGCTTCCAGTAAATCAAATTCTCTAATAAAGGAAATAAAGTGACTAAAATATGAAATCCAGTGTGCTTCTAACGATAAATGAATGATCTTTTCAAAATGATTCCAATATATGTGAGCAATAATTCTGAACATTTGTCTACATATACCCTTGACATCCCTCAAAAAGAATGGTGGGAAAGCAGTTCCAGATTTGGTAGGAAATATACTCTGATCATTTATTTTATTACTTATCCATGTAAGGGCGTAATCAATATATTGACTTGCAGGTAATGACACTGATTTATTATTTGGCATCATCCAGACATACTCAGTTCTGGGATCTGCATTCATTGTTGGATATTTATCAGGTACAACATAGTTTGCAATAACACCATAAAATTTATTTAAATGATTATAAAACTCAAAAACATTTAGTGCTAACCACTCATTGTAATCAACATACATTGGAATTTGAACGATTGTTTTATATGAACCTTTAACAAGTGCAGTTTTCACAAACGGTTCACACATAAATAAAGGTGTGGGTTGATTTGTGCTTTCTGGTGTATTACTCTTTTGTTGATATGATTGTTGTTCTTGGAACTGTGATCCCTGAAAACCATTGTGTTGAGCGTTTTGCTGATGTTGTTGTTGTTGTTGTTGCATTGGATAATTTTTATAGGATTTCACTGACTGTTTTGATGGTGATTGAGTTTTTCGAAGTGACGTACCCGATACATTGCTGTTTGAATATAAACTGTTTTGATTTGCCAATGAAGGATTTGAATCGTTTCCAAAGCTTGGTTCATTGTATTTTTGGTTGGCGTTTGTCTGCTTTTTTTTAGAACTTCTAGTGAAACCTCTATATTAAAAAAGAATGTTTTAAAAGTCGAATTCATGATATGAAAAAGGTTAGAATGTTAGTAAATGTGTATTTTTCCGGGGGGGCAAAAAAAGAAATGCCTGTTGTATACGTACTTGAAAGAGTTAAAGAATGACATCTTGGATCAAATTGCTATATTGTTCCTTGTGTAAGCCGATAAAGAATATAACAGAATTAAGAATTAGAGATCAACCAACTCGTTTGAAAAGAACTAAAGTTTCTCTCACTAATTTTTAAATTTTTAAATTTTTAAATGCATTTCGTGTATGTGCTTGATCTGGAAGAAGAAATCTTAAATCTGAAATTGGAAATCTGAAATTGCCTTGTCTTTTTCAATAATGGAACAACTCAAACCTCAAACCCTTTTTTGTCTTGCCACAAGGGTACTTAATTGCTTACCAAGAAGCATACAATATAACGAAGGACAATGGATGTTGGCCATACGAAGTCTGAATTTACCAAAAAACTTACTTACAGTACAGAAGTCACCCCATTATGCCTAGAAGATAGCATCGGAGAGGAAGCCTCAGATTCTCAATTCAAGGTGAAACTATATAATAACAAACAAAAACTTCTTATTTTTGAAAAGAAAGTCATTTGGTTATCAGGTGAGCTTATCATAAGGATTATCGAATTAGAAAATCCAGTGATTGATTGTTTTTTTACAGTATTTGAGAATCAAAAATTGGAGATCAATCATGATAACAATGAAAAAAGAAGTGATGAAGTATTGGTTGTAGTATTAGATGATCAAATAAGGGTTTATGACAAAAAAAAATCTGCTCTAGTTGTCTGCTTTCCTATCCATATTAAGAATGCATTCCCATTTCACACTGGTATAGTGATAGGTAAAAAGACTGAAATACCAACTCCAACTGAAACTCTTGTTTTTTTAAATAAATCTTCCACGACGCAAACAGATTTGGTAGTGCCACCAGTATCTCCATACCCAGGTCAAATATCTTCAAACTTTTCCGTTCAATCATCATATAATACAACTGGCTCGGCAAATTCATTATCTTCAACATACACGGAAAGCAATTTCTTAACACTCACAGACCCCATAGGGGAACTTGGATCGATTGTTTCATCTTCGACGTCCTCTTTTTCAATGACTGAAGAATTGGTATTATTCCCAGCTACTACTTCTTCATTATTGGCGGTAACGTATAGTCAATCAGACCAAAATATTTCAATTTATTACATAAGATATCTATCAAGATCGAAAAATTCAAAAAATAAGACATATTCGGGGATAAATCATTCAGGTAATATAAGGAAAACTAGTAGAAGATTAACATCATCATCCGGATTAATGTCTCTTTCAACTGCAAGAATATCAGAGGATGATATAAGACCTTGGAGATCAACATCAAATCCATTGTCTTATGATAGGATGGCCTCAGGGTCAGAATTACCTGATACGACAAAGAATACAACAGGAACTTATTCTTACATGTCATTTGATGGTTGGAATTTAAGGAAAGATTCAATCTTTACTAAAGTTCACAATATTCCATTTAAATCAGATATTAGTGACCTAAAATTTTTTATTTTGCCTTACAAGGATAAAGAAGCAATTGTCATTGTCAATAGCAAATTACATCTAATTGATATATATATGTTTGATAAGTCTTCAAGTCAGGTTGTTTTATCTAAATACAGAAGTACTACAACATTGAAAGGAATTGACGCAGCAAAGTTTGATATGGGTCAAACTGAATCAAGCTATATTGCAATTTTAAAAGATTCAAATGAATTTATTCTCTATAATCCATTTTATGATTTATATTCACCTCCAATATCAATGCCACTACGATCTCCAAGAATTATTAAAATTGATGACATTTTTAATTATGAAATCTCATATACATGTGAGGATAATAGACATTATCAAATCTATTTACAGACAAAGCCTCAAGATAAGCATGTTAACAATTACATCAATTCCTTAAAATATTTAAGTCATGATTTGATCTATCAAAATTTTTGGCTTCACTGGTGCTCAAACATTTCGTTAGACATTCCATATCCTGACGACTGGAAATTGTATATTGTAACATTGCTATCAATCAGCTTACCTGACAATATCGATCTAAGCACAATTGATACCAGTTTGAATGATATTACGGAATTGCTTCCTTATATTCAACAAGCACGGATTAGAAACAAAGAATCGAAGGTGGCTTCCAATTCTGACTTATCACTGGAATCATTATTGCCCAAAATTATTTTATCATTGCATGTAATTAGGGAAGATTTGAAATTGAATATACTGTCAACTAAGGAATGTGATAGACTCACAACGCTACTTTCACAGTTGGTTCATTGGATGTCTTGGTCTGAGGCGTGGCAAATATATTATAATGTTGATCCAGCAATTATCGATCATTCATTGAAGTTAAGTTTAGCCGAATATATTCCAGAGCCACCTAATATTATGGAATCACTGGGAAGTTTGTTTTCCAATAATCTATTATCTTACATCACCTTTTCAATAATTGCGGGAGAAGATGATTCGATAGATAAAATTGTGACTCCAAGAACTTATAATATTCTAAGATTGTTTGAAGTGATAATTTCATCAGAATTTGAAAATTTAGATTTAATAAGAACCATGGTTTCGTTCAATATTGATGCTTCAGAAATTGAAACATATCCACCGGGTATCTATTTTATTTTTAAAAACACAATTCAATTATGTCAGGAGAAGCTTAAATTGAATTGGAATGTTAATATGGAAGAGCTTAAGCTTATTGGAAGGAAAGATCTTTTGTATCTTGAATCTGATAAATCTAAATTCACTTTCAGTAGTACAGACAAGAAAACACATCCCAAATCAACCAAAGATATCCTAGCAGAGCTTTCACACAATGAGGTGCTTAATGCTTGGGATGGCCAAGCAGAGGCTGACAAAGTTCATATTACAAGATTAATTTTTTCTCAAGATCGTAGATTTTATGAATTGACTAAATTGTTACAAACATCAAAGGTTCAAACCATAACATATGAGGCTGATTCCAATATGGATGACCATGATAAATTAATATATCAACGTTCAATTTCGGCCAAAGTTGCATTAAGAACATTGACTACCCCCATTGGCAGAGGTGCTGTTTTTAATTCGAGCAGAAAACCTTTAGTTACTGAAGGTTTTCCAATTCCGAAAATGAATCTTAATACCTTAATTTTACCAGACAATGTTAATGTTTCATTAAAAAAAGATGTTTTACCTGAATATTTATTAGATTGGGGATATTTCCATAACGGTGCAAGTGCAGGTCTTTCAGTTTCTAAGGAATTTAATGGTATTAGTGGTAGTTGGATTGCCTTCAATAGACCACCTGTTTTAAATGCTCAACATGCTGGATTTTTGTTAGGATTAGGTCTAAATGGGCATCTTAAACAACTTGAAGAATGGCATATATACAATTATTTAGGACCAAAACATGAGTTCACAAGTATCGGATTATTAATTGGAATGGCCGCAAGTCTGAAAAGAACTATGGATGTGAAAATGACCAAAGTATTATCTGTTCATGTTGTTGCATTTTTACCTCCTGGATCAACTAATCTAAATGTTCAACTATCAGTTCAAACAGCTGGTCTTATTGGTATCGGATTAATTTATCTTGAAACTCAACATCGTAGAATGTCTGATGTTTTATTAACACAAATTAGTTCCACATTGCTTATTCACGATAAAAAAGTTATCAATGAAGGTTATCAGTTAGCAGCTGGTTTTGCATTAGGTTATGTCAATCTAGGTAAAGGTGACCAAATGTTAAGTGCAACAGATAACCATATCATTGATACTTTAATTTCATTTGGTACATCAATCAGAGATGTTCAAACATTAGAGGAATTAGATAAATCAAGTTCAGGTGCCATCATGGCAATAATGTTTATGTTTTTGAAAAGCAACAATCAAGAAATTGCAGAAAAAGTAACTTTACCTAAAACAACACAATTACTTGAATATGTTCGTCCTGATATATTAATGTTAAGATGCTTGGCAAAAAATATGATTATGTGGAATTTTATAGAACCAAGCAAAGAATTTGTCAATGAACAAATACCAATATGTGTCTCAAAAGTTTATAGTATTGAAACGATCAATTCTCTAAATAGCGATACTTTACCATATATTAATATTTTATCAGGATCCTTATTATCAATTGCACTTTGTTTTGCATCAACAGCAAATTTTCAAGCAAAAAATACATTACTTTATTATTTTGATTATTTGTTATCGTTGGGATCAATTGAACCGACAAATTATGATTCAAAAATTTCCTTGACGGGTATAAGGAATGCTAGAGATGTCACAATTTTAGGATTATCGATTATTATGGCAGGTACAGGAGATCTTGATATAATGAGAAGGTTAAGATATTTACAAGGGATAAATGATGAATATACAAAATATGGTAATTATATGGCCATTAATATGTCCTTAGGATTTTTATTTTTAGGTGGCGGACAACAGGCATTTAATACAAATGATGAATTTTCCATTGCTTCCTTAATTACTTCAATTTATCCAATGTTTGGTAATAATAATTATGAAATTAACGAAGAAATGGATAATAACGGGGTTAGTATTAACAACGAATTAAATGATTTGCATTTACAGGCATTGAGACATTTTTGGGCGTTGGCAGTTGAAAATAGATGTTTAGTTGTTAGAGAAATTGAAAGTGAAAGACCCACGAAGGTTGAAGTTGATGTTTTATTGAAAAATAAAGCAATATTGAAAGTTCCATCCCCATGTCTATTGCCAGATTTGAATTTGATTAACAAGATTATAATTAATTCTAATAATATGTATTTTCCAGTTGAATTTGATTTAAATAGATCAAGATTAAGTTCACGAGAAAAATTCAAAAAGAATCTAACGTTATATGTAGATAAAAGGGCACGTTATAAGACATTAAAACTTGATTTTACTGAAATGGTAAATATTGATGAAGAAATGAAAACATTGAAAATAAATGAAGTTGAAAATAAAGGTATAAATCATTTAAAAGAGTTAAGAATTTTTAATAATTTGGCAAATTTTGAAAAGGATATTTTATTTGATTCAATTAATGGCATTGAAAATAATTATTTGATCAATTCAACTATTTTTGATTTCAAATATGAACTTGAGAAAATTGTTGATGATAATGTGATGATTAATGAAGAAAAATTATCAAATTTGAAATTAATATTCAGTTTTGTTGATAATACTTTATTATTAAATAATGATAAAGAGGTTATTAAAAAGAAGAGAAGAAAGACAAAAAAATATTTGGGAAGTGGAAATGGAAGTAGAAGTGGAAGTGGAAATAATATTAATGATACTGATGATAATAATAATAATGGTAATAATACAGATAGCAATAGTAATTCTGATTATTTTAATTTGGAATCAAACCGAAGTGAATTTGTTTATGATAATAAAAACATTAATACATATTGTTTACATTATTTAAACGTTGAATTTATCGAAAAATTAAAGAAAGAATTATTTTCTAAACTTGGTTAGACCGGAAAAAATATTCAATTAGGAATACAAATAAATAAATAGATAGATAGATAGATAGATAGATAAATTGACTCATTATATAAAGGATTAAATATTATCCTCATCATCTAATTCACCAATTGGTTGACCCATTTTAACATATTGATTTTGTTTTAAGGTGAATTTAAAATTTTTAGGAGCTTCAAAGACCAAAACAACAGTTGATCCTAACATAAATCCACCCATTTCTTCACCTTTGAATAAAGGTTGCCCTTTTAATAAATTTGAAGCATTTGTATAATGAGCTTCATAACAGGTATTTTTCTTTGATTTTACGCCATTTTGTACTTTTTTATTAGTAACTAAATCTTTATCAAAATTAAGTTTAATTGATCCAACATTAGTTGCACCAACTGGGGTCATACTGAAAAATCCATATTTCCAATAACCTAATAAGGCAACTCTTTCATTCAGTACAAATAAATTTTGGAAAGAATTTTGAAAATATGGAGCAACTGAATATAATTCACCAATAAAATGACGTCTAATTGTTGAAACCCAAGTAACTGGTGAATGGAAACGATGATAATCACCTGGAGCCAAATAGATAACGGTATAGAATAAATCAGTATCTGAAGAGGATATATTATCAGGTTTATTTAATGCAATGGAAGCTTTTAAAACTTGTGAAGTTGAAGGATGATATAAAGATTTTTCACCCTGTTGAGAAAATTCTATCAATGAAGATTGACATTGTTGATTATTATTTTCAATTGTTGCTGTTGATCTTGCAGTTGAATCCAAATTAGTATTATTCTTTAAATGATTTATAAAATCTGATTCTAAATTTTGTAAATCTTCATTTGAATGATTTTTATAATCAAGAGATATTGAATGTGCAGTTCTCTGAGATTCAGCTTCACCTAATAAAGCCTCTAATTTATAAGTCATACCTTTAACTTGTTCAATATTACCATTGGAATCAACTTTACCAAATTTTAAAACTTTCCCATCACTTGGAGAAACTAACAATGCAATTGGATCAATTGGTCTTGCATTAGGTTTAATTTCTCTATAGAAAAATTCTGATAAATTTTTATAATTTTTCAAATTTGGATCATTCATTTCATCTAAATTGACACCGAAAATATAAGAATATAATTTAAATCCTGGTTCTCTCAATGGTATTGGTAATGTTATACTATTAAATGACCCCCATAATCTTGATAAAGTATTTAAGGGTAAATAGGAATATAAAAACAGAGGCCAAGAAGTTGGTCTGATTAAATCCGATTGATTAATTATTTCAGTTTCTTGATAATCTTTAATAGAGATGAATAACAATGTACCTAATGTAATTAACATGAAAGCTTTAAAAGGTTTCCTCTTTGGATGTGATAGAGATTTGATGTATTCCCTGTTTATGTTGTTTCTAATAGAGGGAAACGTTGAGAAGGATGCAAAAGAGGATGCATATGAGGATACAGTGGAGTTCTTGAAGAACATCTTTGAGGAGAGACCTGGACGGATCATCTAGAAGAGAAGAGAAGAGAAGAAGGAGAAGGAGAAGAAGAGAATAAAAAAAGAAAAAAGAACAAACAAGAACAGTCGTGTGCCAATCTGATGATTAAATATATAAATATATAAATATATATATATGTATATATATATTGTTACAAAAAAACAAGGAAATTTCACTATCAACAGAGTAAATTTGGTGGTTCAAACAATAAAGAAAAAAAATTTTTGAAATTTGAAATTTTCATGTTGAAAATGTGAAAATGGCATTAATGAGTCAACTTCCGTGCACCACTAAGATCTTTCTTCTTTCTTCTTTCTTTCTTCTTCTGATGGGAATTTCTTTTGATCTCTTTTCAGTGGCAAAATAACTCTCTTTTTGTTTTAACATATTGTAACCATTCACAAACCATGTCCGTCTCTGAAACAAAGAAAACGGTCTCGATTGCACCGCTTGTTCTTCTTTCCGTCGTTGATCATTACGAAAGAGTAGTCAAAGCCGTCGATTCGTCCGTCATTTCCTCCGAAAAGAGAGTACTAGGTTGTATCTTGGGTGATAATACATCTGATAATAAGACTATCAGAGTAACCAATTCCTTTGCAATCCCCTATGAAGAGGATGAATCCGATCCAAATATTTGGTTCTTAGACCATAATTATATAGATTCAATGATGGAAATGTTTAAAAAAATTAATGCAAAGGAAAAATTAATTGGTTGGTATCATTCAGGTCCAAAATTAAGACAAAATGATTTAAAAATTAATGAAGTTTTCAAAAAATTAACTCCAAATCCTTTATTATTGATTGTTGATATCAATTCAACTGATAAAATCGATATACCAACCAATTGTTATGTAGCAATTGAAGAAATTAAAGAAGATGGTTCAAGTAATGAAAAAACATTCATTCATTATAATTCAATAATCGAAGCTGAAGAAGCAGAAGAAATAGGTGTGGAGCATCTATTAAGGGATATACGTGATGAAAATCGTGGTAATTTAACAATTTCCTTATCAAATAATTTTAAAGCTTTAAAATCTTTAAGTGAAAAATTATCAAATATTGTTAAATATTTATCAAAATTGATTACTGGTCGATTGCCAATGAATTCAACAATTTTAGGTAAATTACAAGATGTTTTCAATTTATTACCAAATATTTCTCAAATTGTAGATTCTGCATTAATTGAAGATTCCATCAACACAAATATTAATAATAATCAAATATATTCTCATGAAAGAAAACTTGCATCTTCCTTTAACATTAAAACGAACGATCAATTGATGATCCTCTATGTTTCAAGTTTGGTCAGATCAATCATAGCATTCCATGATCTCATAGATAATAAAATTGAAAACAAATCAAAAAATTCAAAAAATACTCCTTCAAAGGAATTATCTGATAAAGTTATCGAATCAGCTGATTCAGAAAAACTCAACACTGTAACATCCGATCTAAAGGACAAATAGAAAATCGTCCAACGTCTAGTTTTGTGTATAATGTATATCTTTTTGTGTTAACTGTTAACCAATAATAATAAAATTAGAAGCGCTTACCCGGAAAGTTTCTCTTTTTCATGTTTCATTTTACATTTTTACACACTATTTTTTATAGAGGAGATAGATTGCAACAACAAAGGCCGATTTTTTTTTAATTATTTCTCTTGTCTTTAATACTCATATAGACACTCGATTGTTGGTATACCCAAAGATGATGATTTATAAACCGATATTATCGAAGAGTCAACTTTATATATTGCCAATACGTAATTTATCCTCACAATCGATTCCTACATCAATCGACTTAAATTTGAATACATATTTTTCAAATAACAATATAATAAATTCAAATTCATTCAATTTTATAAGGACAAATGAGAATCAAAGTCAGAATCAAAATTCAAATCAGAATCCAAATCAAAATCAAAATCAAAATCGATCATCAACTTCATCAAATTCATTACTGAGATTTACCCCAAATTATAGAGTTTCAAGACCTAACTCACTAATATATAAAAGATCTTTATATTCTTCAAATTCAAACAAAAATAATGAGAATATTACTATTGATAAATCCTCTCATTTAGATGCAGTATCTGGTATATGCCATCCATCAAATATCCCGAAGGTAACAAATTCTCACATACCATTTGATGTTAAATCGAAAAATTCCAAAAGAGATTCAAGGTCAGTTATTGAACAATATTTACAAGGTGAATCCAAAACTTTGAAAAAATTAACAGATCCATATTTAGCATTAACAAAACCACATTTGACCTTTTTAATTATGTTATCTTCAATTTGTTCCTATGCATTGGCACCAAATGCTGTCGATATAAGTAAATTTCTATATTTGACTTTAGGTACTCTATTAACCTCTGGTGCAGCAAATGCAATCAATATGGGACGTGAACCAAATTTCGATTCTCAAATGGTACGTACATCTGCGAGACCAGTTGTTACAGGTTTAGTTAAACCAAATGAAGCTTATACATTTGCTGCAATTACTGGTACTTTAGGTTGTGCAATTTTATATTTTGGTGTTAATCCAATAGTTGCTACATTAGGTGCATCAAATATCGTTTTATATAGTTGGATTTACACATCATTAAAACGTCAATCAATTTTAAATACTTGGGTTGGTGCAATCGTTGGTGCAATACCTCCATTAATGGGTTGGGCTACCTGTTCTTCATTATCTGATCCAGGTGCTTGGTGTTTAGCTTTATTATTATATGCTTGGCAATTCCCACATTTTAATTCATTAAGTCATAATATTAAAGATGAATATAAACGTGCCGGTTATGTAATGACAGCATTTGTTAATCCAAAATTAAATGCTAGAGTTGCCTTAAGATATTCGATTTTGATGTTCCCAATTTGCTTTGCTATGGTTTATTTTAATGTTTGTGATCCATATTTTGCAATTGATTCTTCAATTTTAAATGCTTGGATGGCTTACAATTCTTTTAAATTTTGGTTACAACAACGTCATAATTATTCTTTAAAAGTTTTAAACGCTGGTGGCCCATCTGCCTCTGATATTACAAATGCTAATATTTGGGCAAAAAAAACATTTTGGAGTTCAATTTGGCAATTACCTGTTGTTCTTGCGTTAGCAATGTTACATAAAAATGGACAATGGGATCGTTTCTTTGGCTCATCAGAAGAAAAACCACTAATATGATATCATAAAGAAAGAGAAACGATCCTTCTCAGCCATCTATCTATTTATATTTATTTATTTATTTATTAAACTCATTCTCTCTATATATATTCACTACTTGTAAATAAATTTAAATGTGCATTTATTGTTAAGATTGTTTACCTATCAGAGTTAACATCATAATATATAATTAGTGTATACATTAATTTTTAGAGCTATAATAGTTTATATTTGAATTTCCAAAACAGGCAATTTAAAATTAACCACGAAAGGAATTTTACATTATATTGGGATATGATACATACACTGTTTTCTTTTCCCCTAAATCCCATACTCAATTCATCCAATTCATAGAAATTAACAGTTGTTATGTACTTGCCTAATTTAATAACATCAGATGTACGAACAGACTGGATGTATACATCATTGGATAACGGAACTCAAGTATCATCAAATATAGCAAATGATAGAACAAATCAAAGGAATAATGGTACAAATAACAATACAAATTTAAGATCAAGAAAGTCGGATTTTCCCCCATTATCATTCTATACTCCAAGTAGGTCAACACCATTATTTATGAATAATATAAACAAGAAAGCCTTTTTAACTTTAAAGAATGCACAAAATTTTAAAAAATTAAATTCAAGATTTGATGATCATAAATTTGAAAGTATTGAACAATTAAGTTTTGAATTAGGTAATAGAATTTATAAATTAAAGGAGCTTGAACTTTGGGGATATTCATTTATCAAACCTTTAGGATTTAATAAATCAATGAATCAACTAATTGAAGAATCCAATGATCTAGTTAATGAATCAAATGGTAACGAAGAAGATGAAATATCTTTATATAATCATGATAATAATGATTCCAATAATCTTAATAATTTAAATAGCAATGGTGAAATGGACATCGTTGATAGCATGGATAATAATAGAAGATTATCAAGGGGTTCCCAGGATGACACACATTTAATGTCGGAAAATTTAGGACAAATGCATAGAAATGATAACACTTTAAATGATAATAATATAGTCGTTGAAACTTCCAATGACAACAGTAATTTTAATAGAGATGGTGGTTATATATTAGAGAATTCTCTTGATAATGAAAATGAAAATGAAAGAGATCTGGATGCTGAATTAAGTGATCATGATTTAAGTGCAAGTAGTGCGTTTGATCATAATGATGCATTTTACGATGAAGAAGTATATGAAGATCAAAGGGTTAACAATTCTCGTAATTATCATCAAGAAGAACACGATAACAATGGAGAAGATACTGATTATAATATTGGAAACGATGCAATTGTTGATGATGAATCCGAAGATAGTGAGATAGTAATGGGAATTGAACGTAATAGTAATAACATTATTAGCCAGTCTAGAATTGATAATGGTTCAAGCTTTGTATCTGCCAACAATATTGTTCAATTTTCATTACCAATGAACACTAGACCTGGAATTAATCAACCATCTGAAGAAGGCTATTTTATGGCTCACGAAGATTACCAAGATGATCATAGTATCGTCGAAGGTATCAATACCGACAACAGGCCTTATCATTCACGAAATGTTTCAATTGCGGAAAATAGTTTAACAAGAAGATCAAATAATTCAGATAGAAGATATTTAGATTCAGGTAATTTATCAACTCCCAGTACGATTGGCTCAGGTGCTTTGAATCAAACAACTGGTACTACAACTGTGGATGATGAAATATGTGAATCTGATTTTGATCTGAGATTGGATTAAGTATATGTTAACATTTTTTTTTTCATTTTTGCTATATAATTAGTATAATATTATTACACGTACCTTTGGTCAGTTGGTAAAATTAATTTATTATTTTTATCAGTTTGAATAACTTTGGATTTAATTAAATGAATCGCAGGAACCATCCATTTACCGCAACTACATCTTCCACCTTTCCAATTCCAACCACCGATTTTTGCTTGGCATTTATAACAATCTAATCTACCTTCTAATTCATAATCACCATTTTCATTATTAACCAATTTATCTCTCATCCAATTCAAAGGTTCTGTAAAAATATGTGTACAATCACCACCAATTTGTCTATTAATAACACGGTTGCTTTTGAATGCATTTTTTGTAAAATACATTTGTTGATCTTCTTTATCAAATGGTGGAGAATGTGGTATATAGACTTCCGAACTTGCTAACAATGATCTACATTTTGAACATTTAAAAGCAAACCAATTCTCATCTTTATTATCTATATCTTTATCATCAATATTACTAAATCCATTATCAGTATTGTCAGTAGCGTATTTTTTTGACTTGTTCAATATGCTAGTCATCAAGTATTCCATACGATATGCCCTCCAACGTGGCGATATTCTACGTAATAAGTTGATATCAACACACCAATGTGACTCTTTATAAATTTCTAATTGTTCTAAAAATCCATCATTTGGTTGAAATAAATGATCTGGATTTTTTCGTTTAATTGCATACAATGAATTTTTCAATGATAAATTATGTCTATACATTAAATATGCACATAAAAATGCAACACTTCTTGAAGTACCTGATTGGCAATGGATTAATACCCCATTTCCTGATAGTTCAGGTTTTGGTTCGTTTCCATTAATCAATGAAGTTTGGATATATGATTTTGACATGGTTTTATATATAGTCTCTAATATCAGTTTATTTACATCTGGAATGTAAGGTAATATAATTTCTGATTCTAAATCATCAATCGGAATTTGATGATGTTTATATGGTTTTGTTTTATATTTTTCTGGAACTTCAGATTTTGTAACTGATATAATTGTTGATATTTTATAGTTTTCAAATAGATCTTCATTGTTTAATAATGGTTGGATCGATGAAATATAAATCGGACCTAAAGTTCTATATATTTGCGCATCTTCAACCATCGTTATAATGCTTTTGGTGTGGAAAAATATTTATAAAGAAAAATTCTAGGAATATAAGACAGTTAATGAAAAATTCATGCTGGAAAAAATTTATGTATACCTTTTTCGGAAATTCGAAAAAAAAAAAATAAAAAAAAAGAAAGCTCAATATTCAACATTTAATATTTATTTACATCAAAAAAATCGATACAAGTTAAAACGAATATTGTCAAAAAAAAAAAGCTAAAAAAATCTTATAGATACACAAAATTATAGAATGATTATAAAACCAAGATTGAAGCTAAATGTAAACCTAATTAATGTTGATAGTTCATATACTGATGATTTTGATAATAAATTGGATGATTATACTGTCCCTGTTGTGGATAATAATTTGTGTATGGAGCCATATGCATTGGAATTTGAATTGGTTGGTTGTATGGATTAATCGGATTAATTGGAGTTATAAATACAGGTTGCTGGTTTATTTGGAACTGAATTGGATTTATAATGTTTTTCAATATTCTTTCAGTATATGATTCAGTGGTAGATGTTGATTCTTGCCATACAACTGCCGATGCAAATGGAGGAATTAATGGTATTATTGTTGAGGAAATTTCTGGCTTTGATTTTGAATCTGATTCAATTTTTGCTGTTATTAAAATATTAAATTTACCATTCAATATTGATGCATTTTTAGAGTTATTATCTTTTGAAACATTTGAAAGAACAAATTGTGATTTTCTATGACGCTGTTGTTGTGGTTGTTGTTGTTGTGGTTGTTGTTGATTATGATGATGATGATTATTTGGATTATTTGAATTGTGATAATTTTGATTATTCGTATACTGATTAGCATTATACTGATTTTTATTATTGTTGTATTGGAAATGTTGTTGTGGTGGTTGTGGTTGAAATTGGTTACGCTGTTGATTGCGGAATGGTTGTATGGGTTGTTGTTGATATTGTTGTGGAGGTGGTTGGTGAAGGATATGCGGTTGTTGATTAAGCTGCTGATGATATTGTCTTGGAGATTGGATTGGTTGAGATTTATCATATTTGTTCGTATTATTAATCTTTGGTTTTGTTGGAACAGATGATGAAACAGGTGGTGAATGAATTGATGAAGAAGGTGATGATGCAATAGTTGATGGAGTAATTGGAGTGGCATCTAATGAAGTTTTATTACTTGTAGAATTCGGAGACGTTGAATTTAACAAAATTTTTTTATCAGGAGATGATTTTTTTGTATCATCTTTCAAGACAGAAGGTTTCTCTGGCAATTTGGTTGAAATTGAAGTTGATGAAGAGGTAGCAGATGCAGCAGCTGCTGCCGTTACGGTGGTTGTTGTTTGAGGTGGTGAAGGTGCAGAAGTAGCAACCGGCGCTAATCTTGAAGCTGAAGATTTTGAATTGATTGCAGATGAGGATAATACAGCTGGATCTTTATGATGTTGCGCAGCTCTTTGAGTTGGTGGGATATATTGACCTTCGGAATAAGTTTTTAATTCAGGAGTATGTTTTGATTTGGAATTGCAAGAGTCTGATTTTAGCATGTTTAACAATTTCAACTCTGATTCTTTATTTTCCCTTAGAACACCAGAATATTTATCCTCTTCGTCGATGCTATCGGTATGAATATTTTGACCTCTCTCTTCAGCTATATGCAAATTACCATTGGAACTTTCGGATAATATTTTATTTGACATATTTTCAGCAAATTTCATCCTCTCATTAAAATCAGGATGGTCTGTTTTCAATTCAGAAGTATATTCATCCTCATTAAATTGAGCCTCAATACCGAATTTATCTTTATTTGCCTTAAATTGATCCCAATTTGAAGATGATGAGGCCGATTCTAACAATTCGATACTGTTGTTATCAGTATCATTATCGGGAGACCATTTCTGCAATTTACGTTCCTGTAATGAAGTAATATTTGAAATTTCAGTGTCAGTTTTAAAACTTCCATTTTCATTTGTTGGAGTAGCTTCTTTAACTAAAGATGATGATGAGGAAGATGCTGTTTTAGAAGCTTGAACTGATGGAGTAAAATCAACATTTTCACATGAAAACATTTGAATTGTTGAATAATTAATTAACAAAGTCTCGTTATTATATACCACGTTTTGCTGAATTGGATATTTTAAAATAAGAGAAGGAATAGTATCATGAATATCCGAAATAGATTGCAAAATACCTGTAATTTTGGAATTGTTCAAAGTTTTAACGGTAATTTTACAACCAAGAGATTTTGCCAAACCATAAACAAACCTGTCTTTCATGTGTTTGTTGGCAGTTTCATACTCAGAGTTGGAAAGTCTGAGCATCGGATGGGGAAATGATGTATGGCTCCTGTTATAAGGTTTTCCCTGCATTGGTCAAGAGAGCTGTGGAAATAAACTATTGCAGAATATCTCCATTCCTGGATCTTCTTCTACTATCTTCTGTTGTCTTTCTTTAACTTTTTTGTCCAATTTTCATGTCAAGATTTGCCCTCGAAAGACAATCAGATCATCCACGACATGGAGGATTGTTGTGTCCTCTGTCATTTCTATGCCGGGTCGCCTACGCGCCCTCTGATTGGCCCACTGCTTACGTAAAGATGAAGTGCGTGGTGTCATGAATGAGAAGGGTATAATGTTTAAAAAAAGAAGGTTATCTTCTAATGATGGGGAACAGTTATTTACCTTCCAGAACTCATAATCATTCTCAAACTCACACACACACACACACAATGAGAGCTACTTTCCCAAGATTCAACTCAGCTAAGTCTTCCGGTATTTCTGTTCCTCCAGAATTATATCCTTTATATGCAGCTTGTTTTGTTGTCTGTTGTTCTGCAACTTACTTTACCTACAAGAAATTAGCTTATGACAAGTCTGTAAGATTTGGTAGAGAACTTCCAACTTTCGATGACAAATTAGAAGAAGCTTTAACTAAGAAAGATTAGTTTTTGTCATCCATTCATTTACTATTCTATTCATTCAATTCTTTAGAGAAGTTATTCTATAAACAGTTATTTATTTTATTATATTTTATAATTGATTATCTATTTATTACCCTTCGAACCTTTAATAAATTCATCTATTAATTATTATCATTATTTCTATAAACTATATACACGCAATTTAATCCTTCAAGTTAGTATAAACTTGTGAAACGTCTTCAATATCATCCAATAAATTCATAAATTTTTCAAAACTTATCATAGTATCTTCATCATTAATTTCAACAATTGTATCATCATTTGGTAAATACTCAATATTCATTTCTTTGATTTTATATTTATTTTTTAATTCGTTGGCAATTTTACCAAATTCCTTTGAGTCAGTTATAATTTCAATTAAGTTACCATCCTTTTGTTCACTTAATAATTCTGTTTCATCCTTTTCAACTTCATTTATATCTTCACATCCAATTTCAATTAACTCTTCAAATACTTCATCGCTAGTCAATTCTCCAATGTCTAAAATAATAACCCCTTTCTTTTCAAACATATATAATGTAGGTGTCATGTTTAGATTAAATTTATTAAAAACTGGTCTAATATATCCAATTGTACGATTTTTATTGTCAGTAATTGCTTCAATAATGACTGCTACACCTCCGGGTGCTAATCCTTCATAAACGACGTTTTCCATCTTTTCAGCACTTTTCAATTCCCCTGTACCTCTTTTGATTGCATTTTCAATCACTTTTTTCGGAACACTCAAACTTTTTGCTTTGTCAATTGCATTTGATAGCATTAAATTTTGACTTAAATCTGATCCCCCCATCTTGGCATACATTTGAATCTGTCTGGACATTCTAAATGATTGTGCCGCTTTAGCTGCATCGTTTGCTGCCTTTTTGTGTTTAATATTAGCCCATTTTGAGTGACCAGCAAATCTAATTGATGTTGAATGAATTGATCTTGTTGTGGTTGGATAGATCAAATTCTTCAAACTTGGAATTCTCATAACGTACATTAAAATTGTTAATCAAATAAATTATATTAGGGGGCACCAAAGTAAAAAGGAAACCTGTTAAATTGGATAGATGAGAATTCTTCCTCTAAGAACAAGATATTTTAATGCATATAAGATGCCAACATATGCATAAATAGTAAATAGTAAAATTTCAATCTCAAAATCCAAAATCTCAAATCTCAAATAAATCAGTCTCAAAATCCCACTCGCTCACCTAATTTTCATGGCTGCATGAATTTTCAGTTTTCAGTTTTCAATTTGAATGCACATTTTAACAATACGTAATCTACCATGTATTCATTTATAGGAGGGTTCAGTAGTCTCAATTGCTCCAGATCAACACGGGGAACCACTGACTAATTATTACACTCACTTAGAATGGCATCCGAATCCACTAAAAACAGAACGATAATTGCTTGTATTGGAGATGAAGATACAATTACGGGTATGTTACTCGCAGGCATAGGTCAGGTAACTGATGAACCAGGCAAGGAAAAAAATTTTAAAGTATGTACAGATGATACAAAGACTGAAGAGTTGTTGAGTTTTTTTAATGAATTGACTCAAAGGGATGATTTGGCTATTTTACTCATTAATCAACATTTAGCTGATAAGATAAGATATGAAATTGATTCGTTTACTAATCCTTTCCCTGCAATTTTAGAAATTCCTTCAAAGGATCATCCTTATGATCCAGAAAAAGATTCTGTGTTAAGAAGGGTTAGAAGATTATTCGGTGATAGTTAGATCATCGTGGGGCTAATCATTAGTTCTTTCTACTTAAGTATAGTTTCTAATTATAAGTAAAACATTTAATTCTCTTGTTTTGGCATTCAGTGTTCTGATACGTTCGATGTACTTATACACATATTAATATAGTTTAATTCTATTTATAATATATATCTAGAGGTTTATTTCCTTTTGCTTTTCTTTTTTGATTTTTTTGATGTTGATGATGTAGCCTTTTTATCATTGGTTTCACCATTCCCAATCTCTTCCTGTATTTTATCATCATCTTCTTTCGTTTCGGATTCTCCAACTTCTGTGGTATCAGGAGTTTCAATTGTTTCTAGATCATTATCAGGTTCAATTGATTCTTCTACTATTTCATCAATCTCTGGTTTTAAAGATTTGGGTTCTTGTTCAATTAATTCTTCCTGGTGTATTTCTTCTTTTGGCTCAATGGGCTGGGCTGGCTCTGTAGGTAATTCTGCATTGTTAGCTTCCAGTGGTTCAATAATTTCAGGTGGGTCAATTAATTTTTCAGTCGCAAGTTCAGTTTCAACATTTTCTGATTTAACTGGCTCTTCAATTACTGATTCGATAGGTTCTTCAGCTACTTGCCCAGCTGATTCAGTTGGTTCAGTTGGTTCAGTTGGTTCAGTTGGTTCAGTTGGTTCAGTTGGTTCAGTTGGCTCAGTTGGCTCAGTTGGTTCAGTTGGTTCAGCTGATTCAGTTGGTTCAGTTGGTTCAGCTGATTCTGTTGGTTCAATCGTTTCCACCTCCGTAGCCGGCTCTTTGGTTTGTCCTTCGTCTTTACCCACTTTAATTGAATCACCATTTAATTCCTCTTTTGACTCTTCCTGCTTTGGTTCTTCTTTTGACTCAGCCTCTACAGCCGGTACAACATCTCCCTCATTCGGTTCACTCCTACCATTAGCTTCTTCTTCTTCTTCTTCATGATTCACAATAATTTGAGGTGCAGTTGAATTCTCAGCTTCAGATCCCAAAGGTTCATTACTTATAATCCAAAAATCTTTCGTTTTCCAGATTGGATTTTCAGTATCTAAATAAAACTTATTAACACCGACTATTCTTCTTTCCAATTGACAAGCTTTTAACCATTCGGGTCTAATTATTGGAATATTCATATTTTTAGCCTTTTGATATTCAATACCTGAATTTTTAGTACAAATGAATTGGGTTGTATCAACTTTCACTTGATTCGAGATTGGCTTTGCACCAATTGATTTAATTGCATTTTCAATATCATTGAGTGTGAAATGTTCCTCACTATAATCAATATCTCCAATACATACTGTAATACCTGATAAATCAGTCATTTTATGAGTTCTAATTTCAAGTAAATTTGAATAATAAATACCTGATGAGGTTTCAAGTTTTAGTTGAAATTTATATGGTGTGTCAATTGGTAATCCACTGAATTTGATATTTTTCTTTTGAAATGGGTTTTTGACAGGTCCCAATTTTGAACCGTTTTTATATAATGTTAGTTCCCTTAATTCTGATGTACCTAAATTTAATGGATCCCATTCCAAAACGCATGAAGTTTGAGTTATATTAATACTTTTCAAAACTGGGTTTTCTGGCTCATATTTACCAAAAAGTTCAAATATTTCTTCTTGTAATTCATTGAATTGTTTTTTCTCCTGCTCCTCTTTCTCAAAATCTCTATCGCATGTAATTTTAACAATTGATCCGGTGGTTATACCATCAGGCAATAATATTGTAGGGAATTCAATCAAATGATGGTCCTTAGTTAACAAAAGTGCCAACGAGGCATCCAACTTTCCGACTGTTAATGATACTTCCACCATTGTGTAGATTCGAATCTAATTGTCTAATAGAGAGAGAGAGAGATAACCAAACAAATCGATACAATAAACAAAGCCTGAATACGTCTGCAAACTTGGCCACGAAGAAATTAGAAACCAAAAAAATAACAATGTGGTGCACTGAAGTAGTGAATTTTGTGATTCTGTTTGATGTTTGATGTTTGATGTTTGAGAAACATTTTTTTGTCAATACTTGAAAGGATTTGGTTTTCAATATTTTGATTGTAAGTTTCATAGTTATTTTGGTTAGAATTAAAGACAATAATAAAATAGAATGGGTGATCAATCGATGCTAGATACAGATATTGATATACCCATAGAAGATGATAATATTCATTCTGGATTTGCAAGTGTTTTGAAAAAATTTAGATTGGAATTTGGTACTAATGATTTAAGATCAATTGCATTAGGTTTTAAACTTATAACTTACAAAAAGCTAAGTAACTTATATGATTCTGATCCCTCTAAAAGTAATGATCTTTTAAATTGGATTTTGGAATGTAAGTTCTGGACTATTTTGGAATCTTTATTAGATGTAAAGTTTAATAAAGATTTATCATCTTCAATAGTAAATAATTCATTAGACTTAACTGATATATGTGAGTATTCCTCAGATACTGTTATTAATGACAAAGTGATAGCTTCTGATATTGAATTATTACAAATATTTACATGTTTAAATTCATTATCAGAAACTTTTAGATTGGATTTCCCCAATCAAGCAGAGAATGATAATGCTGTTCAAACAACAACGAAATGGTTACATACATTAAATCAGTTAAATAGTTTCAATAAAGATCAGAGTTTAATTAAAAATTTGGATATTGATTCACCAAATAGAACTAATTTGAAAATCCACGAAAGTGATAAATTAAGTGATGAATTCTTCTTTAAAAAAGCTTACAGATTATTAATATCAGGAGATTTTGATGAATTAAATTCATTATGTGAATTAACAAATAATTGGGATTTTGCACTTATGATTGCTGGTTTAAATGATAGGATTGATCCAATTATTGATTTAAACGATTTTTCAGGTAACACAATTCCATCAGGGGTCAAGTCAAAATTATTAAGAAAAAGAACAATTTATTCTTTAACAAATACTAAAGAAAGTTCAAAATATGAAAAAGCATGTTATGGTATTTTATCATCTGATTTTATCTCTTCAAATAACGTTGCAGAAAGTTGGGAAGAAAAATTGTATTTTTATCTAAATAATTTATTGAATGATAGATTAGAGAATAAGATTTTAAATATTTATAAAGATTTGGATAAGGAAAGTGAATTATCATTGATTTATAAGTTGAATAAACCCCCAGTTGTTTCATATAATGTTGATGATGTTCTAAATAAATTATCAAATGATGACAATTCTATCATTAAAGATCAAAGTACACATTCCATTAGAGTTTTAATTGGTTCAATAATTTCAAATAATGTTAAGGTGTTGATGGATAATACAGTAAAATCTTTAGATTCCTTATTATCCGATGATGATAATATTGATAGTGAAATTTCAAATGAATCATATTTGTTAAGGATTTTAACCCATTTGTCAATTATTTTACAATTAATTTATGGTGAAGAAATTATAAGTAATGAAGATTATACGAAATTACTCAAATTTTATATTTTAAGGTTGATTTTATATAAATCATATGAATTAGTTCCAGTTTATATTTCATTCATACCAACAATTGATCAAATAATTGAAATCTATTCATCATTATTATTTCAATTTGAATATTCAATTAAAGATAGGACATCACAAATTGATGTTATGAGAAAATTGGAATTACCCCTAGAATCAATTTTAAGAGAAACAATAGAAAAGGGATTTAAGGAAACAATTGATCATTATCCAACAAATGAAGAAATTCAATTAAATTATGAGGTAGATAATATTGACAAAAAATTATATTCAACAATTTTTTGGTTTATTGATTCAGGTATGTTAATTGATGCAATTGATGCAAGTATTGTATTATTACGTAGATTTTTGTTGGTAGGTAAAATTGGTTCAGCCATTGAATTTTTAGATTCATTTTCATTACCTGATTTACTCAATGATTATAAAAGTAAAACTTCAATTTATTCAGATTTACCAAATTCAGAAGATTTAGATATCAATTTAATACCAAGCTATAAAATGCATGAGATAACACAATATTGGAATTTATTTAAAACTTTTAAATTATTAATATCCTATGACCAAGAGAATTCAACATTTGATGAATTGAATTTAATTATCAAATCACTTTATAAGCTTGTTAAAGATTGGTTATTTGACCTAATTTCAAATGATGATGATAATGAAATTTTAGAATCAGATATTGAAGTTTACAATGAATTAAGAAGAATTTATATACCGACAATTTTTAATTCATTATTTGATATTTTAATTGAAAATAATCATCCAAATAAAAAATTTATTCAAGATGCAATGGATTTAGTAAATTTATTAGCTGATGAAGAATTTAAGATTTATGAAATTTTTAATTCAACGAATGAATTAAAACCTTTTTTAACAAAACTTGCAAATGTTGGTTGTAATTTATATGGTGAATTTGATGAAGGAGTTTATGTATAAATAGATTAAATAATAAAACTACAAATAAAATTATATAATTTGATTAAATAATGAAAATGAATTGAAAATTCGGTTTAAATTTTAATCTAAAGATGAAGCCTTTTCATATAATAAATCAACAGCATTTGACATTTGTGCAATAATTTCTAAACTAAAATCATAGGATTCATCCTTTACAGGTTCATCATAAATAATTAACCAACCATTACCTTGATCTAAAACACCATAAAATACTTTATCTAAAATCATATCACTTAATTTTGATTCAATTACATCTTTTGGTAATCCAATCATTGAACAAATATGATTGACTTCAATACAAGAATATGGTTCAATTAATTTTAATAAATTCTTTTGAAATAATGAATCATATAAATCTGATAAATGAGACCTAATAATTGGATCTAATGTTAATTCATTACTATAAAATTTCAATGAATCTTCAAGATCTTTTAATGATCTATTTGAATAAGATTTTGAAACTGATTTCATGGCTTCAATATCTTTTTTATTGATGAATGGTTGACAAGATTTTTGTTTTAATAATGAATTTATATCATCAATTTTACCTATCATTATTTTACATAATATCATATATTTTAAAACTTTAATTGATTTTGAATCTTCAATTTCAATATCAGATTCATTCTTTTTATCATTCTTTGTTTCATGTAATTGATAATTTTCAAAACTTTCAAAAAAATATGAATATGCAGTTTTAAAATCTTTATCCTGTGCATTCAATATACCACTCATTAAATCTAATTCAGCTTGAACTGTTGATGGACAATAGATTGCATTTGCACTTGTTCTTGCACTTGTTAATGAAGCTCTCGCCTTTGCAGTATTTTTCAATTGGAAATAATTCTTTGATTCTAATAGTTGAACATCAACTAATGAAGTCTTATCATCTAATTTCTTAAATTCTTTTACTAATGGATCAATAATTTTTAATGATTCTTGATAATTCTTTTTGTCATAATTTAATAAAGATAATCTGATCTGTAATGATTGCTTTAAAAATGTTCTTTTTTCTTCAATTGACCAATCAATACATTCTTGAGTAACTTTAATTGCCATTTCTAATGACATATCTTTAGAATAATTTTTCCATTTATAAGTTTTTTCAACTGTATCTAACAAATGTTTAATAATTTTAGCAGTTTTAGATTTTGCAAATGAATCACGCATTATTTTTAATGATTGATCAATTAAATTTAATAATTTAGTACTATCTTCTTGTATAAAATAAATTTTACTTATACCAACTATTGCATTTTCTTGTAAATCAACAAGTTTTTCAGTTTTTGATCTTACATCAGAATTATGATTTTTTGTATCAATACTTAAAATTTCTTGATAAATTGATTCTGCCTTGGTATAATTTTTTTCTTGAAATGCAGATTCGGCTTCTTGTATTGATGGAACTGTCATTTTATGGTTGGTACAGGTTTTCAATAGGTTTAAACTCTTGAGGGCAAAAAAAAACCGTCTTAAACATATCTCGATAATAAAGTGAATTGAGAAAATAGATTTATCATTGAGACAAATTTTTTACGTAAGCATTCGCCGATCGACTATTAGCTATTAGATATTAGATATTAGATATTAGATATTCTGTATTTACAAGTATTCTATAGAGAGGATTAACCAATATTTTATTTAACCTTTAAGCACCATTTTCTAATTGTTCAATTAACTCAATTGCGGCATCATCTGCTTCTTTCTTTTCAACCTGATCAATTATTAAATCTAATTTTGTACCATTTAAACAACCATCTAAATCATACAAAGTAAAATTACATCTATGATCAGTTACTCTATTTTGTTGGAAATTATAAGTTCTAATTTTATCACTTCTATCAACTGATGAAACTTGATCAGTTCTTTCATTTCTTTCCTTTTCTTGCCTTTCCCTTAATTCCTTTTCAGCTAATCTTGCCCTTAAAACAGTTAAAGCTTTTTCTTTATTTTTATGTTGAGATCTTTCATCTTGAATATTAACAACAATTCCTGTTGGTAAATGAGTTATTCTAACAGCGGATTCAGTTGTATTAACATGTTGACCACCTGAACCACTTGCCCTCATAACATCAATTCTTAATTCATCAGGTTTAAATTTTCTTAAATTAGAAGAAGAAGAAGAAGAATCATCATCATCATCAATTTTAGGTAAAACTATAACACCAGATGCAGAAGTATGAACTCTACCCTTTGTTTCAGTTGCAGGGATTCTTTGAACTCTATGAACACCAGCTTCAAATCTTAATCTATCATAAGAACCATTAAAATTAATTATTAAAGTTGCATCAACTATACCAGAACCTGAAATATGATCAGTTTTCGATAAAATTTCATATTTCCAATTATTTAATTGACAATATTTTATATACATATTAAGTAAATCATTTGTAAAGATATTAGCTTCATGACCACCAGCACCTGGTCTTAATTCTAAAATTGTTGAATTATTTGCAAATGGATGTTTTGGTAATAAATTTGATTTTAATTTACTTGTAAATTTAATTAAATTTGGAATTGTTAATAATAATTCTTGTTTAGCATCCTCTATTAAAGGTATAAAATCTGGATCATTATTTGGATTTTTAATTATATTTAATAATTCCATATAATTTTCATTTAAATTTTTAAATTCTAAATAAATTGAATTAAATGATAATAAATTTGAATATTTTTTATTTTCATTTAAATTAAAATCCAAACCATTTGACAATTTTAATTCTAAATTTTTCAAATCGATATTCATTAATTCTGCCTTTTCTAATAAAGCTGGATGTAATCTTTCAATTTTGAAATCAGTTACATTATTCAAATCTAGGGAATCCAATTCATTTCGAAGTGGGTAAAAATTGGAGAAATGTCTAGAAAAAGAGGCTATACGGAAGGCTGGACATCGTAATAATAACATGATGATGTGTATATAAATAGAAATATAATAAAAAGGGGGTGGCACAAATAGATATTATATATATTATACATATTATCTGGTAGTTATGGAAATGTGAAAAATAAAATAAAACATGTAAGAACCCACGACAGAGGTGATTGTTGCGATGACTATGAAAATTTTTTAATTTTTTAATTTTTTAATTTTTATATTACGTAATGGCGATCTGAAACATGGACAATTTGTGTGTGTACAGTGCATGTACAGTGTGTACAGTGTGTTCCACCGCGTGTCACTATTATAAGTTATAAAATTTATATATATGAGACCACGTTGTTGAATCAGTCATTTTAATATATATATTATTTAAACCTTGACTACGTGTCTTAATATATGTGTGTACATACATATATATATATATATATATATATATAGCAACTCATATACTATATAGAATATATTGTTGCATCTAGAACGTACTCATTCCTTTGTATCCATTCTCCCGTTTATAGTCTATACCTCTAATAACTAATAACTAATAACTAATAATAATAATAATAACCCCCCGCTTTAACTTTTGTACATGCGCAGTTGTCTGATTTAAAAATTTTTCATTTTTCATTTTTCATTTTTCATTCTACACTAGTAATAAGCTATGCGAACTATACAGAAATTCATTTGGATCTTCCACAGTTTCCACATTTTCTCATCTTAAAACAACACAACAACATCAGATCGGGAATAAAAATTTAACAATTTCTACTTTTCAAGCCTGGGTTTTGCTTTTTTTTTGGTGTATTAGAAATTTTTCAATCTTATATTATATATATATATATATATATACCTATCCTTCTTCTTCTCCTTTCAATATCCCTTATTATACTTATTCCATTCTTTCCTTATCAAATAGAGTCCTCCCCTTCCCCTCACCCCCCTTCCTATCGTCAATATGTCTGCCTTTGAAGATTACTGCATAATTTGTGAAAAAATTTGTCATGATGGCTCTGCTTACTGTTCCGAAAAATGTAAATTATTAGACCAAGAAAATACTACAAATATAACAACTTCAAATAATTCTCCAACTTTATCAGTTTATTCAAATAGTTGTTTATCTTCTACACATGGTTCATTTTCTTTACAAAATTCAAAATCTTTAACAAATAGTACTTCGTTTTCAAATAATAATTCAAATAATAATTCAAATAATACAATACCCACAATTATCTCTCCTTTATTAACACCTCAAATTGTACCAAGAGGTTCCATTGTAAGTTCATTCAAATCTCCAACTTTAAAAGATTTAACTTATGAATCTCCTCTGTTGGCATCAACAATAATTTCAAATGATTTGGATTCAAATAGGTTAGATTTAAATAATTCAATTGTTGACCCAACTAATAATTCAAAACGTAAATCAATTTCAATTTCTCAAAGGTTATCAAAATCTTTTAAAAAAAAAGATCAGAATAATAATAATAATAATCTTGATGAAAAAAATTCAAAAATTATTAAATTAAATACAACAGATAATGGTGGTATCAACACTAATGAAATTGATGAAAATGATTTAAGTAATGTTTCATCCTCAAAATCTCATTCAAGCATTACAAATGTTTCAAATTTATTGCATAGTTCATCAGAAAATTATAAAAAATGGTTATCAATCCATTGAAAAGGGGAAGAGAAAAAAAAATTTTTTTCTTATTCTTCTTCTTCTTTTATTACTTTTTTTACTGCTTTTCTAAAAATTTAAAATTTCATACTTCATATTTATTTAAATACAGAATCAAATATTATTTACTGTATTGATTATAAAAGTCATTTCATTTCATTTCTTATCATATTAAATATCATGAAATCTAAAAACAAAACTTGAAACTAAAATTATAAAAATCATAAAAAATTTAAAATATTATAATAAAATTAAAATATTAAGTCATAAAATTCTGCATTATAAACATCCAACATAGCTAAAAGAAAATCTTAAATAAATGCAATAAAAAATTTTTCAATACTCATTTATACGTATAGTATAATCTTTTTTTTTTTTTAACACATATATATATATATATTTATATAATACCTATACTACCACTATATAAAGTTTTAATTATCAAAAGTATCTGGTAAATATACAGAACATAAGGGCAAAACTTTTCATGGCATTATTTAGTTAACACGTATAGGTCACATGTAAGGTGTAATAATTACTCATGTCCGATAAAATTTTTCAGGTCATTAAAGGAATTGCCGGATTAGGAAACTCTCAATGATCATTATTCATTATTATTCCCCACATGCATGTGAGGTGATAATATATGGTACAGTAGTTATAGTAATGATGACCGTTACCCCCCAACAATTATCATTTCTAATCAACCAACAATTGTGTCTATATTATATATATGCATTTATTACTCCATCCTTTACTCCTCCCATCAACCGTTCTCTCCGACAGGGCGATGAGGCTGTTTATTCTTATTAAATAATAATAATATATATGTGTATGGGGCTGGAATGTGGGACTAATTAAGAGGACAAAAATTGTTATTTATAGAAAACGTGAAAAGTGGGCGTTTTCTTCTTTCGGCTACGTTGCTGTTTTGGGAACGGTTACGTAAGCTGCGACACCGTGGTTGTTGTGGTGGTGGTGGTAAGTATATATGTATGTATATGTATATATGTACCATCTTTGATACCAAGTTGTTTAAGTCTCATATGACAGCTGATGGCAACATATGATAATTCCCTCCCCATTAAACATTCTTAAATTATTACATTTCTTGATTTTATCATAATTATAAAATTGAGTTACTTTTACCGATGTAAATTTTATTACAATTTCAAAATTTTTCAAACTGTAAATTCTTAAATTTTCTAAAACTCTTAAAAATAAAATTATACAAAACTATTACTATAAATTATAATGTATGAAACTTATTGATGTCCTCTAAGTATATATATTTCATCCCCATCTTTAATTTCCCTTTCTACACGTCCATTTGTAGGTATATAAATAAAATCATCATCATTTTTACCATCATCACTCTCTCTTTTCTTTCTAAACATTGCCAGTTTTAATGAAGAATCAATATCCTTATTGTTGAAATTCTTTAATTTACATAAATCTGCACTATTATCTAACATTTTACCAATAGGCCATTTTTTAGAAAAAAATTGTGCATTTTTCTTCATGAATTTTGTATCATCGTCTGATGTAAACATAATCCATACATAAACTCTATCATTCAGTGATATCCTTGAATCTCCAATTGCTGACCTTTTCAAGGTATTCATTTCTATCATTTTGGAAGCTTTCGATGATGATGATGATGATGAACCGACTGTCTCTTTTTGAAATCTAAATAATGATTTTGATTTTGTAATTGTATTCTTTTGGGTATTTCCTAATAACTTCTTCAGACGTAACATTGCAACTTCAATATTCGTCAATTGTTTATTTGATGAATTTCTTTCATTGGTTAATCTTTGTCCAATAGTTTTATTTTTTTCAATTTCATATTTATCTTGTGCATCTTTACGAATCTTATTTAAATCAGGGAATAAACTTGATGCTTTAGGTAATTTAGATATATCTATTTTTTTAGATTCTAATTCTTTCAATTTAGAATTTTGTTCATTAATTGTACATTCATGAGAATTGTAATCAATTCTATGATTTGAACAAAATGATTTGCCACATTTTAAACAATTAAATGGCAAAAAATCAAGTTGTCGACATATTGAACAATGTTCCCCAATATCCATCATCCCATCTTCCTGTTTATCCACTTCTGTCATTTCCTATCTTTTCAAATTGTATTAATTTGTGAATTTAATTATATCAATATTTGCCACCTTCAACATGAACTTACTTGAACACAAAATATATTTCAAGCCTTCTTATATACTGTTTTCGGAAAGTGGAAAAAAAAAATTTGGAAGCGAAATATAGATTCTTCTGGAAAATTTTGAAAATAGAAAATACATTAATAAAAAGAGAAAAGATGAAGACTAAATATTTTTATTTCTTTTCATTAGTTAATGATTACTAATCTAAAATGCTTTGTGATTTAAATATTGTTTATCCAGTCACTGAATTTAATGAAAAGATAACAACAAATCAGTTAAAGGATGTTAAAAATTTAATAAATGTCGCTATAAATTTGGGATATACACACATTGCATTAAATTTTAAACCAGATATAACAACTTCAAAATTTAATAAAATCAAATTATCAAATAATTTAAATTCAATTAATCCTATAAATATAGATAAAGATTTTAAAGAATTTGAAAATAAAATTAAAATTTTTTCAAGGATTACAATTAAAGTTGATGATCCAACTCAATGTCAAAATATTTCAAAATTTCAATTAATTTTCGATATAGTTGCAATTGAACCATTAACTGAAAAATCTTTACAATCAACAATTTCAAATTTAGACGTTGATATAATTTCATTTAATTTACAAGAAAGATTACCTTGTTATATGAAACATAAAACATTAGGTTCAGCAATTGAAAAGGGTATATTGTTTGAAATTAAATATACTGATTTTTTAAGTAACAAAAATAGATCTCAAACTATATCAAATGTCAAACAGATCATTAGGGCAAGCCGAAATAGGGGCTTAATTTGTTCAAGTGGTTGTACAATTGATAAATCTTATCAATTAAGAAATTTTAATAATGTTTTACCAATTTTGAAAATGCTCGGTATTGATTCAAATAGGTGTAGTAAAATGTTCCAAGATTGGAGTTTGAAAGTTTTATTAAATGGTAGATTGAGAATTAAATCTTATAAACAAACAATTAGTATAAGTGGAGATTCGGGTTTAATAGATAATTCATTAGAATCTAAAAATTGGAATGATAGTGATAATTTGGTACCAAAGATTAATAATTTGAAGCAAAATATAGATTCTTATAAAAAACGTAAAATTGAAAGTGCTTTAGATAGGGTATTAAAAAAGCAGAAAATATAATAATATTAAACAAATAATTTGTAACGTATATATAAATTGAGGTTCTATAAATTATGAATATACGCTTTTGAACGTTTCAGTCTTTCTTTATTTATTGGTTCTGAAGGTGTATCTATACTCCTTTTAATAGAAGATTTAATGCTAGTTGGATTCGCTGACTTGACTGTGGTGGCTGCTTGTCTTATGGGCGTATTAAGTTTTCGTCCTAACTTTACCCAATCATTCGAAGGTTGAATTGATTTTGTCATTGGTTTTAAAATTGGTTTTGATATTCGATCATTATGAGTGATATTACTCGTGGCTATTTTAGGTTGTATAAAATTTCGTACCCTTTGTTTATTTGCAACTCTTGCCTTTTGTAACAGTGAACTTTTGAAGGCTGGTGTTGTAGTAGTAGTAGTCGAATTAAAAGATCTTGATTTCTTCATTGGAGGCAATACTTTATTTAATGATTTAACCTTATTTCGATTTTTCCTATCATTTATCCTTTTAGTAATTGATTTTAAATTACCAACAGCATTCTTTCTTTGATCATCTCTTTCAATATAATATTTATCATATAAATTTCGTGATGTTACATTTAATTGATTAATTGGCCTATCGGGGAAATCCCTTTTCAATAAATTTTTCCATAATCCTTCAGAATCTTTCACAACTTGTGGAGATTGAGATTCTATCTGTTTTAATGATTTTGCAGTTTTTTTCACCAACACCGGTTCAATTAAATGATATGGTGTTGTACCTATATCGTTAATTAAATGTGCATTATTTATACATTTGAGTCTTGCAATATGAGTCAATGATAAGATACCATTCGTCATGGTATCTCCATAGTCGGGGGACATGTTGAATAAATATTTTTCGATAAAAAATTCAAAGTTTATTTGAATGTTTAAAAAATTATTCAGATTTATATAGAAAATCCAGTGAAAGTGATATAATAGAAGAATAATTTGCCCAAATTTGAGGGTTGTAATGAGAAAAATGAGAGTTAACGAGAATTCTTTTTCTATTTTTTTTTTTTTTTTTTGGAGATATGTGATATGGTATCGTATATCGTACAATTGATCAGCATATTCTGTATCTGCATGTCAATTGTACGTTTTGTTCGGGCACTTAAACAACTAGTAATATTAAAGGTATAATTATTAATTATTAATGAAATTTTCAATTATGATACTTTATGGAGAATTTTTACTTAGATATACTGTATTTAAAATTTCATTAGCTGTTTAGTGTACGACTGAGATGTACTAAAAAAAAATACTTCTTCTTTAGATAAATTATTAACTGCTTAATGTAAATAATGTACGCCTGAGATATATTACAAAATACTTCCTCTGTAGACAAATTATTATTATTCGAGTAAAAAAAATTATCCTGGATTCACTAATCATTTATTTTAGAAAATACATCAATTATTTAACTAAAAAGGGTCTATACACTGAAGATTGAAATGAAAATAAGTTGACATAATAGATAAATTTATAAATCGATTATAAAGTATCTGCTGCTCTTAAACCACAGAACCAGTTAAGAGCGTATGCTTCTTCTTCTGGAACTTCATCAGTACCTTCAACCTTGAAGGTGATAGTACAACCATCTGGGAAGTAGAAAGTTGAACCTGGAGTGACTTCAACGGTTTTACCAGTTTCATCAGAAACAGTGAATTTACCATGAACTTCAACACAAACCTTCATTTCTTCGTAAGAATATTTATAAACTAATGGTTCACCTGCACTTTGTTTGTAGAAACCGGAAGAAAGAACCTTACCTTTTGGTGCATCAGAGTGAAGACAATCACCTAAGTTGGAGTTGTTACCTGGAGATGGGATTGCAGGTGGTAATTGTGAGAAGTAACTGTCAGAACCTGGCTTGAAGTATAATGGCATTGTTGGTGTATATAAAAGAAATGTAGCTTGTGCTTGTAGATATAAAATATTGACAGTTATTTATCATTATAAATTCTTCATGGGATACCCTGTTATTTAAATACTATTCTTCAGTTGCAGACGGAAAATAGATAGTGTTTAAAACACCCAAATTAGGAAATTCGATCCAACTCGCTTAAGGATAAGGAAATAATTGCTGTATCGGGGAATTCTTTATCGCGGAAGAACACTCCGCATAGAGTAAATGTATGAATTCACCAAATGTATAAATAAGAGAGTATCTGCTCTATTGAAGAAGGAGGTTATATATTCGAAGAAGTATAGAAAAGACAATTCTAACACCCATCCAATAAAAAATATACAATATGCCTATGGAATTCTACCCAACCGCTGAAGCTTACGATGTTCTTCCACCAAAGATCTCACCATCTGCTTTCCTTGGTGATACTATGACCAGTAAGAACACTGATGCAGAACATACCATCTCTGCAGGTTTCTTCAAATTCGTTGATGGTGAACCATTAGTTTACACATACCCATACGATGAAATGAAGATTTGTTTAGAATCCGTTGGTGATGTTACCATTTCTGATGAAGAAGGTACCACTGTTAGACCAAAGAAGGGTGACACTCTTTACCTCAAGAAGGGTGCAACCATCACTTTCAAGGCTGTTGGTGCAGAATCTTACGGTAGATTCTTCTACTGTGGTCTTAAGGCTTTCAACGAACTTTAAATTAGAGATGTCAAATTATAAATTATAATATGCAATTTTATAAATTATTTTTTTAGTGTTTGTATTGTATAGCAGGTATAAGATAATACATTAACTATTTTATAAAGTACTGGGGATTTAATGCGAGAAGATGAAAAATTAAAATTCAAAAATAAATTCTGAAAATTGAAAAAAAATCTGAAAATCAAAAATTTTGCTGGATGTGCCAAAATTCAAATTAACTTTTTTGAATAATTAACAATTATTATTATTATTTTGCATGTTCCAAGAATACAATCCCATCTATGTCCAGCATTGATGAAAGATTGCCTGTGGAACACCCATCAACAGTTGATGACAAATCAGCAGAATTTAAAGAGGCAGGAGACATATCATTATTAGAAGATGTTCTACCATCATTCGAAATGCATAATTATATGTTTAATAGAACAATCTATGATACTGAAAATATATACAATCTAGATCAACCACCAAATTATGATGAAATATCGAGTTTACATGATTATAATGAAACTATAAATCAAAATGACCCAAATCAGTTTGGTGATCCAACTAAAAATCCAAATGATTTGTTGCTAAACAATTTAGAAAAATTTCAAAAAATTGATTTACCGATTAATATTCAAATTCTTTTGACAAAAAAAGTCCCAAAAGTTGGTTTCAATTCAGAAAGAGAAAATCCTTTAAGACAATATAACCCTGGTGACGTTGTCTGTGGTTATATAATAATTGAAAATAAGACAAAAGATTCAATACCATTTGAAATGCTATTAGTTTCATTAGAAGGTGAGACAACAATCACAAATCCTTCAAATCCGGAGACTTTAATTAAAAAGAAATTTCTTAAAACTTATGATCTAAGTGCTTGCTTTCATTATGGTTGCATTGATCTAGTATCTCAAGGTGTCAATGAGGAACATTTGAACGATGAAAATGATGAGACAATTATTGGTTTTACACCTAAAAGAATGATTAATCCAAATACAAAACACAAGAAAATCTTTGCATTTAAATTACCTCATTATCTGTTAGACAATACCTGTTTTGAACAATTACCAAACCATTTAAAACTACCTCCATCGTTTGGTGTTAATAATGATGCTTTTAATGGATTGGGTAAATTGATTAAAATTAATCAATTTCATGGCTATGGTAGGTTAGATAGATATGGTTCACCAATTAAAACTTTAGATAATTCATCTGATGGTCAATCAGTCTCATATTCAATAAATGTTCAACTTATTGGTAGAAAATTAGAATTTTATAAAAAGTTTTATAACCAAGGAACAAGGCATGAATATGATTTCATTATTTTGAAAAATGTTGAATATTATTTTAGAGTTGATACATCAAATATAAGTACGCAAATGGTCAATCCTTTGAATGATTATGGTGAAATTTCTACTGAAAAGCAAATAAAAATTATTGAAAATTTGGTAACTGATAAGTTAAATGAAAATTTAGAACGTAAAAATTTAGTTAGTATTGGTATAGAAACTTTAAAGGAACAAGATTCAATTATTTTTTCCTCAAATTTATCAGATTCTAAAAAAGTCTCCCAATTAACATCAAAAAACTCAAGCTCAAATTCGATTCCGATTTTATCTGAATCTAAAACTTCCTTGATAGACGACAATGGGTTTAGTAGATATCAAAAAATTAATTTTGCTAGAGATTTTTTCAATAAAATTGAAGGGGATTTAACATTAAGATTAAGTATGAATAAAAACGCACAATTCAAGGCATTGAACCCTAAAAAATTGAAATTAGCGGGAAGAATCGATAATATGAAATCAGAAAGTGAATCAAGTTTAAAGCCCGTTTCATCAATAACTTCTATTAGTTCATTACCGTTAACTTCAATACAATCACCACCACAATTAAATCATTCAATATCAGTCGATTCAATGGTAAATATGAATTATGCTAATGAATGCATTTATGTATATATATCATTTAAACCAAAGAATAAAACATCAATATTACCAACATCGATTACAATTACCCCAAATTTAAAAATATATAATATTCAATCACCATTTCCATTTCCTGTTACTTTTGATAATCAATTCATATTTAATGGCGGATTAAACGAGGAAAATTTATCAAATATGAGACGGAAATACAATTTTTATTATCAGCAATTATATGAATCTGTAAAAGGTCTAAATATTGGATTAGCTAGGAGTTTATATAATAAAATAAATAGTTTAGGAAGAATTCATTCAACAGAATCTACAATCAAGAAATTATTTGAATCTCAAATAATTGATTTACATAATCAATGGAAATTTGATCAATCAACCAATTTATATGAATGTGAATTTCAAGTGCCACTTATACTTGACCAAAAGAATTTAGAAAAAATCTCATCTCTATGCATCCCACCTAGCTTTCAACAATGCCATCTCTGTCGTCTTTACGCCATTGATATTGAAACTACTATCAAGAAGGCTAAAACTAAGAACCACATAATGAGCTTTCCGATTACTGTTGTTTAGTCCAAAAACAGTAAACAAAATAAAAGAGATCAAAAAAGAACTTATTCTATAATATTTTCAACTCCTGTTAATATTATTAATTTGGCAATTGCCAAAATAAAAATTCTTTTTATATTTACTGTTAGGGGCTCATCAAAACACAATTTTGATTTTAAATTTGGTAGAGAATCGGCACTTTTCTAATTTTCTTAGAGGTTTAGATGTTGCAATTATGAAAAGCAATATAATTGTGGACATTTCATTCTTAAATTTAGATCAAAAGCATAGGTAATAATACACTATATATCTTTAAAACGTAGAATTTAGACTTTTAGAATATAATGTAGCAGAAGTGTATAGTCAGTGTCAATAAAAGCATTAGATGAAACTCTTGAATATTTTCTTACACCCCCCCTTGTGTGGTGCATGCAGCAATTCTTCCTGGATTATGCCGGGGATGCAAATGTATTATTCAAAAAGGTAACAGAAATGTCAGTTTTATAAATCTATTTATGAGCATAATTTTTGGATTAGTTAATTCAGTATAAAAGTAACAAAAGCATCATACATGTAAATGCTGCTACTCATTTACATCAACTCGACGATCATGCACGTTGTAGAAAAGGCATGTATTATGTCTTTATTTAATCTTCGATTACAGTTAATGTTCCTTTCTGCTTAGGAATTAATTAAGGAGCCTGGGTTGGTCAACTTCGATGCCGTCGAAATTATTTGTTAATTTGTAGAACTTTTATTAGCTGTTCAAGTAAAATTGAAAGGTTAATTTAAAATTAGTTTTAGTTATGTATTCATTAATTAAAGAAAATCAATCCCAACGATTTGAGCTAACTGCAAATTGGCTAACGAACAAACACTACTCGTTATCTGATATATATATATATATATACTATCCAAGATTTTAAAATCATTTCAAAGATTGCTTTGGGACGACTCACTACGGGAGATAACCATATTTAATAAAATTTAACCTAATCACCTTGCAAGAATAAAAATATCAGGGTGTTTGAAATTTCCTGTTAAAGAAAACTTATTTGCAATGCATAATATTATAATTTTAATTCCGCAGCTACCCGATTGGGCAATCACTGATCTTTTCCGCCCTTCGGAGAGGTATAATGAAAAATCTATCAAAATAGATATACTGTAAGTTCACAACCACTGGTTGATGTAGTTGGAGTTTGTATGAGTTAGAGAGAATTTTAAGTAGTTATCCACTGTTTTATTTCTCCAATCCTTTCATTTGGTTCTAATCTTAGGCTTAACATTAGTCATTTAGATTTGTTGCCTTATCTTTAATCATAAAGATAGAGAGTTTGCTAATATGCCTGCGCCAATAAATCCAAAAAATGGCTCAAATTCAAAACTATATACCACAAACAATTCATCATCAAATAATGAAGCAGAAAGTCAGATTTCGATCGTTGAAGATATTTTACCCTCTTTCCAAATGCATAATTTTATGTTCAATAGGAATATTTATGATCATGACACCTCTGATCTGAATGAAAATGAATTACCTGACTATGTATCAGAAATAAATTCAATAAGGACGTTAAATGTTCCACATGATTTAAATAGGTATGTCACGAATGAGAATAGTAAAAATAGTCTACTTAATAATATTGATAAATTGGAAAGTGTTGATGTACCCCTTGATATCAAAATTGTTTTAACCAAAAAGCCGCCAAAAATTGGTCACCCTACTGAAAAGGAAAGCATTTTGACTGAATATAAACCTGGTGATTCAGTTACAGGTTATGTAACAATCAAATCGTATTCTGATAAGCCTATTCCTTTCGAATTAATGACAGTTTCACTTGAAGGCGAATTGAAAACTCCAGCTGGTGGATTTAATCCAAATGATCGAAAAATTTTTACAAAATCATTAATCAAAACTTATGATTTAAATGCCTGCTTTAGCTATAGTCAAATTCCACTAAAAACTCATGGGGTTACAGGAACATTACAAAAAGACGAGTTTGATAATACAATTATTGGTTTTGATAAATCACAAAACATTTTTCCAAATGTCACTCATAAGAAATTCTTCAATTTCAAACTACCATATTCCCTATTGGATAATTCTTGTCCAGATCAAATACCTGAACATTTACATCTTTTACCATCATTTGGATTTGACGAGTCAAGTATTGGCGATCTCGTTGAAAGTTTAGAGGTTAATCCAATATTGGGATACAAAAGATTTGATTCAATCTATGGGGGTCCAATTAAGGTTGATGATACTGCATTGATTGGGCAATCTATTTCCTATTATATTAAAGTTCAAATGGTTGGAGTAAAAGAGAAAATGGCAAAATATGGATCTAAAAATTCTACTTCATTTCAACTAGATGTCAATAATAAATCACCATTTGTTTTGATGTCAACTATATGTCATCATTTTAGAGTTGACGTAAGTGAGGATACTTGTAATTTAGATGATGAAAGGTTTGAAAGTAATAGTATTTTAAAGAAGCAAATAAAGACTAATATCAGAACATTCGAACAATTAACAAAATTTGAAAATTATGTCGTAAAATCAATTGATGAATTAAAAACAAAATATCAATTACAGCAAGGTGGTATTTTAAATAAAAAGGAACAAGATGAAATAATTGCTGCGTTACAGGTTGACACATCGAAAAAGGAAAAGCAACTAAAAAGCTCAACTAATTTTCATGACGAAATCATTAGGAGTGATAGCAATAATTATTTGCACTATAAATCAATTGATATTGGTAAAGATTTTTTTGGTAGATCAAGTGGCGATATGCTTATCAAAGCATCAATGTCAAGAGATTCATCTATTCATTCAGTGAGGTGCTTTTCACTGAAATCTAAAACTTCACATTCAAAATTGACCAAACCAGAAATGAAAGAAAATAGAAGTTATAGTTTACCACTTAATACTTCAAACTCAAATAGTTCAAATAGTATAGAAACAACCACATCATTACAAAACAATATTAGGCACATACCTCAAGACCATTGCTTTGTCGATTTTGAACTGAAATTTGTACCAAAATTACCATCTGCAACAGTAAAAGTCGACTTACCATCTTCAATCACAATTTCATCATCTTTCAAATGCATTAATGTGTATTCACCACACGCAATTCCTGTTAGCATTGATGGTGAATTTTTAATGGATGAACAATTATTAGTCTACACTGTTCCAAATATTAGACGTCAATATGAAGGCTATCTAGGCCAATTAAAATTATTGTTGAAAAATGATATACCAGTTCAGAAAACTCTATACTCAAGTGTCAATTCATTAAGTAAATTGTCAGTTAAAGAAGCGTATGTTCCAAAATTTGAATTTTTAACTGAGACTATTGATTTAACAAAGCTATGGTACTGGGATTCTAAAGAATACGCCTATAAGGCATCATTTAAAATGCCATTGGCAATGAATTCCAAACTAATTAACAAAAGCACAAGTTGCGTTGTACCTACGTTTCAAAGCTGCAACATTAACAACTCCTATATAGTTCATTTTCACGTCTCCATCAAAAAATCTAAGAAGTACGTTGTTTTTAAATTCCCTATCAGAGTTGTGTAATTAGGTCTTACTCAATTTAAGATAGAAATGGCCAAAATGACAATATTCCAATTTGTTGATTGTAAACCTATATGTTTATGTTTATGTTTATGTTTATGCTTATGTTTATGGTTTATATGTTTATGATATTATAGGGAAATAAGAAATAATACATTGTTAGTAACATGTGGGTTAAGCGCGCTCATGAATTAGTACCGGTTAAAGAAACTTCCACATTTTGATGTCCGTTACGAATGGCCGAAAAAACAAAAAACTGATTACTATTGTTAAGCACTAAGAACGTTTGTTATCATTTTCTATTTTCTAAAATAAAATTCTTCTGTTAACATTCAATTTAATTGAAGAGAAACGTGCAAATTATTTGTCGGTTATTTGTCAATCTGGGGGCAGCATATCTCTTGCCGATCAATATAAATGCTTAACGTTTCCCTGAAATTAGAACAAAGGGACCTACTATGCTACCCTTTTATTTTCACAAGACAGTTCATTCCTTAATAAAATAACCAACTATTTTTCATTCATTTTAAAATGAATTTATTAATTAAATTTGTCTTTTTTGCACTGGTTGCAAAAGCACTGGGTCTTACAAGTGTCGATATTGATGGTGTTACCTATGAATCGTTTGGTTTAGTAGGTTTTGGTAAACTTCCTTCCAATGCAGTTGATAAATTTCATGAAACTATGGCACCTGGTTCTTCCGTTGCAATTGATCAATCTTCTGTCAAAGTTGATTCCAATGGTGTTTATCATTTTACCGCTTGGGGATTACCGGATAGAGGTATGAATATTCAGGGTACTGTGAATACCATTTCAAGGGTTCATAAATACGATATTACATTTACTCCAAAGAATTCTTCATCAACTGATAATATTATTTGGAATTATCAGGATACCATCTTATTAAAGGACAACAATGGTGTCTATATGTCTGGTTTAGATTCTAACACCACTCTTCCATTTAATGGAAAAGATATTCCAGCTGTTGTTTATCATGGCGATGGTTGGGGTAACGGTTTAAATTCGACTTCAACTACTACTAGAGTTTCATTAGATTCTGAAGCTCTTATTTTAGTCAACGGTGAGTTATCAAATGGTTTTTGGATTACCGATGAATACGGTCCATCAATTATGAGATTTGATCCATCTGGTAAAATGGTTGATTATATTGAAGCACCTGGTGCTTTGCTTCCACATGTTAACGGTGTTTTGGATTTTTCATCTGATTCAACTTTATATTATGATCAATCTTATAGTCCTACACCAAATCAAAATGGTAGAACTGGCAATAAAGGTTATGAAGGTGCAGATATTACATCTGATGGTGAATATTTATACGCGTTGCTACAATCTGCTACTGTTCAAGATGGAGGTGATAAATCTAAAACCAGCTATAATTCAAGATTAGCAAAATACGATATTACAGTTTCACCACCTCAATTAGTTGGTGAATATGTTGTTGTATTACCTACTTATCAAACCGATAAAGTCAAGACTGCTTCACAATCTGAAATGAGAGTTATTTCTGAAGATTTAATCATGGTTTTACCAAGAGATTCTAATCTTGGTAGAGGTGGTGAGGATGGTACGAAATCAGTGTTTAAGCATATTGATTTTTGGTCATTGAAGGGTGCTGATAATATTATGGGCAAATATGATGCTGTTGGGGCTTCTATTGTATCAGGTAAAGGTGCATTAATATCATCAATTACTCCAGCAACACATTATTCCTTTATTGATATTTTAGATGAAACTGAATTAGCTAAATTTGGTATTCATAATGGTGGTGTAGACGATGATCATTTACTTAATGAAAAATGGGAAGGTATGAATTTAATTCCTGTTCAATGTACTGACGATGAATATTTCCTTTTTGTCACAAGTGACAATGATTATATTACAACTGATGGTTATTTAAATAATGGTAAGATTCACTATGATTTAGGTAAAAATGTTGATTCTCAATCCTTAATGTATCATATTAAACTTCCATTATTACCACACGGTAAAGTTTGCCCATCATCATCCTCATCATCATCCTCATTATCATCGTCATATTTATCTTCATCGTCATACCCATCATCATCACCATTATCATCATCACCATTATCATCATCACTATCGTCATCGTCATCGTCATTGTCATCATCTTCTCCTTTGTCATCATCTTCACCATCCCCACTATCATCCTCATCACCCTCATCATCCTCATCATCCTCATCATCCTCGTCATCCTCATCATCCTCATCATCCTCATCATCCTCATCATCCTCATCATCCTCATCATCATCCTCATCATCATTATCATCCTCATCATCCTCATCATCATTATCATCATCATCAAGGTATCATTCGTCATATATTGACCCTAATGCTTATCCAGAGATCCTTTCTTCAACTGCCCACCAAACCACCACACTCACCGAGTCTTGTGAAGAATGTACTAAATCAAAAACTGCTGCTACATCTGCTTACACCACATACACCACCGTCGTTGATGGTGTTACCAAGATTGTTACTATTCCTTGTGATTCATTAACTTCATCAAATTCAATGCACTCTGGTTACACTTCTTACACCACCGTCGTTGATGGGACTACTAAGATTGTTACCGTTCCTTGCGATTCATTTACTGCACATTCATCAACCCCTATTTCTTCAGCAACCTCTTACACTTCCTACACTACTGTTATTAATGGTACTACTAAGACTGTCACTGTTCCTTGCGATTCAACTACAAAGACTGCGTCAGTTTCACTTTCACCAAAATCAGAATCCGTTGTTAAACCAACTATTGTTACTACTGCAAAATCCGCATCAACTAGTAAACCAGTTATTGAAACTACCTTCACTGGAGCTGGTGCTCAAGTCAATTTAGGTGCTATTCCTGTTGTTGCTGGTGCAGCTGCCTTCTTTGCTCTTATTTAATTTATTTTTATTTATATTGATTATGTGTTCGTTGTACTAGTATTATTTAAAATTGCTCTATTGATTAAATTGCTTTATTGATTAAAATACCAATTATGTATTTCCTTCATAACTTAATAAATTCATGTTGAACATATTCCATACTGACTTGCGTAAACCCTTTTGTCAAACACGTGATATACAATTCCGCCCTTTTTTCAACAAAAAACTCACAACTTTGATGTTGTTTCCACTCGGCGAGCATTTTTTTTCACTAACTTTCAATACTGGATAGATCTTCTTTAGAAAGATATTTTAGATCTACAAGGAACTAGTCTGCAAGTTTTGCTTAAAGAGTGATTATTCCAACTAATAAACAATATGTCTACTGAAACTGCATTAGCTTACGCATCTGTCATCTTAGCTGACTCTGAATTAGAAGTTTCATCTGAAAACTTATTAAAATTAGTTTCAGGTGCAAACATTGAAATTGAAGGTATCTGGGCACAAATTTTTGCAAAGGCATTAGAAGGTAAGGATTTACAATCTTTATTATTCAACTTTGAAGTTTCATCAGGTTCCGCTGCTGCTGCAGCTCCAGGTGCTGTTGCAGGTTCTTCTGAAGAAGCTGCAGAAGAAGAAGTTGAAGAAGAAAAGGAAGAATCTGATGATGATATGGGTTTCGGTTTATTTGATTAGGTTATTTAGTTTTATAAATTAATTACATCATTCATTTTATAATAAAATCATATATCAAAATTCAAAAACTTTACTTAATTTTAAGAATGTTAAATATTCAACATCAAAAATCAAAATGAAAACATGAGCTTCATATTCTTGGTTTTATGTTTTATGCTATATTTTATATTTTATTTTATTTCTATCAATTTGATTAATCGCTTTGTAAGGCAAATATCATGTAGTAACTTTTCAATATTATTTATTATTGCAGCTGTGAATGTTCTATAAAACAGCGAAGAATTTTTAATTACAAAGTAACGATTCAGTTTGCCAGTCTAATTGTAGGTCTGAAAATAAAAACTACTTTAGAATATCAATATTGTAAATTAGATATTTTATATTTTAAATTGTAAAAACCGTGTTACATTTAGACAGAAAAGTATATAAGAAGTTATTTATAAAATTTTATTAGTATAATATTAAAATTAATTAATCAAGCTTATTTCTTCTTTTCAGCTTCAGCTTCAGCTCTTTCTGCAGCTCTCTTTGCTCTGACACCCTTGTATCTCTTTTCAGATCTTGCTAATCTTAAAGTTCTGTAAGCAGATTCTTCTGGGACAACAACAGCTCTTGGAGTTGATTCTGGTGCTGGTTGTTCAACTGGGAAAGCAGCTGCAATAGCGATTTGTTCACCAGATGGTTTAGTGTTTTTGTCAAAGATAATTAATGAATCTTTGTATTTAGTAAGCCTTGCAACATTAACTTCAAAAGCTTCAACAGATCTGTTAATTCTTCTTGAATCGACAGCAATACCAATGGTTCTTGCATATCTTGGAGAGTAACCAATAGCCTTCAATTCAGCTGGAGTAAAACCCTTACCAGCTCTGACCTTTCTGTTGTATTTAATAGTTGGACATCTAACAATTGGTCTTAATAAATCAACTGGCTTTGGAGCAACCTTTGCAGATTTTGCAGCTCTTGCAGCTCTTCTTGAAGCCTTCTTACCAGCTTGATCAAGATGAACTCTGACTCTTTCTTGCCAGTGCTTTCTGAAGTGGTTCTTAAGAATTGGAAGGTTCTTGTGGATAGCTATGATAAAACAATAATAATAGAAATAATTAATGTTAGTAATAAATTCTTATTAATTTACAAACGGTTGTAAAATATTCAAAAAAAGGAAATTCAAATAATTAAATGATATAATGATTTCTTGTATTGTTTAAAAGTATATTATATTTTGTAACATATATTTTTTCAACGTTTAAAATTTTTTAATCTTTAAGTAACTATTGGAAATAAATCAAATGAACAGAGTAATACTTTTTTTTTTGAAATTAATGTCGATTTGAAAGTAATCCAAGAGGTCAATTATTCTAATAATTAAACTTCAATATAAATTTATTTGTAAAATTTTTCAGAATATTTTTCAATATAATGTATTTTAACTTGATGTATATGTATCATTCAATATAGAAACCGTATATTAAGAACATTATAACTTTTATAGCTATGTACATACCCATTGTTGATGTATCTGGTTAATGAACTTGATAGAAAAGGTAAATATCTAATGTAAACTTTTGACCAATATCAACAGTACCTATGAAAATCTGCAACTGTCAGAGACCCATTCACCATCATTCTCGCACAGTACACCTCGAGTGCTCTCACGCCCAACGACTCACCGGCGCACCTCCCCAACCCTACCAAAAACACAGTCACACCGCGCCCACCCTGACACCACCACTTGAAATTATACTCATTTTCCTCACAACACTCACTCATGGCCGCTCTGATTTTTCATCTCTATAGTAGTAAAATCGAGTTTACAATTAGAATAACTTAACATCATAGACACTTTTCATAAACCAAACGTTATGTCTGCTGAACAAAAGATTGTCACTCCATCCGTCCAAGTATGTATATATACTCCACTAGTTACATTATATGATTCAAAATATTGTGTTTGATTAGCTTATTCATCATATTAGAGGGTTCGTAAAAAAAAATTACAAATATACACCAATCATGATAACTCAAAAATTATACAAGTGTTCAATTTATATATTATTGATGTATTCATAAATGGCATCGTTTATTTTTATTTATTTTATATCTATAACTTTCAGATTGATTGAAAATGCAATAAATTATACTATCATTAAGAAATTTTCAAAAAGGTTAAAGATGATTATTATTTACATATTTAGAATGATTATTATATTATAAATCCATATTTTGAGAATGAAAAGCAATTTGTTAACGATATTGATTTTTTGTTATTAAGTATGAATTTAGAATACTAACATTAAGATTATTTTGTTATTCTTTTATTATTTTATTTTAGACCTTTGGTAAGAAGAAAAATGCAACTGCTGTTGCACATGTTAAACAAGGTAAAGGTTTAATCAAGGTCAACGGTTGTCCAATTACCCTTGTTGAACCAGAAATCTTAAGACACAAAGTTTACGAACCATTATTATTAGTTGGTTTAGATAAATTTGCAGGTTTAGATATTAGAATTAAGGTTACCGGTGGTGGTCACGTTTCTCAAGTCTATGCTATTAGACAAGCTTTAGCAAAGGGTTTAATTGCTTACACTGCTAAATATGTTGATGAAGCTTCAAAGAATGAATTAAAGAAAGTCTTTGCTTCTTACGACAGAACCTTATTAATTGCAGATGCAAGAAGAATGGAACCAAAGAAATTCGGTGGTCGTGGTGCAAGAGCAAGATTCCAAAAATCCTACCGTTAAGGAGTTTGTGTATACTTTGTTGTTAATAAATTTATATATCTCTTCTATACTACATACTGTCTATCGTAACATAAACACGATGCAATTATTATAATTATAGAACTATTATAAAAAAACATGATTAAAATTTAAAATTGGAATTTGAAAGCAAAAATTTTTAATTAATTAAATTAAATTAATTAAATTGATTTGAGTCATTATTTAACTATACATGAATTAAAATTTAAAAGTATTAAGTATTAAGTCACATATAACTCATATAATAATTAAGAATAGTGAGAGAAGTCAAATTTTTCAATTAGTGTGGAAAATTAAAAATTGAAAATTAAAAAAAATTTTAAATTTTAAAAAAAAAATTGTAACTTTACACATGTGTCAAAAATTCTTATATAAAGACTCAGCACTTGGTCGAAATAACTGGTGGAGAGAGAGGATGATTCACACCCTTTCTCTTTTCATTTCATTACATTTTATTTCTTTCTTTCCTTTCTTGTTAAATAACTAACAAGCTATTAAACATGTCACACGATGCATTATCCTCCTCTCACAGAGCAATGGTTTCAGGCCATTTAAAGGAAACTGATCCAGAAGTTGCTCAAATTATTGAAGATGAAATTAATAGACAAAAGCATTCTATTGATTTAATTGCATCAGAAAATTTTACTTCAACTGCAGTTTTCGATGCATTAGGAACTCCAATGTGTAATAAATATTCTGAAGGTTACCCAGGTGCAAGATATTATGGTGGTAATGAACATATCGATAGAATTGAATTATTATGTCAAGCAAGAGCTTTAAAAGCTTTCCATTTAGATCCTGAAAAGTGGGGGGTTAATGTTCAATCATTATCTGGTTCCCCAGCAAATTTAGAAGTTTATCAAGCAATCATGAAACCTCATGATAGATTGATGGGTCTTGATTTACCTCATGGTGGTCATTTATCTCATGGTTATCAAACTGATACTAGAAAAATTTCTGCAGTTTCAACTTATTTTGAAACCATGCCATATAGAGTTGATTTAGAAACTGGTTTAATTGATTATGATATGTTAGAAAAAACTGCAATTTTATTCAGACCAAAAACTTTAGTTGCTGGTACATCTGCATATTGTAGATTAATTGATTATAAAAGAATGAGAGAAATTGCTGATAAAGTTGGTGCATATTTAGTTGTTGATATGGCACATATTTCAGGTTTAATTGCAGCAGGTGTTATTCCATCTCCATTTGAATATGCAGATATTGTTACAACTACTACTCATAAATCTTTAAGAGGTCCAAGAGGTGCAATGATTTTCTTTAGAAAAGGTGTTAGATCAGTTAATCCTAAAACTGGTAAAGAAATTTATTATGATTTAGAAAATCCAATTAACTTTTCAGTTTTCCCAGGTCATCAAGGTGGTCCACATAATCATACAATTTCTGCATTAGCAACTGCATTAAAGCAAGCTGCAACTCCAGAATTTAGAGAATATCAAGAACAAGTTTTAAAGAATGCCAAAGTTTTAGAAACTGAATTCACCAAGAGAAATTATTCATTAGTTTCTCATGGTACTGATTCCCATATGGTTTTAGTTTCATTAAAGGATAAAGGTATTGATGGTGCAAGAGTTGAAGCAGTTTGTGAAAAGATCAACATTGCATTAAACAAGAATTCTATTCCAGGTGATAAATCTGCTTTAGTCCCAGGTGGTGTTAGAATTGGTGCACCAGCAATGACAACCAGAGGTGCATCTGAAGAAGATTTTGCAAAGATTGTTTATTATATTGATACTGCAGTAAACTATGCAAAGAAAGTTCAATCTGAATTACCAATTGAAGCAAATAAATTAAAGGATTTTAAGAAGAAGATTTCTGAAGGTTCTGATGAATTAGATTCTTTAAAGACAGAAATTTCTGCTTGGGCTGGTGAATTCCCATTATCTACTTAATTATAAGTTAAGTTTATATACTTTAGTGTTCCTTTTTCTTTAAGAAAAAAATTTCAACAGATTTTTGAAAAGGGAAAAAGAAAATACTAATTACTATTTTAATGTCTTTTAACTGTTTATTTAATATATATTTTTATTATTTATAATTTTATATTCACATTTTTCTATATAAATCAATCTCAACGAACTGATAATTTTTTACCATGAGTTAATGAGTAATGAGGAAGAGCATTTGTAGTACAAATCGAGTAATTTTTGAAATTGTAAATATCGAATTAAAATGCTGAAAATATATTGTGATTATCTGTACCAATTGTTGATGATACGCCAAAGTTATTAGATAATCGACCAACCTAACCATATTCAAGGATGGATCCATTTACGAATAGTTTAAATTCACAATTACATATGTTGGCTATCGACCAACGAGATCAACCTCAAGCAAAAGAAAATGAACAAATCCTTGCCCTTCCATCAACAGTAAATTTTAGCAATCCTAATGAATCAGACTTACCAGATGATTTAAATATGTTGAAAACAATGTTAGAAATGAGAGTTAAATATACTCGTCCAAAACATGGAGAATATTGGGAATTTAACAATGTACCTAATGATATTCGATATTTGAAAGAATGTATTAGATTTATTGATTCTAACTGTCTCAAGGAAGAAGTTGACGTTGAAGTCAAGGTTAATAATGTTGATTCATATTCTAAATATCTTGAACCTTTGGAAATGTATCCTAAAGAATTAGATTTAGAATTTGGGACACGATTTTATAATCATTATTCATTTAAATATATTAAGGAGGAATTAGTCAAATTTATTGAAAGTTCAGGAATGGAATATTTAAATAATATTTTGAAGTTTAAAAGAAATAAAGGAGATGAGATTGATGATTCATGGATTATATATCCAAATAATTCAGAATTAAGTCAATTTGATTATATTAAATTTTATGATTTAATGGATGATTATTTTAAGGAATGGATTTTAGATTATTGTATTTCAGATAGATTCATTTATGAACTTTGTACTAATAATAAGAATTATACAACATTTGAAATTTTTGACATTTTGATCAATCATCAAAATCGTTCAAATCAAATAATAACATTAATTACAGTAATTATTGAAAATTCAGGAAGTGAAGATTATTTAGATTTAAATGAAGGATTTTTAAAATATTTTACATATATTGAACATTTACAAGTTGCAATTGAAAAATCAATACCAAATTGTAAAAATCCATATAAGACAATCATGTTGCTTATGATGGTTATTAAAGGTATGAAAAAATTTCCAAAATTATTGATAAGTTTTAGTAGTGTAATTTATGAATTTTTATTACAATATCCTAATTTTACATTAAGTGAATTAATTGAATTTTTGAAAGCTAATAAAATGCCAAATTTGAAAAAATTTCAAATTGGTCTAGGGAGGTAAAGAAGGTAAATCTAATTTTTTATATTTTTTTACATTAATTATAAAATTAATTTACAAAATTTGACTTTATAATTTACTTTTATAACCTAATTGACTTAACGATAATTTAAGAGCTTCGTAACATTGGTTTAATTCATCCTTTCTATCACCAATTGCGGAGACACCCATATGACCAATTCTAAAATATTTATCCTTATATTCTTTATAAATACCAGATGCAATGGTGAAGCCATTTTCTGCCATTTTGGATAATAATTGAGGACCAGTAATTCCATCAGGATAATAGACAACTGATAAACCATGAGCTGCATTATCTAAAGTAGTTGGAACTAATTTTAATCCTAATTCATTGATCAATTTTGATTTAAAGTTATCAGATGCTAATTTATGAGCTTCAACATTGTTATCAATCTTATCATTTTTCAATAATTCATCTAATGAAACATCTAATGCATGAATTAATTGAACAGCTGGGGTTGCAAAATAAGCACCAGTACCAGATTCATAAGCTTTCATGATTGGAATCCATCTTTTCAAATCTGCAAAGAAAGCAGTTGGTTTTGATTTTTGTAAAGCTTTATCAATTGCTCTTGCAGATGCACAAGAGATTGATAAACCAGCAGGTACACCAATAGCCTTTTGAGATGCAGTTAAAACAAAATCAATCCCCCATGAATCGAATTGAAGTTCTTCACATGCAGTTGCACAGACAGCATCAACAATAATAAAAGATGATGGAGAGATTGATTTAATAATTTTTGAAATTTCTTCAACATTTGATAAAACACCTGAAGATGTATCAGTTTGAGTAATTGTAATCAAATCATAAGATTTAGAAGAGATTTTAGATTTAAAGATATCTAAATCGATTGAACTACCAAAGGAAGGAGCTTCTAAAACATCGACATTATCAGTATAAACTTTTAAACAATTTGCCAAAGAATCTGAGAAAAATCCTGTTGATAAGACCAAAACGTTATCACCTCTATTGACGAAATTGGCACCAACCAAATCCCAACCAAGGGTACCGGAACCGGATAAGATGAAAGGTTGAGATGTAGTACCGGTATTGAATAATTTTCTAGTTTTAAATAAGGTTGATTGGAAAACTTTAATGAATTCAGGAGATGTATGTGCCTGAGAAGGAGTTGACATTGCCCTGAGGACATTTGCGGAGAATTCGATAGGACCTGGGATGAAGGTAAGTTTTCTGGACATTTTGAGATGGATAGGAGGATATTCTAACAAGAGATAGATACGTAAGATATGATTGAAAAGAAGTAAATATACAGTAACTTTTTCAGCAATTTTTCAGCAATTTTTCAGTAGTTTTTCCACAAAGCTTACAAAAATCAAAATTGAAATCAAAATCGTTCAACGTTTCGGCAACACTTTAAAGTGTGCAAGTTTTTACCTAAAAGGGAACATTTAATTTAGGGAAGTTCCGCGCTGTGGTGGGCAGATGCGCGAGTTGGTGGGAGAATTTAAGAAAATTTAAGAAAATTTAAGAAAATTTAGAAAATCTTCCCACGAAATATGGCATATCCCACAATTCTCCCCATGACCCCCCCCCCATGACCCCCTCGCTTTTTCCCATTTAACACGTAGTCAACATTAGAATTATAGTACTACTACTATAAGCATATTATTATATTATTAAATTTATACATATGACTAAGACCGGTATAAAGACTAGGACATGATCACCGATACAACACTCACGCTGCTCACAACAACCGCTGCCCTTCTAGCAGTGGGACTCACCCTTCTCTATTCTCTCCTTGAGAATACCAAACCAACTGTATAAATATTGTGTATTGTATATCATCATATAGATATGTCACAAATCAGATTCAAAATATTCAGCCAGTAAATCCTTACTTTGATTGAAGTAATCCTTCATTGCAGCATATGCCTGGTTACATAGTGTAAACCATTCTTCAACATCATGTTCTTCATCACCTTCTCTTTTACCATAATTTTGCATCCTTTCACATTCATCCTGTACCTTTTGTAATCCCAAGGCCGCAGCGGAACCTTTAAGATAATGCCCCAATGAAGACAATTTGGCCAATGTTTCAATGTTATGTGCTTCCTTATCATCTAACAAATCTTGGATCTTTTTGAATGTATCGTTTGCCTGTTGTACAAATGTCTCTACCAACACCAATGCAAATCCTTCCTCATCTTCGTCCATCAACAACAACTCTTGGAAGATAGTCCAGTTGATCAATTCTGAATGTTCGAGTGTTTCCTGTGTAACTGCCATTGATTATTCTAAATATTAGGTTCTAAATACTAGGTTCTAAATACTAAATTCTAAATACTAACCACTTACCACTAACTAATAACTACAGATGATCCCATCAAAGCTGCTAACTTTTCTCCTCCGCGAACAAGGCTAAATCTCCTAACTTCCCAGTATAATACGTCACATCCGCATGTCCTCCCCTCACACTCTCTTCCACTTCAATACCACTCAATACTAATAATGTATCCATTCCATTGACACTACCAAACCTCATATCGGTATTCAATCGATCACCAACCATAATGGTTTCATCCTTCTTCAACTGGTGATGACTCAGGATCGAATCCATCATCCCCTTGTTAGGTTTACCACATACTGCATCCGGACTTCTACCACTGCTAAAGCTTACGATTTCTACAATAGATCCTGCACCTGGTAACTTGGTGTTCTTGAATGGGAAGGTGGAATCGATATTAGTCGCAATGTATGGGATATCCTTGTTTAACAAATATTGTAATGTAATTCCAACTTTCAAATATGTCAATTGGAAATCTAATCCAACAACGACACATCCAACATCATCACTGATTAAATTGGCAATATTATCCATTGTTAATTCATCACTTGTAAATTTCTTCTCTAAATCATCATATGTCATTGTCTCATATCCAAATCCATGTAATTCATTGGTAATTCCACTTTGTCCTAATACCCAAATTTTCTTATCCTTTGGTGGTTTGACAAAATCATTGACATAGATAGCAGTTGAATATGCTGAATTAATAATCTCTTCAACATTGATACCTTTAATACCAAATCCTTCAAGTTTATGGATATAATCGACTCTTGCCTTTGTTGAATTGTTGGAAACAAATAAACATTTCTTATTTAATGATTGTAATAATTCAATGGTTTCCTTAACATGTGGTAATAATTCATTACCTATCCAAATAACACCATCACAATCGAAAAGAAATGTTTGATATTTCGAAAGAATTTTATCTGCTACTGCCTTATCAACCTTAACTGTCATATTCTAATTAACTAAACAATTTAAATCAACAATTCTAATTTGTTAAAAGCAATCAACATTTAAACTTAAAGGAATCATCCAACAACCTAACGGGAAACTTCTTTGAAATCTTCCGGGAATTTTCAATTTTCCGTTCAGCGTCGACCGACCTGACGATCAATCATTATTCCATCCGTACACCACCCACTCTTCATTCTCATTCGCTTCCCCTCTCAAACTAAACAATCTCTGTATATATTATATATCAATCAAACTCTATTACATATTCTCTAAAATAGTTTCACAGTATAACAACAACCTCATCTAACACCACATCATGGCTCATCATCAAGATCTCCCTCCAGCACAAGGATACGATAAGATCCAATGGAAGAGAAATCTTCCTTCAAGAGGATTCAGACCTTCAATTTGGTTAGGTATGTTAATTGCAATGTCTTCATATGGATTTTATAAAGTTATCCAAGGTAATAGAGAACAAATTGAATTATCAAGAGAAAAACTATATGCAAGAATAAATATATTACCATTATTACAAGCTGAACAAGATAGAGATATTTTAAGAAGATCTTTAGCATATTATAACAGAGAAGCTGAAATTATGAAAGATGTTCCATGGTGGGAAGTTAAAAATACATATTCTGATAAAAATCAATTCCATCCTCCAAATACTGTGCTTGTTGGTAAACAAGTTGATAAAGATGGTCTCTTATGGAATGCAAATTCAAAGGATAGATATAATTAATTTTCAAATCCTTTTACCTTTATATAGTCGTACATTCTTTCTCCCTTTCTATCTCTATTTATTTATTCATCTATTCATTAATCATTTATTTATGTTAATCTCGTAACGTCGTATTAAAGAATCTTTAAAATTTCTATGGTAATTCGTAATTCATTAATTCATTTTTGTCACATTAATCTTATTTTTTATTTTTGATTTTTGCTACGATTGAAGTACAGTGGTTAGCGCACGCTGTTAATAATTTTAATTTTGTACATATTCCTAAAATAAATGTTCTTATCCTTCTGTTATATTAATATATTCTCACACGGAAGCTCGATAAGGTTGGATTAGGAGGCGTCACAGGAGGCGATTAGGTGTGTCCTAGTGTGAAGGCAATTTTCGTACTTGTTTTCACACTATGACAAGGAAATCAAATCATATTACTATAGGAAATAAAGGCGTTAGCTAAATAGCTGTTGAATTAAATCAGTACACATACAATTTTATTGTAATGAATTTAACCATTAATTTGACTCTAAAACATTCAACGTGATTTTGTTGGTAATTACTTATTTTTTAAAGGTGAACATTGTGTTATAACGTTACTGACTTGTGGAATTCTTACCCTTATTATCGTTTTTATTATTATTTTCGGTCTTATTCTTAGCAGCAGTTGATGAATTTCCCGAAGTAGAAGAATTTTTGGAAGAATTTGAAGCCGATGAAGATGGTGTTGATTTCGAAGTATTGTTCTTCGGAAAGGTAATCTACTTTTCATACTCATTGATTTTGAGAAGGAGGGAATGCAAATCCTTAAACCTCGAAGCACTATTGATAGACTTAATGAATGAACTAGTAACCAAATATTGCAAAAAGCCATTTTTGTAATTTTCATTCATATTCAGCATAAACTCATTTGCCTTTTGACTGTCTGCTAATTCTTGTTCCATTGGATGGAAGATTGGATGGAAGATTGATAGACAATCAAAATAGTTTAAAGCGCCCTTGACACCACCAACATTGTTTATATTATTTCCATACTTAATTTTGGAGAAGGTAGGGCCATATCTGAATGGAATGGTACGATCACCACAATGGAAATTCCTAATGCCTTCTAATAATGAGAGAGCAGGAGGAATGGATGAGTACCCCATGTTGACAATGAGCTTGGACCTACCGGATGAATCTTTGATAGTTAATAAAATGATACCTAAGAGTTCATCCATCATATCAGCGTCTAATTCAGAAGCATCAGTAAAATCTTCACCATTTTCGAAAACATCGAAAGCCTTTTCAAAATCCTGATCAGACCTTTTACCTAAGCGGATTAATTCACCCTTGAAGAAAAGATAATAACCAACAAACTCACCGGAAGATGCCTTAGTGAAGTTGATGGTTGGGCACATTGCAACAAAGTTAGCAATGGTCTTTCCCTTGTTCAACTTTCTGATGGTAGCAACAGATTCATTGATCATTGGCAATGTACCTAAGTAATTTTGTTCCAAGAACTTAACCTTATCACCAAATAACTGTGTGACATCATTTTGAACAGTATTGAAACCAGAATTGGTGCCTGAACCTTCAGTAGTATCATCAAGGATGGTAGATTCAGCTTGTAAACTGATGTTGGAATTTTCATTATCAGATAAAGACATGATAAAAATAATAAAACTAAAAGAAAAATAAATTGCAAAGTTTTCCCAACTTATTAAGAAATAAAGAGTGTTAGTATTCTAGTTCTTTGAATTGAAAGTAAACATTCAAGACCTATATTAATATGATTTTAACTTCCCTGTCCTAGTGTGGAGGCCATGTCAGAAATATGTGTCTCCTCCTTTGTTTCCGTTGTGTGGTCAAACTTCTGGCGTTATCCATCTGATTTAATTCTAATTTCCTCAATTGTATTGCATCTTCATGAACAATATCTGGAGTCACCTCGACTGAATTTATCAACTCATGCAATTTGTCAAAAGCAACTTCATTAACCGGAAATTTAACATAAGTTTGATAACCAAACATTAATTGATTGGGACATGTGTCAAAGATCGTGGTTGTAGATTTGCATTACTTGTTGTACCATATAGGGCCAATTTACCAAAGTAATACTTAATTGTTTCATCAGTTTCTTTAAAATTCCATTCACTCTTTCCACTTTACTGTTTGCTTGTGGATAGTAAACACAGCTGTATTTCCAATCAACGTTCATTCGTTTTGCAAATGATTTTGTGTCTTGTGCCACAAAGGGAGTACCTTTTCTGTGATGGAATTAGAATTCGTATTCTTTTTTTCGTTAAGAAATTTCCTAAATTTGTTTTTGTCATCCAGGGCAACTTGGTGGTCAAAAGTACTTCTTAAAGTGAAACCAGCATAGTCATCCCCCAATAATAAATCTTCATTGTCTTTAATAACAGAATCCCAATATTTAATCGGTTGTAATTTCTTTGTGGAATCTATCTTAATGCTAATAAAATACCTATCAATTCTTTTTCAATGGTACTATTATATCTTGCTGAGTTGGACTAAATGATTCTCAAAATCTCCATCAGGTCTCTTACCTAACCGAATTAATTCACCTTTAAAGAATAAGTAATAACCAACAAATTCACCTGAGGATGCCTTGGAAAAGTTGATGGTTGGACACACTGCAATAAAATTAGAAATTAGCAATGGTCTTCCCCTTGTTCAATTTTCTAATAGTAATCACTGATTCGTTTATAATAGTTAAAATTCCTAAATAATTCTATTCCAAAACTTAACTTTATTACCAAACCATCGAGTAACATCATTTTGAATAGTGTAGAGGTGTCATCTTACCAGATGAGGCTTAAAGGTTAGATAAGGACACGGTAAAAAATAATAAAACTACTTAAATCAAAAAAAAACCTTTTTAAGAAATAATAAATGTTAGTATTTTAGTTCTTTGAATTGAATGTAAACATTCACGTTCTATACTACTACGATTTCGACATATTATTGTCAGATCGTACTCTATTACCTATATATTCTATATTCTATATGTAACCGCTAATAATTTTCAATTTTCCGGTTTCCTCACTGGAAATCAACAGAAATTTCAAATTTCAAGTTTGGAAATTGAATTTGTGTCGAAATTGGAAACTGGATATCTTCCATGCACGGTTCTCTTAATTTATTTCTTCCTAACAGCAATCCTAATGTTATCATATATTCTATATACTACATTGCTAATCACTAGATTGCATGCTTCAATCTACGCGATTATCCCCGATTGTGATGAAGTCTTCAATTATTGGGATCCATTAAACTTCCTGATTCGTTTCTTCGGTAAACAAACTTGGGAATATTCTCCAGAATTTGCAATTAGATCTTGGGTTTATCTTATCCCTTACTCTTTATTAATCTATCCAATTAATATGATTAAATATTCAATTGCTTTTTTTGATTTAAAAATTAATATTCCTGATTATTCATTGTTTTATTTAATTAGAGTGATTTTATCTATCTTATTTACAATTTCTGAAATTAAATTATCAAAATCTTTGAAATTCTTGAATAAAAATTTATCAAATTGGTTTTTAATATCACAAATTTTATCACCTGGAATGTATCAATCTTCAATTAGTATTTTACCAAGTTCATTTAGTTTATTATTGGGAATTTTATCCACTAATTTCATAATCAATTATTTCAATACTGAAAAATTCTTATATAGTATTGATAATGAATTATGTAATTTAGAAACTTCAACAAAGGATAAAGATACTGAATCAATTGATAAAATAGCTCCACGTACTAATATGTTACTCAATTTTTATAGGATTTCATTTCCAACAATTACTAAATCTTATACATTGGCAACTTTATTAATATCAATTGGAGGTTTAGGTGGCTGGCCATTTTCATTAATTTTGATTATTCCATTTGTCATTTATGTGTTAATTAAATCTTTAATTTATGCTCCAAAGTCAATATTGAAAAATAATTATTCAATTTCTAAAACTTTCTCAATCTATTTTTTGGCTGGTTTATCATCATTATTTTTCATTGCTTATTTCATTTCTCAATTTGATTCATTATTTTATAAAAAGGTTACTTATGTTTCATATAATATCTTATCTTATAATGTATTCAATTCAAATGAAAATTCCGGTCCAAATATATTCGGTATTGAGTCTTGGAATTGGTATTTTAAGAATTTATTATTAAATTATCATATATTATTCATAATTTCAATTTTAAATTTCTTTACATTGACCAATAAATATCAATTGATCATCTATAAATTACCATTATTATCATGGTTAATTATATTTTCATTACAACCTCATAAGGAAGAAAGATTTATGTATCCAATTTATCATTTAATTTCAATTTCATTTGCTCAATTTATGTCATGTGATACAATTAATAAATTCTTTATTTTGAAAACTTTCAAAAAATTAATTAATTGGTTAGTTATAACTATTTCAATTGGTTTATTTTTAACTAGAATTAATAATTTAAATACTAATTATAATGCACCAATTAAAACTTTTAAATATTTATATGAATATACAGATAACTTTAACTCAATTGATGAAAATGTATGTATTGGTAGAGAATGGTATCATTATCCATCATCTCTATTCTTACATTCAAATCAACGTTTAAAATTTACAAAATCAGATTTTGATGGTATGTTACCAGGTGATTTTAATGAACCAACAATTAAAAGTTTTGAAGGTTTAGTAAATACAACATCTATGATTCCAATTGGTTTTAATAATAAAAATTTATTTAATCCGAATTTCATAATCGATGATATTAATAAATGTACATATTTTATAGATATAGATAAAGATATCTCATCAAATGATCAAACTTCAATTTTAGATACTAATAAATGGGAAAATTTATATTGTACTTCAATGATAGATATCGATGCTTCATATGGTATTCAACGTATATTAGATATTTCTGGATTTTCAAAAAAATTTATAGTTGATCCATGGTTAAAATTACAATCTGATTTATCAGTTATCGAATTAAATCGTAAATTAATGGAAATGTTTGGCTCATCTAATCCAAATGGTAAAATCATGTATGATGGTGTTTATAAATCATTGGCTCGGATCAGAGATTTTCTTATTGATTTTGTAGGTGATGATGTTGTTGGTTCTGTTGAATATAATCAATTCTGTGTGGCTAAGAGAAAGTGAGATTAAAGGAGGGGATTAGTTGGTTTTGCTTAGTGTTTCGTTACGTATAACTTTTTTTTTCATTATATAAGTTTTCTATATATACATATATATATATTAATCTTCATCAAAATTTTTAAGTTCAATGTGTGAATTATAACCATTATTATTATCATCGTTAACTTTCGTCGTATCTTCATTATTCACATTTAATAAATTTTGAATATTTGTTTTCAATTCTGTATCTGATATATTTATAAATTCTTTGAAAACTGAAGAATTTAATTCAATCAATTCTAATAGTTTATCATGAATATATGAATCATAACCAAACTTTGAATTGAAAAATATCATTATAGGTATAATTAATTCATAACTTGATTTAAGCTTTCCATTAGCTGATTCTTCCTCATTGGTTGATAATTTCTTGATAAATGTTATAAATATCTCAATCACTAACCTTGGTTCATTAAGCTTAATATCTTCATTTGACAATATTTCAATTAATTTTGGAATCAAATTTTTCAATATTCTTAAAGAATTCATATTTAAAGTTGAAATAATCGATTTAATGGTTTGTATGGATAAGGAAATCAGATTCGAATCTTCTGAAATTATACCATTTATTAACATCTCATTGATTAATTCGATGTCATTGTCAAAGATTATTATATCTGGTACCGTTTTCAAGATTATAAATGTCAACAATTGATTACTTTTAGAAATTGAATTTATTTTCAAGATTTGAAATATGTTTTTCAAATTTTTCATATTTATTCCATCATCGGTTATTAATGATTTATAATTGACCAATACTTTTTGAAATATTGGTAATAAGATAATTGATAATTCATCATTTTTAAATTCGTTTATTAAAATTAAAATGTAAATTAAATTGGAATATAAATCAATTTGTATCTCATTTGGTAATTTATTAATCATTTCAATAAATGACGCAAAACATTTTTTAATTATAATCAAATCGGAACCATCTAACATAATGTTTGAATTTAAAATTTCTTTATCCTTAATGAATTTTAATTTCATAGAAATGATTTTAATATTCAACCTCAAAAGTTCAAATAACTTATCAAAATCTGAATAAATTTCTTCAATTGTTTTATCACCTTCCTCATTTCCTTTATTCATTTTCAAATCATTGAAATAATTTATAAATATATCCTTCAATAAATCATTTATATTATTCAAAATTTCTACCGAATCATTTGAATTAATGATTAATTTATTGATCACATCAATAAATTCACAAAATATATAATCATTAAACAAGATTTTAACAGATAAATCTAGTTTAAACAATTTCTTCAAAGAATTTAAAACCCTTATATCATCTTGATGATAATAGTTTGTCAATGAAGATTTTGATGTCTTGTTTGACTTTTTAATTAAATATTCTAAGCATAATCCGAAAATAATCATAAACAATCTTCCAATTTCATCATATCCAATAATCGATAGTAATAAATTGTAGTATTGTTCATTATTAATTACGATACAGATAGATTCAACAAAATCAATCCAACATGATTCATAAATCTTTATATTTAATCCCTCATTTAATTTTAATTTTGAAATATCGAATTTTTCAATCGTACTAAATTTAATCATTGCATATTCTCTAATTGAATGGACCCATAATAAAATTAATATTTTGATATAATTGTTAATTAATAAACTCAATTCATTATTTGAATTTGATTCGTTTAAAATTAATATTTTCGACCATGCTTGTAAAATATATATCTTAATTTTATTTTCGGATTTATTAGTTAAAATTGAAATATCACCAATTTTAATTAATTCTCTTCCTTTGTCATCATTATCCATATTATTGGAAATATCCTCTAAGGATGTTGTTAATATTTTAATTATACGTCCAGATTTGGAAATATTGGTAACATTACTACTAATAAATTTAGATGATAAAACAATACCTTCACCAGCTAATTCAACGGTAGATTCCTTATTAAATGAAGGTATAATTGTACTCATAATTTGTGCCTGTTGTTGATCTAGGATTGAAATATCTGGATACATTGGATCTTTCATATTCGAATACAGTTCAATAATTTTACCTAATAGTTTCAATGATAAAATTCTGAGTTTGATTAGATTAGACGTTGAAGAAATAAATGAGATTCTAACAAATTCAGAAATATATTTTGATAGATTCAATTTTAACTTATTATCAATTTCACAATATTCTAATAAATCATTCAACATCTCAATTATAAATAACTTGAATTTCCAGTTAATCTGTTCATTTGATAAATCCAAAATATTGATTAAAGTAGAGTCATTTGATTCGATTTTGGAACGATAATTGTTGATATCATCATCATCGTCGTCTTCTTCTTCGTCTTCATTATCCTCATTGTTCTTAAACTCCTTTGTTGTTGTTTGATCAGAGGTTAAAGTTTCTTCCGCCTCATTAACATCATCGACTTGATTAGATCCTTGATTGATATTCTTAACTTTAGGATCATTATCTTGTTTCTTATCAATTTTATTCTGTTGCTTCATTGGTAAATGGAAATACATACCAGCATTATTGATTCTCTTTTCAAAAATTGTCATTAGAGGTTTAAGCAATTGATTTTTATTAATATTAAAATAGTTGATTAACTTATTGAACCATTCAAATCTTTCAGTTGTACCTTTATCAATTGAATCTTGCATTAAAATTTTAACAATATTTTTAATTGAGTCATTATTTGGATCCATTTCTAATGCAATCCATAATAATTTTTCAAATTCTACATCAATAACTTCATTATTCTCCAATTTAAATAATTGAAATGCAGATTCTAATGAAATATTTAATAGTACCTTACTCGTTGTACATGGAAATAATTCGATTGTATTTGAATTGTCATATTCATCATCAAATGGGATATTACTCAAAGAATAACCATAAACTCCAACTTTAAAATTGTTTAAAATTATTAATTTTGTCAACATTCTATAATTTTTTAAATTAATAATTGATTTATCGAAAACTAATAATTCTTCATAAATTTTCAATAATTCTCTAATTACAATTTCATAATCAAAATTGACTAAATATTGGAAATTAAATAACAAATTATTTAAGTTCAATTTTAATTCATCATCCCATAATCTTATCATTGGTCCATTAATATTTATTAAAGATCTTAACAATTTAATCATCAAATTGATTGAATTTGAATGCTCTCTAAAATTAATATTTGATGAAATTGTGGTAATCGATCTAATACCAAAATTATCACTTAACCATATAGTTTGTAAATAATTTAAGATTTTACGAGATAAATCATTTGAAATTTCTAAATTTGATTTACCATTCATGAAAATATCTAATGAATATAAGGTTGCTGAATGAACAATTGGATGTGGATCTAATAATAATGTAAATAAAGTATTTGTAATTTTTGTTGTATTAATCAAATTGGAAAATTTGGTTAATTGTGATAAAGTTTTGATATTAAAAGCTCTAACATTAGGGATCGAAGTTTCAATAATTGAATTTATAATTATACTAATTTGATTTTGTAAAACTTCTTCTTGGATTTCCATACCTTCAACTAATGAGCAACAAATACCAATACTCTCAGAATTTAAATTAACTAAATAGATATCTTCGAAATTAATATTCTTTAAAGTTTCAATAATTAAATTTGCAACTTCTTTTTTAAATCTAAGTTTCTCATTATTTTTCGAATTAAATCTTAACATATAATTTAATAAACTATGAATTGCAATTGATGAATTAACAGAAATCGCCTTTTTTCTCAACATTAAAGAAAATTCCAATTTGATATTATCCTCTTCAATTTCATCAAAACTATTGTTGTTAATATCAATCGATTTACTTTCCTTTGATTCATAAAATATAAAACTTCTAATTGATTCTAAAACGGACATTTGAATCTTTGATGATAAATGACCAAATGATAATGCAAATAATTCAATCGATGTATCAATTGTCATTGTATCTGTTGGAACAGGATATTTCATTGTATCTGTATAACCAATATCATAAGAATTATTATATAATAACATAAATGAATCATGTAATAATGAATGATTTAAATATATGAAATTTCTTGATTCTGTAGTTTCGTCAAATATGGAAATATTAGATAAATTACTTTGAATATTTGAAGATTCAATTAAGAATTGATTATGAAATTTGACTAAATCGATATCAGATTGTGATTTATTTCCAATATCATTATTCATAATTTTATCCTTAATCATTAATTCATCAATTTTAAAATTATTAAATTTACTTGTTAATCCATACCAAATTCCATCATCTATATAATAGAGTAAATATTCAGATATGGAATTTATTTGAATTTTCTTTTTAGAATTTTTAATAAATTTACCAAATGGATCCTGAAATGTATATCTAAATTTCTCTATATCAGAAAAATTTTTAGTAATTTCAATCAACATTGTTGAATTAATTTCATTTTTTATATTTAAATATGGTAATAATTTAAGGTATGCCTCAAAGATCCTTAATTTATTACCATTTAAAGAATTTTCTAAATATTTTGGTACATTTAAAGATTTCAATTCTGTTGTTAATTGAATTATGAATGTATAACTCTTATTCAAAATTGAATTTAATTGTCTAATTAAATCATTATCATCATCATTTAACATTTTATTTGATGTTAAGTAACTGATATATGTAATTAAACAAACCAATGATTGATTTTTAATTTCAATGATTTTCATAATTTCACTGAGATTGGTTAATGATTTTAATTTTGAATCAATTTGTAAAAATCCATTTGGTAATGAATGAGCTAATAAAATTTTCCAAATATTTAAAAATTGATTTGAATCTTGTAAAAATAGATTGTTTGAATCAATATTTTCATCATTTGATGCATAATTAAATAATCCTAATAATAAAATCCAAGAAACCAATTGTTTTTCATAATTTAAATTGGAAATATAGATACCTGAATTTGAGGCAAATAAATTTGTTGAAACTACTGATGTATTAAATTTTTTCAAAAAATCTAATGATAATGAAAATACCTTTAAGATAAAATCAGAAGTGATATATTCCTTTGAAGAAAAGGTTAAAATTGATGAAATAAGGTATGAATTTGAATAATTATCATTAAAATTACTTTGATTATCATTATTAGGCTTTTCATCAAAGGATTCAATTAATTTATTTAATGAAGTATTCATTATATTAAAACTTAATTCGGGTTTAATTCTTAATAATTTAACTAAAGTTTCAACAGCTATAACTCTTAATCTGAAATTTTTATTTAGACATAAATCACCAATTTTATTGACTAATTGGGATGCTATATCAGTTACATCAGTTGTTGATAAATTACCATGATCTGATAAAACATATTCATTCAAATCTTCAATTAATAATTGAGAAAATTTTAATAGATTAGTTGAATACCAAATATTTAAAATATTATCACCATTATCAATGATCATATCATCTAAACATTTAATTTTTAAACTTTTCTCTGTTGTTGAATTTCCTAATACAAGTTTTGATAAAACTATTAATTTATTCTTATCATTATCCAATTCACTAATTAAGAATTTATGAATTAATTCTAAATGGTTTAAAGTTTTGATTGCATAATTTAAAGTAATTGAATTATTAATCAAAATTATATTTTCCATTTGATCCTTTGATTTCTTTTTAATATCCAAATTAGATGGTAATTCAAATAAATTTGAATAAATTATATTAATTATATCAAAAAATTTAAGTGATACAAAGTTGATATTATTTGAATTTTTCAAAATTTTAATTCTATCAGTTTGAAAATATAGATTCAATTTTGAAATAAATTGAATGATTGTTTCAATTATTGCAGATTTTAAATTTGAACTAGATGAATAATTTTTATATTCAAATAATAATAGATTCATACAAGATTCCAATGCAAAATCGGAATCATCAATATTTGTACCGAATACAACAAAGGTATAAACTAATAAATCAGATAATTGTTTTGATAAAGTTAATTTCAATTTTTTATGATCAGTATCCAAAATTAAGAAAAATATTGAAATATAAGATTTTATTGAATTTAAATATTTCAATGAATTAATTTGATATTTTTTTTTATTTGAAGTTAAATTTAAGAGATATTTATCAGATTTTAAAAGTGAATTTAAAATTGAGAATGCATGAATAATTGAAGTTAATGGGTATGTAAAGAATGAAGAAGAAGAATTTGATTGATTTTTTTGAGTGATGAATTTAAACAATTTAAATAATCTTGTAAATAATTTATCATCTAAAACCAAATTACTATTATCATGAGTTAATATAATATCGATTAAATGGATTGAATCATTTATATAGTTTGATTTGAAAGTACCATTTTCAACAGATGAATTATATGAATCATTTACCTTGGATAGATGTTTATAAATTATAGTAATCAATTGATTCTTAACATTGTTTAAAAAGCCATTAAAATTTGTGAAAATAAATTTCAAAATAATTATACTTAAATGTTTTAAAGAAGAGAACCAATTTTTAGACATTGATAATTTTTTGATATTTAATGATAAAAAATCAATTAATTTATTTACAATTTCAATTAATGAAATATTAAATTTAGAATGACCATTTTTCATCATTTTAATTAAATTGTATGAAAAAGTTTTAGCAAATAAATTCATGATATTTATGGATAAAATTTTAATATCCTTTGATTTTTCAAACGTTATGAAAAGATAATCCAAAAGAGAAGATAATTGAGTATGTACAAACATTAGATCATCATTATCGATAGAATTTTCATCCATTGATTGTAAATTTAAATGAAGATTTGTTAATTTATTATATAAGAAATTTTGAGTATCTTGATAACTCAAATCATTTGCAGCTGCATCATTATTAAATATAAGGTCATCTTTCCAATTCAGAAATGAAAGAGAATCCCTATCCAACATAATGAATTAGATTGATGTATGAATTGAGTATTAAAGGAATGGATATTTTATGAAAAGAGAAGAAACTATTGTGTACACCTAATAACCTACTGGAATGTTGGTGTCGTATTTTTTATTTTTTTACAATTAGATAATTGTGAAATTAACCGACGCGCCGATCGACGCGACGCAACGGGACACTACCGGAACGAAAAGTCGAAAATTTCGGAATTTCAATGGCAAATCGGGAAAAGGAAAATGCCAAGTAAGTTACATCACTAAAGGGAGTGTAGTCATTTAAAAGATCTAAAAGATAAAAGATATATATGATATATGATGATGAAATATATCGTAAGACATGATCTAAGTTAATTAATGTAGTATTAACTTATGTTTATAATATAATTTGTATCGATAGAAAGTAGATATAATATAATAATATTAATTCCTCCCCCACACAAATATTATAAACATCTGGGGAAGTGTGGCATGTAAAAAAAAAGAAAGGGAAAAGTGAAAAAAAACAATGTAAAAAATGAAAAGAAAGTGAGAAATTTTTGAAAACTGACGATTTTATTGTAGTACATTAAGTATTACTTACTTACTTACTTACTTAGTTACTATACGATTATTTATTATTGTTGATGTCTTATATTTGACATTAATTTTATCATCTAAGGATTTGTTATAGGCTTAGTGTTTCTTTCTTCTTCTCTTCTATTCTCTTCTCCTCTCTTCTCTTTATATAATTCACACTCTGATAATGTCGTCCCATCTACAGGAACATTTCACCCCTTGCAAGATCGGTCTCATTGTAACCGATCACGGCCACAACGAAAGTGGCGGCTCACTAATTAACTCTAACAATGACACAATCTCTACACTTCCTATCCCAGATACAACTAATAACAATGGCATTGCTTTCAATCCTCAGACGCTAAAACCTCATTCACATTTGATGGATAAAACTCAAAGTAATGTCGACTTTTCATTGGATGATGAAGGTCATCATCATCATCGCCATCATAATGATGGAATTGAAACTCCTCGTACTTTTAACCATACAAGAAGGATCTCATTAGATGATATTGATCTATCCAATAAAAATTATAATTTGAAAAGGAATGGTTCGATTCCAATGATTGGCTCTATAGTTTATTACAAAAATAGAAATCATCAAAACCACCATCACCATCATCCTGATCGTCATCCTCATCATCATCATCATCACCATCACCAACAGCAGCAGCAACAGCAGCAGCAGCATCATCATAATCACCTTCTCCTTCCTCATCAGTTTAACAACAACAGTCATTCCTCAAAAGAACAATATCTTACCGTGCCACAACTCGAACCTGAGCTATCTCCGGATTCAGATTCAAAAATATCTGAAGCAAGCTCGGTGACAAGTACCGATTCCGATTCAGAAACTCTTTCAAGTGCCATTAGCTTAAATTCAGAAAATCCAGTATCTAATGATCATCATGATCATAGTGAATTAATGAGACATTTCTCTTTACCTGAGACTGCCTTACGTAGTAATATTGCTGCTGCAGGTGATGAATTTAATGCAATTAATTCAAGGATCAAATCACATTTAAAGAAAAATCATGATAAATTTAATAATTTCTTAAGTGATGAGTTAAAGAAAAATCACTATAATAATACCCATTTTCATATACCTGGTTTAGATCCTGAATTATCAGCTCCATCATCTTCCAAATCTTCACACCCAAATTCTTTGGCACCATCACCAATGCATTCACAAATCAACAGCAGATCAAGTTCTATGTCAAGATTAAATCATTTACATACACCATCAAATGATTCACAACAACCTCATGGCAATAATAGTAGACACAGAAGAAGACTTACTTGTGCAATGATATTCACAAAACCTAAAGTTGTTGAAGTCTAATTAATATCATAATCTATAATCTTCTTCATTTGTATACCCAGGTTTTCTTGTTTTAAAATATTTTGGGAAGAATAACAATTTTCATTCTTTCCAATTTACTTTTAAACTTTATACTTTATATCATTTTTGTTGTCTTTAGCATCAAACTTTTATTAATTTTTTAACTTTTAAATTTTTAGCCCTTTTTAAAACCTTCATAATATAATATGAATCTAGTGCAATATTGTTTGTTCTCTATGAATACCTGATAGTGGTTGTCTATTACCCATACGTATACGATTGAATACACATGCAACTCCTTAAAAACGCCAAGTTTGAAAATTCCTAAAAACTGGAAACCAAAAATTTTGAAATTTTACTATGTACGACTTGATCGTTTATTGTGATAGTGTTGTTTTGATTAGTTCTTAACGTTAAATCATTACCTACTTATTTATTTTACATATTCACACCCCATTGATTATGCCTGGACCATTACTACCCTTTTCATATGATCTCTCGAGGGAGAATGAACCCGATATCCCACTCAATTTATCACAACCAAAACAACGTAAAAGACGAGTAGATGATAATGATAATGATGATAATGAAAGTGATGAAATTCTGCAATTAGAAACAGAAACCAATTCTGACCATTTTGAATTATCCAATACATTGACACAAACAGAGACAAATGAAAGTTTCAAAGATATATATAATAATGGTCTTTTTTATTCATCTTTAAATAGTTCATCCTCTGCACTTATCGGTAATGAACATTCCCAATTTTATAATAATACTTCAAGTACAGTATTAAATATTAACAATACTAATGATGGAAATCTAAGTAGTGAGGCATCAATAAACAATAATTTGAATTATGATTTGGACGTACCAAGTTCTCCATTATTAGAATCTCAACATGAACTATTAATCGATAGAGATCCATTAAGATCTGATGCATTTGATGATTTGATTTCAATCAATCAAAATAATATTAATTTGAAACCTACATTACCTTCATCTCCAAATAAATATTCAAATACACAAAAAAAATCATCATTTCAACGTCCTAAATTGAATAAACATATTCATCCACTTTCAAGAAATGGATCAACATATAATGAGCCAACAAAGAAAAGACAAAGAATTTTGTTCCCAGATTCATCACAATTGGAAAAATCAGTGATATACCCTACTCCGCCACCACAATTGATATCGAATAAAATTGAATTTGCAATAGATAGAGATGGTCATGTATTTGGATATTCTCTTGAAAAGGATGAATTACCAGAAAATTATTCTCCAACTTTATATGATGAACCAATTTATTTTGTCGTTAAAAATAATTCAAAACAGGAACAAAATTTGAAAAGAATAATTGATGAATTTTTCGATCAACAGATAACATCAAAATCTAAAGTTTCAATCCTGGATTTACAAGATTTAAAATTGAATTCATTACCTGATAATATAACTGATATTCAAAATTTTTATGATTGTACAAACGAAGGAATTATCAAACCTTCAATTCATATCCAAGCATCTAATAATAATTTAAGATCAATTAATCCAAATCTTTTTAAAATGGAAAGATTACAAATGTTATCATTAAGAAACAATAAAATCGCAAGACTATCAGGAAATATTGATAAAGCAATATATTTAAAATCACTTAATTTAGCAATGAATAAATTCAAATTTTTACCTCATAATATATTATCATTAACTAAACTAGAAGTTCTGGCAATATCTGGTAATCCAATGATTCAACAAACATCTGTTGATAAATATTTTAATGTTAATGAAGAATTGTTAAGATTATATTCTGATGAATCCAAAAGTACTGAATTTTTAGATAATAACAAACAAATAAAATATTTTAGTAGAATCCATTGGCTTGAATCAAATACTCAAATAAGTAAATCAAGTATCCATGTATCATTATTATCTAGAAGTTTAACAACATTACAGGATATATGTTATGATGAAAATGGAAATTTGAATAATTGGACTGATTCAGATAATCTTTTAAATAAATCAAATAGATTAAAATTAAGAATGGAAAGACAAAACTACATTGAATCTAAAATTCCAATGGTTCCAAAATTATCAGAATTATCATTAAGGAAAATTTCCCAATATTTGATATCTGAGAGTGAAATTGACAAATGGAAGAATTCAACTAATGAATTTATTTATAAAAGGGCAATGAATTCGTTAATCGTTGGTACAAATGGTGAAACTTGTGGGAATTGTAATGAAAATTGTATTGAATCAGTTGCCGATATGCTTGAATGGTGGGATTTTAAAGGTAGTAGATCAGTGACTATTAAAAGAAGGTTTTGTTCAAAACTTTGTGCATTATCTTGGATGGATAAACTAAATAAATTTAAACTTATTGAATAAGTGCTAACGGTTATTACATGTGCATTATTTTTTTTTTTGTGTGTATTATACATTTCTATAGAAATAATAAAATTTGAAACAAATCAAACTAAGAGTCACTCTATCTTAAAGTAGTATTTGCTCATACCCATACGTTAATTAAATTATCAGCACCACCACTAATAAGATAACATCTAATATTATCATCATTTAAATCGCTATTTGGAGAAGTTGCTAAGGTTATGGTATTAACAAAACTTTGATGACCAGTTAACGTTTTAATAGGTTCAACATCATTATCATTATTTTCTAATAATTCTAAATCCCAAATGTTAATAGTTTGATCATCTGAAGAACTTATTAGATACCTACCATTATAATGAATTTGTAAACAACTGACCCATGATTTATGTCCTTTGAATTCTTTAATACATTGTCCATATGGATTTAATGTGTTTACAATTGGTGTGCCATTTGTGTTATTGTAACTTGGTAATGGCAATTTCCAAATTTTAATTAATTTATCACGTCCACAACTGACAGCATATTTGAAACCTAATTTCTCATATTCCAATTCACTACTTTTATTATCATTTGATTCTATTAATTTATCAAGATATTGATTTGATGATTGGGGGAAAAATTTAACATCTTCAACAACTTGTTTATGTCCAAGACATAATCCAATACCTGTCTGTGTTGGCCAATATGTCAATCTTATACTTGTATCTGATGAACATGATATTATAAAATCATCAATCGAATCAATTGATCTAACCCAATCAGAATGCGCATTAATTGTATGTAAAGTCCAACCCGATTCTAAATCCCAAAGTTTAATTGATTTATCCCTTGAACAAGAAAATAGTATATTTGAATTTTTTTTCGATATGCTTAAGGATGATACAATATGTTCATGACCTGTAAAGATTTTCATTGGAGTTTTCACTGATTCTACATTGATCGATAAATCCCATAATTTTATAATTTGATCAGATGAGCAAGATATTAATATTGATGAATCAGGTTTAAAAATTAATTTATTAATCGATTTAAAATGTGCATTTTTAATATGATTTAAAGGCTCAGCAAAATCAAGCATATTCCAAAATACGAGCATTCCATCCTGTGAAGCTGTGATTAAATATGGATTAAATGGATGGACTGCAATTGATGTAATTGGTGAAACGTGAAATCTTAATGTTGATTTTATAATTGAAGGTAGCCAGTTAAGCTTTGAAACTGATAACAAGTTGGTAGTACCCATTGATAATAGATTTTCATTCAATCGATCAATCTCCTGGTTTAATTCTTCGTTCTTTTCTATTAATGACTTGTTCTTACTCTCCAAATCTTGAATATTCCTTTGTAATCTTAATACTGTTGACCATTTTTTTTGGAGATAATTATCAGGTATATCGTAATCAATTAAGGATGAATATTTCTTACTATTTTCTGAACTTGATGCCTCTAATTCGTCAATTTTTTCCTTTATCGTATTATAGGTCTCAGGCGTTGATTTGAGAATCGGTTTTAAATATTGTAAAACAGATGCATTTAACTCCTGTAATTGTCGAGCAGATAATATATTCTCTTGGTTATAAAAAAAAGACAATGGCAGCGTCCTTACCATAGGCGCTTGGCTTTCAGAATAAACTCTTCTACTCTCCATATATCATGAATAATTAAAACTGTAACAAAGATAAAAAAAGATTTAATATATCCAAGAAGGGTAAACTGTGATAATCCAGATCTGTATTATGAATATTCATGTTGACATCTTGAAACAAATGCGGAAATTTATCAACAAATGCGACGATCGACCCTTTCTTGTATTTTTCCCGATTTTTTCATTTTTCAACATTTCCACCAACGACGAAACTGAAAAATGAAAAATGAATTTCTTTCAATGGAGAAGATACAAGTTAAGTGTGAAAGATCTTGTAAAATTCACTAAATATATACAATATTAGATAATGGGTAAGGGAGCGATCAAATACGGAGGCAAATCTGGTCTTTTACCAAAGCCAAAAGACATTTTCAAACAACCTTATAAACATCAAGTGTATAAGAAATCAGGAGATTCTGGTTATGCAGAAGGTATCCTTCATCCAACGAAAATTACCAGAGATTATATTTTCCCAAAAGTCTTAACACCTGAAAAATTACTACAGAAATCAGCACATGAACCAGCTAAAAAATATAGTTTGGAAGAAATTTCCAAAATGCCAATTTCACAACAATTTAAAATCAAAAATGCTGAAATGAGAAGAAAATATTTAAAAGAATCATATCAAACTGAAGTTAAAAGATTAGAGAGAATAAATAAAATTGAAGAAGAAAAAAAAATTGAAGAAGAAAAGATCGTAGCTGAAAAATCACAACATGAACAATCAAAGGCAGAATTTTTCACATCTCCAACAATTGAAAGTTATTTAGAAGGTCCATTAGTTAGAGAAAGGACTGAAGAAGAAAATGAAACTTTAAGATTAAAGAGAGAATCAAATAGATTACAAACTAAATTTAATATCGATAGTGAAAAAGCTTCAAATTTACTAGAACTTTATAATGGATCAGTTAACTTTGCAATAACGGAAGAAAAATTAGAAAAAATGGTTGATGCTGCATTTGATAGTAAGGCTGATGATACCTGGAAACAAATCACTGCATCAAATCCATCAAAGATAAGTGCAATTAAAAATTTGAGTAGATTTAATGATGAGATTGTTGATATTGTCGTTGATAATGTTAATTATGGTCCAGGTTATAATTCAGTTGAAGATTATTTAAATGGTTTCACTGATGACATTCATCAATTAGCTGAACAAATAAAGAAAGAAAAAAATGAAAAGGAATTAGAAGTTGCTCAGGAACATTTAAATAAGGTTGATGAAATTAAAAGAGAAGAATTATAACTCATCAATCTATCCAAATCCATTTATAAATTAAATTTTAAATAACATGTAAATATTGTTTGTGTATATAAATTTCCATTCAAAGAATCAACGATGAAGTATTGTTTAAGATAGATGAAGATATTATGAATATAGTATTTCTATTTATTTACATGTTTGATTTATACAAAAATTCAATTAAGGTAAAAGAACTTATTTTAATAATTTATCAAAAGCTGGAATTAAAGATTGAGCCAAAGCAAATGAGAAAACTAATTTTGGTCCAGTAGTTAATAACTTAGGGGTTAAACCTTTAAAGAAAGAAGTTGGACCTTCATTTGCAACCATATTTTTAATAATAGTAAAACCTGATTCATTAGTACCGAAATTTTTATTTTGAATTCTAGTTTTAATAACATCTAATGGTGCAGAGACAATCAATGAAGCAGAAGCACCACAAATTGAAGCAATGAAATTTTGATACCATGAAGCAGTTGAATAATCTTCTAAACCAAAGATAAATTCCTTTGCAAAAGCAGAACCACCGAATAAAGCGAACGAACCTGGAGCATTTCTTGCAGCAGTCCAACCAGCACCGTTATAAAGAGAGAATCCTTCATCCTTTATAATTTTTAAGAAACCTCTACCTTTGAAAGATTCAGGGTTTGTTTGTCTCTTAATTTTTAAAACATCTAAAGGTAAAAGAACGACTTCACCAATACCAATTAAAGAACCTGCAGTTGCAGATAATAGAGCTTTACCAGTTTTTGGACCAAATAAATCATCATAAGATTTCTTAAAATTAGATGCTAAAAATTCATTAGCAAATGGTTGACCACCATATTTATAAATTCTTTGAAGAATTTTATAACAAGCAGCATAACCTAAACCTGGGAAAAGGGAAAAAAATCTAGTACCTGCAGGAGCGGAAGCTTTCTCTTTAAAGATAACAGCATTTAATTTTTCTAAGTTGTTAACCTTAGTAGTATTTGACATTAATCTCTTAGAAATGGTATCAACTGGATGGAAAACACCGATTTCACAGATACCTGCAACAGCAGGACCTAAAATTCTTGCTAAACCAGCTTGCTTCTTGTCGACGGTACTCATAACGTAGGTGGCTTACTAAAAGTTGAATCAGGCAAACCTAAAAAAGAAAGAAATTGTAGATCTCTAAGTTTTCATTGACTTCGACAAAATTGTTCAATTTTACAAATTGAAACGAAAAACGAAAAACGAAAAAAATTGAGTGAAATCCGCGTTAGAAATTGCCGTTTTGGGTTTTTGTTTTTCAACGCGCGAAAGGGGGGATTTTTGATTTTGATTTTGATTTTGATTTTTCCCCATTAGGAAAAATGAATTTTGAATATAATTTGATCTTTTTAACGTGTTGTTCGAAGAATAATAGAACAACTAGTTACTCAATTAGGTGTATACCATACACAAAAATAGGGATTTAATAATGGTATTTGGAGACTTTTCCACTTTGTGTAGAAATACACCTCTACCGTTGTGCACCATAATTAGACCTTTAAATAGTGACCTCAAAATCACAGATCCCTTCAACGGTATATTGACAGATTGTTATGCTAGATCTGTTACTATAGCAAATACCATGATTTTCGAAATTGGAACTGCATTTATAAATATAGGGAATTTGATTATTTTATTGATGATCATATATTTGGTTAGACTTCGATATACCTCTGTTGCTCGTAATGAAATGATTTTTTTCTTTTGGACTTTAATTATTCATACAATTGCTTCCTTGATAATAGATACAGGTGTTTCACCACCAGGTTCAAAAAGTTATGCATATTTTGTCAGTTTTGAAATTGCCAATATGGCTGTAATTTGTTGGTCTTTACTATTTGCAGGTTTATCAAGTTTTAACTTTTGGGATGATGGTTCATTTAAAACAATGTTTTCATTGTACGTTAGTTCATTTTGTGTTTTTGTTGTTAATTATATGGTTGCAATATTCACTTTCAAAGGTTGGGCTCCAAGTTTAAATAATTCTCAAACAACTGCATTATTTGTATTCTATTTTATACTTAATGCTATAATGTTGGGAACTTGGCTAATATCTCAAATTATAATTTGTTGCTTTACTTTGGTTTTCAATTGGTGGGCTCTTGGTGCATTGTTTCTGTCCTGTTTTTTCTTTGCTATTTCTCAAGTTCTACTTTATGCCTTTAGCAATCAAATTTGCCAAAGCTTAAATCATTATGTTGACGGTTCACTTTTCAGTTCATTATCTTTGACCTTTAGTTATATGATGATATATAAATACTGGGATATTATTACATTTGATGATGATGAATATTATAGATTCACTGAATTTGTTCCGGCAATAGCTAATAAACAAGAAGCGATCTCCCTATTACAAAAATAAAATATGATAATTATGTGTTACATTATATCAAAATGATCATATATAAGTATATATCCATGTGCAGGGTTCTAATTATATAAATTATTCATCATAAATAAATATCTATATCCTTTCGAATTCCTCCATAGGTTTATCTAACAAACCTCCCTTCTTTTCTTCACCACGTCTTGCAAACTCTTTACCAAATATTAAAACAATTAGTTTTTCCATAGATTTATATGACCATTGAGCGATAACCCAAAGACCACCAATAATGGTAACCAATCTAATAACAAATTGGAAAAATGATAATCTCCTTTCAAGGATTGAAATCTTAACAGGATCAAAATCATATTTGAAAAAAAGTCCTGGCGCATATTTATTATCTGTTTCATACATTTGAATTGAATATTGATTAGTATCAACTTCATGTCCTAATTTTCCAAAAAGTGTAGAAATAACCTTTAAATTATAATGATATGTATGTCTATGCTTATTCGTTATTTGTACCGTTGAATCCAATGAATTATCAATATATGGATAAAATTTTCCAAATGAAAATTCATTAATGTAATGAGTAAAATTTAATTCATCTTCTGATGCTACTGCTGAACCAAAATATCCATACCCTTCTGCAGTTATATGGAAATCTCCTTGAACTCTATTAATTGGAATAGTTCCATAAATTCTACATACGGGGAAATCTACATTGGTTCTTTTACCAGTAACAACGAAATCAGCTTCTAATGAGTTTGATAAAATAACATCAAGATTAGGTGAAATTGTATCCTTTTTATCGCTTGCCATATTCCAAAAATAAGGCGGTACCCTAATACCTTCAAAATTTAATATTTCTTCAGCCAGATTTCTATCTTCTGTAATATCACGTACATTTGCATCTAAGAATTTACATGGCATGTTAACTAGAATATCAACATTTAGATTCAATTTGGTTCTAACAATTTCATCAACTGAGTATTGATACTCGACATATCCATCAATATATCCACCTATCTGAACCCATATCAGAAATACCATGAAAAAATATGTTACTAATGACGAATATGACCCTCTAACTGATCTAACTTGATCCTCTGATGGTGTCTTTGCTGTAAGGAAAAAAAAATGATAAATATTAGTATTTATTGTTTTTTCGTGGAAATCGGTTCTTTTCAATACATACGGAATGCATCAAACACACGGATGGCTCTACGTGTGCTGTCCATAGTAACTTGTCTAGTGTTTTAACAAAGGAAGTAGGTGAGAGTATGTGTTGGCGTATTAAAGGCAGATGAATGTTGTTGATAAATTTCAACGCGAGTTTAGTTAGATTCATGTTGTCATTAAATTTACATTATATTATATAGTATACATGAGTTCCAATCATGGTTCATTAAAGCTTACAGGCATTGATGGAGCGGTGGCTGGCGTTTTAGGTTTGGAGGGTTGTGGAGTAACCAGTCCTTGTTGCTTTAGTAATTCGACACCCTTTTCACTACCTGGAATGTAATTTGGATTAGATTTATTATGAACTGTGAAGTACAATGGACAAGTTTTATTGGTTCTAATATGACCCAATGAACCACATGTTGCACACCTTCTACTTGTTGATTTACCCTTACCGATACCTTTACCACTAATACGGCCTTCGCTATCAATATTAGCTGCAGTAATACCTGGCTGTTTCTTCTTTTTCTTTTCAGCTTGCTTTTCCAATTTAGCTAATTCCTCTTCTAGACGTTTCTTAACCTTCATATTTTCTTCATTGTCATTAGTAATGACAACCGCATTACCATCCGCACTACCACTAGTTTCCAATAATTGTTCTTGTTTCTTTTTAACGTATAATTCAACGACTTTTGGATCTTTGATAATTTGAACTTTTCTTTCTTTAATACCATAAGCGTTTTTAACCATTCTTGTAATCTTCAAATATCTTGGTTTCTCATTCACTTCTTCATCAACAACCTTATTAGCTCTTTGCATTGATTGTTGATCTGTTAATTCGTTTAACTCAACAATACGAGGTTTATCTGTGTTACGGTATTTCGATAGACTTCTCGCCTGTTTATACCAAACTTTATTGATTTGTTCATCATACATTTTTTGTTGGACTGCAACATTATAAGAATGGGGGATGTGATTGGTTGGAGTTGAAGAATTATTCCCATTTCCTGCTGGTGTCCCAGGTTTTGAGCCATTATTCTCTACATTCTTTATAAATCCACCCTTCATTGAAATTTTCAAGAATGACATACCTTCACCATTCTTGGAAGGATCTCCATCACCATAAATCTGTAACATTGCTTTACCTTGAGTAGCTTGTATAAAATTTCTAGTTGTATTCCACGGTGCCAACTGTTGTGCCAAAGTTTCTTCATTGTTCCCATCTTTATCCTTTTTACTGTTATTTTCATCTTGAGAAGATTGTAACCTTTCCCTTCTAAACATATCAACATCTTCAAATTTTTGTTGGCCCCACATCATGACCTCTAACACGCATGCATCTTCTGGAGACATCATTCTTCTAATCTGTTCAAAAGTTGGTAATTTGTCAGCATTTTTCAATCTCCAATAACCTTGATCTGGTCCACCTCTTTGATATTCCATGAATTCTTTCAATCTTTGTCGAATTTGCATATCTGATTGTTTAGGGAAATGTTCAGAAATATCTTTAACCGTAATTCTTGTATTTTCGCTAGAGTTCAAAGCACGATAGGCAATCATTTTGAGTCGATGTTTCATAATTGCAGTTGCACGTCTTGAATGAGGTCCTGGGACTTCAATTGCAGGTAATGTTTGACCAACACTAAAAATAAAGTTGATTGGTCTTAAATAAAACCTTTGGCCATTACCTCCACCTGATGATTTAACAAACAAAAAATCTGTTGAAAAAGGTTCATGTTGAAATAATGGTGATCTAACAAGTTTATTATAAAATGTTGGAACAATACTACCCTTTTCAACATAGCCAAAATTCCAAAATGGAGACCTATCTTGAACACCTAATACATGAGTTTCACCAAGTGATAATTTTGGTCTTGTAGTATCATCTTCACTTCTTTTTCTATAATAATTTATCACTTTAGAACCCATACCAAATTTAGTCAGAGATAATGGGAATTCTTCACTATATTCATTAAGAAAATATGGTGCGGTGTCACCTAAGGTCAAATCGGTAGTTTTATTAAACAATTCATTAACTTCTTTGCCTTTATCTTTCTTCCTCTTTCTAATTTTCGGTCTGGAGAATTGTATTGTCATATTGGTTTTAACGCTAAAGCGTGGTCTATGGTAACTTCTGTTTTCCCTTGGCGATGGCTTAACTTTATAATATGGAGATTGTAGTCTAATAGCTGGCGGAGTATGATCTATAGTAAGAGTACCAATAGTTGCCCTAATTTTAGTTTGATAATTGCCTTTAAGCCTTTCGTATTCTTTATCATTTGACAGGTTGAATTTAGCTTCTAATAATTTTTGGTTAGATGGAATTGTAGCATTGTTATTAAAAGGACGATCGGGCATCTTATTTGCGTCTTCTTTATTCATGAATATGAGATTTGGATCATTCATATCTAATTTCAAATTTATTGAATCTAAATCTAAATTACCTTCAAATATCATGTTATCATCATCATCATCCCACGCATCTAATATGTTATCTTCAATCTTCAATCTTTTTGCAGGTGGTAAAATTTCAATATTGGCATTAGCTTCAAAAATTTTATCATCATCCCATTCTGCAGTTGATATTATTAAGTTTGTATCATATGAAATAGGTTCAATTATCTTTTTAGTTAATGTTTTAGATTCTGATGGTTTAATAATATCAGTAGGCTCAATCTTTACAATTTTAACTTCAGGAGTAAAATGCTTTGAGCTTTTAATTAATTTGCTTTGTTCTTTTAATTTCTTATTGGACATTTTAAATTCATATCTTTTATCATCATCAACTTCGAAGTGAGTAAATTTTGGTAATAGTGGCTTTTTAACTGGTGGTGGTTCAGTGTAATTAAAATCTAATGGAACAATCGGGAATAACTCTTGAAGCTTCATATATTTACCCCTTTTAAATGTTGGAAAAAATATTCTAACCAATTTTTCTCTGTTTATCCTATTTTTTTCCTCTAACTCTTTCTTCTTCTCCTGTTGTATCCTTAGCTTCTCTTCATCTGATACTAAATTCTTTTGTGGGGCAGATGATAAATTATCCATATCAATACCGTCATCATCAGATAATTCGATATCGGAATCACCTATCTGTTTTGTTGAATCTAATAATGAATTGGATGCAAAATCTAAATCTTGTAGACCGGCATTATCAGGTAGATTAATACCGAAAACAGCATCATTTGCAAGAGTTGCATCCTCTTGTTCAACTCCTTCCATTGCCTCTGTCTGTAATTCTTTCATAAAATCATCCTCATTATCATCATCATCATCATTATCATTTTCACCGAATATATCATCGTTATCATCATCGTCATTATCTGCGTTTCCTGCATCTTCCTCATCTGCCAATTCTTCTTCATCACTAAAATCAATCGCATTTTCAGCATGTTCAGTCTTGCCGTCAAACATATTGTCGAAAGATGCGATCTGACCACTCAAGACCGAATCAAATTCAACATCGACGATATCCCGCCCTTGATGATGTGGTTCTATTCCAGACATAGTTACTTGTGTCTGCGTTAAGTTAAATATATCCTATTGTATTGATGGTTAGAATCTTTATATAATTAATGAAAATTGAAATCAAACTAGGTTGTAAGCAAAACTCAAAATTCAAGATTGTTCATGAAAATTGAAAATCAAAAATCATGAAAGGTCCCCGCGATTGAATTCTCTGGCCATCTCTCCAGGTATATCAAAAGAGTGTCAATCTCTACACTTTTTAAAGACCAAAATACAAACACTGAAATGAGATTACAACATCTTTCAATCATTATAATCATGCTTCTTGCTAGACAGTTATTACATACTGCTACAAAATTTGTAAGAACACAACATAAGCTTCTCAGCACAATTCCTCCAGCAAGTGTAGATAAGTTTTACAAAAATCATGAGTCAACCATCATTCCAGTTGACGCTTCCTGGTATATGCCTAATGTTCCAGTTAATGCCTATCATGAATTTATGAAACAAAGATTTTCAGATAGGGCAGTCTTTTTCGATATTGAAAAAATCAAAGATATCAATTCAAAATTCCCACATATGTTACCAACAAAAGAAGTTTTCGAATCAGAAGTTAGTCAATTAGGTATTAAGAATGATGCCGATTTATTATTCTATGATCAACAAGGTGTATTCAGTCTATGTCGTGCTGTCTGGATGTTTGAAATTTTTGGACATGATGTTTCCAAACTATCAATCTTAAATACATACCCATCATATGCTAAATCACATGGTGATCCAAATTTAGTGATGAAAGTTCATGAATTTAAAACTTTATTGGACAATAAATTAGTTACATCACCAAGTCCATTCACTCCATCTGAATATAAAGCCTCTTTTGATCCATCAAAAGTTGTCACTTATGAGCAACTTTTAGAACTCGTTGAAAATGATAAAATTGGTTCTGAAATCGTATTAATTGATGCAAGATCACCACAAAGATTTACTGGTGAAGCACCTGAACCTAGACCTGGACTTTCCTCAGGTCATATTAAAAACGCAATTAATTTACCATTTACTGAACTATTAACTCCACAACAAGCATTTTTATCATCAATGTCATTGAAGAGTATCTTTAAATCTAAGAATATTGATGATTCAAAACCCGTTATAGTCATGTGTGGAACTGGTGTTACAGCTTGTGTTGTGAGATGTGCAATGCAATTGGCCGGTTTTGACTCAAGTAAAATTGCAATCTATGATGGTTCATGGACTGAATGGGGATTAAGAGCTCCAGAATCTTTGATTGTTAAAGATGTTTAGAAATGTAGAATTTTTTATATAGAGTGATCAAAATGTAAATTCGAATTTTGCAAATGATTGCTCATTTAATAATAATTGAATATTTTCAATAATTAACTTCCATTTAAAATATCCTGATTTATGAATGTTTAATTTTAGATGAAATTTCATGTTATCAAGTATTCGAATAAGTCGTAGTATATCATTTGTGGCAATTAATTTGATAATAAAATCATTGAATAAGTCTAAATCCTTTCCATCCACGCCATCATCATTATCTAATGTAAAATTCATCCAATTAATTAACTTGCCGATAATATCATCTTCATGGCTAACATGAATACCTTGAAACGTCAATTGATTGTTTTCCTTTTCTAAAATTTTTTCAGGTGAACAGAAGTTAACTTTCTTTGGTGTGGAAGTATTTGTACTTTTTTTCTTTGGAGATAATAAATTAATTATATCGTTGCTATTGTTTGAGTATATTTTACGTTTCTTTGGTGATGATTGTAATTTACGACGTCTTAATTCTTGTTTAATCTCTGATTGTAAATCTGGTGGTAAATTATCAAAAACTTCCCAATCTATTTCCTCGGTTAACTTTTCATAAAACACTTGTCTTTTTGATGGTGACTTTGTTTCATTATTTACTATTATATTTGGGTTTAGATTTGGTTTTAATTCGGGAACTGGCAATTCTGGTTTAGTTACATATTGCTTAAGTGGTAACCTCATTTGATTATCAATCTCTAATTTTGATTCTCCACTTTTGATTAATTTATTCATACTCACACCGACCCCACGTAATTCTTTTGGTTCAACATTGAGAAATCTCCAAAGATATTTCAATTCAGAACTGATAATACCAATTTCCCTTGTACTTATACCTAATTTTGAAGATTTTGAAACAAATGTACATACACCCATTCCTAAATATTTTGGTGGTTCAATCGGTGCATCTTTATGTCTAATTGATAATTTTAAAGTTAATAGTGATCCAATCATTCCTATTTTGAGCAATCTTTTATTCAATTCGATAGCTAATCTATTCAAAAAATTCTCAACTTCTAAATCCAAATCAAATCTTATACCCCAGTTGATATCAATATTGACAGATTTTCTTAAATATTTGTCAGGTTCTGATAATATATCAATTGACGTATTATCAATACCCCTTGAATAATCAAATAACTTTTCACCCATTTTTATACCAAATGTAGAAATTAATTTTTGTTTATCAATTTCTCTTAATTCTTTAATTGTAATATCATTACTATTAGGTTTGAAAACATTTTTTAATTTTGCATATAATCTATCACCGAATCCAGGTAATGATTTAACAATTATAGGATTCAAAAATTCAAATAAATTTTCATCATTTTGATAATGAATTCCATTTGGTTTTGCTTTTCTCAATGCTAATTTTGCAATTAGTACATTTTTACCAACTCCACAACTAAGCGTACAATTAGTAATATCATCTAAATCAGTTTTAATTTTTTTAACAAGACTTTCTATATTTTCAGTTTCTTTACACATTGTTGAAATATCAATCAATGCCTCATCTATACTAACTGGTAAAATTGAATCAATATCTAAATTTAATAAATAATTATAAAACAATTTTGAGATTTTTTCATATTCATCAAATTGATAAGGTAGTTCAACTATATTTGGACATAATGTCTTCGCTTTTGACATCCACATACCATTGGTTACACCAAATTTTCTTGCAACATAATTGCAAGAAGAAACATCAGCAGATTTACCACCATGTGTCACACAACATGGTACTTTGTTTATATCGATTGGAGGATTTGATAATTTTGCAGAAACAGTTGCAAAGAAACAATCAAAATCAATATGCAATATAACTCTGGAATTTATTGGTGTTATTTTTCTTTCTTTTAATTTAGATATTGCAATGTCTAAAAATTCTGATCTTAATTCGGATTTCCATGTACTCAAATGGTGTAATCTCGATTTAGAGAAAAATATTGGTAAAAAATTGGGATCTTTTGCAGTTAGGCCAGATTTCTCTAATTCCTGTGATAACATATCATCGCCTATATCATTTTGATGAGATTCCTCTTGACGTTGTTCTATATTAGGTAGGTTTCCTTTCTTTCCAAAATTGATAACTTTCTGTCCATAATCACCTAATTGATTCAACCTATAATCCGCCCAATCAAGTAGTTTCTTATTCCCAACACTTTCAGTAATCCATTTTGGTGTTACTACTTTACAATTATTAAATTGAATTCTCTTTCTAGGTGGTAGAGATTCCGCAACAATATGTGTAATCGAACCCTTTGATGACAAATAATGTATATATTTTCCACCATGTAGAACAATCAACTTTTTAAGTTGTAAAATATCAGGATCTGTTCTACCATTTACATGAATCATACAATTTTTAAAAATTGGTGGATAATCATTATCATTAAGATAATCGTTATTTTTCTTTAAAAAATTGGATAATTCATCACCTTGTTGCTCTTGCTTTCTATGCTTTGCCTGAAAATATTCTTCATAATTAGTGAATGCAAATTTTTCTGAATCTTGTAATTCTCTTTCCATTAAATCATCAGGATCTTCAGGATCATTATTTTGGTTGATATCTTCTACAACTTCATTATCATCATCAACAATGTCATTATTTTGAGCAAGTATAACAGGGGATGACAAAACATCGAGTGATGAGTGCATAGATTCTTTAGGTGATTTCTTTTCCTCATTAACACAATTCACATCATTTGAATTGCTAATTTCATTGATTTCTGAGTTTAAAGGAATTGTGGAGTTGATTTTTGATTGTGATATTCGATTTATAAAACTAATCAACTGTGAATCATTTAACGATCCCCAATCATACGAATCAATTTCTTTAAACGATGATGATATTTGACTTTTATCAACTTTATTTTGTGTAGATATTATATTTAGATTATTTGGAAGACTATCATCATTGCTGATAATATCTAAAGATTCATTATCTATATCGGTATCTATATCAGTTTCAACTGGCTTATTTTTAAAATCATCAGTTTTAGATGAAAAATCAATTGTATCCCAAACAATAGAATCATCCTCGTCGGGATCATTTACAACTTGGTTGTTATCATTATTGTTAATATCGATCATATTTGAAATTTTTCCAGACATTGTTAAATATCTATCGATACAACCATATTATAAACAGAATAAATTATTAATTTGATTGACGATTATTTGATTGTAAAAAGACGTAAAAAATATTTGAAACTGGCATGAATCAGTCGATAATAGTATCAATTGGAGTGTATTAAATAGAACAAAAGCTGATTGAACAAAAATTATATGTATACAAATTACATGAAAAATACTTTGCCATCATCATCAACTTGAGAAAATTTAATTTTATCAATAAAGATCAAGAAGTCGCTATCTATTTTCATGTAGGGGTTCTAACACTTTAGATTAATCTGTTAAGAAATTACATATAGGGTAAATAAAAAACCCCAGAAATGTGAACTAAACAAGATTCAATTATAAAGAGTAAGATTTCAAAGGTAAACATATATTGAATTTTCAAGATTATATATGCATATATAAGTTCTTTAAAATAGAATCATTGATTGTCCCAGTAAAATAAAGTAAAAAAAAACAAAATAGGAATGAAATATATATAAAATAAGCTAAACACAAAAAAATGTTAAAAAAGTTTTCAATTTAGTAAAGTAAGTAAAATTTAAAAAGAAATAAAGACATTCAGAGTTGATAACGTTGATTTGAAATATTATTATGGTTATTATTGATATGACTTTTATCAGAGAATGGATTTTCTCTATCTGAGCCAGTACCAGAATTTGAATTATAAGATAAATCATCATTATTATTATCGAAAGGATTTAATTTTCTTGAATCATTTGTTCTTAATTTATTTATTTCATAATCCGTACTAAAATCTGGATTATATGGTTCTAAATGTGCCTTACTATCAATATTATCCATTTGATAAGGTGATAATTTAATCTTTTCATCTTCACTATTATTATTATTAAAGAAAGCATTTTTATCTTGACCTTGCATTGCAGTTGCACCTAAAGCATTTAATTCCATATCATCATTATTACCATTTTGAGAATTTTCAAAAGTCATAAATGCAGTTCTATCATCTTTAACTTGTTGATATCTTACATCAGGATTTTTATGTAATAAAGCAATTGTACAAGTAACGATTGTGAAAATCAATAAAATCAATGCAAATATTGCATTTAAAATAAAATAAACAACTGCAGCAACTGATGAAACAACTGCAGGTTGATTGAAAACATTTGAATAAAATAGGAAAAAAACTGAATTAATTAAATTAATAACTGCAATGAAAATATTGAAAATATTTGTTCTCTTATCCATAAAAGGTCTAAAGATTATAAGTACAACGGTATGAATAATTTCAATTGCAAATATAATACATGCACAAACTTTACCCTGATTTTGTAAAACTGCAATTAATAAAGCTCTAATAAACAAATAAATAAAATTGAATAAAACCCAATAATATCTTTTAGCCAAATATTGAGAATATAAAAATCCATATTTAAAATAGAATATATCATTACCAAATAATAAATAAGCAGGATTTTTATATTGATTAACTGATTTTAAACCTTCTAAGAAAATTCTAATTGTTGCAACACCCATTAAAACCAATACAAATATGAAAATAATAATTGCAAAGGCTAAACAACCACTTGAATTATTTTGAGTAAATTCCCAAATACATAATAAAACAATTGTTGAAAATGTAATATCAAAATATCTATATAATGAACCTTTAATAATTAAATTCCAATGAGATCTAAAATATGAAAATCTATGATTTTTAACAGTACCAGATCTAACTAAAATTTCACAAATACCTCTAAAAATTGAAATAAGACATATAAGTACAAATCCAATGAAAAGGAAAAAGATAATACCAGTCATAAATAAATTTGAAATTTCAATATTTGCTAAAAATGCAACTCTTTGAATCCCCCTTAAAACTAAAGTTTTTGAACTTAAATTATATTCATCAGTATAATAAGTATTTGTATTTGTTAAAAAATCTGTATTAGAAGATTCAACAGTTATAGCCCTTTTAAATAAATTCATAAATTTTTTTTGAATTGAAATTGAAATTATATCACGATTTGAAATAACTGATGAAACTTGACCACCAGTTGATTGAACATACCAATAAATTATATCTTGCATAAATGGAGTTTCAATTATACCTAAACTCCACATAAAATTTTGAGCCCAAGATGCAGCAATTGGTGGTACCCTTGAAACACCCATCATTGCCATAATTGCCAAATTTTGGAAATAAATAAATAATGAAGCAGCATTTGAAGCAATATGAGCAGCAGTTGCAGAATGACCTAAAATTGAAACAAATGAGGAAACTACTAAACCAAAACCTGAGATACAAGCAATTGGCCAACCTGCATATCTTGTTTGAACGGTTTTACCATTACTAACTTCAGCTCTAATACAAGCTAAAGGATTATCCATATTTTTATCATCAGTTGCATAAACTAAAACTTGAACATAAGCATCTAAATCAGGTATTGAATAAGCAATATTTGGGATTTGTTTAGTTAAATCATTTTGAATTGTATAAGTACCTTCGACATTTATATGACCAGAAGAAATTGGACATAAAGTAGCAACATTTAAAGAACATAAATCTATTGAATCTTGATAAACGGATAAACCATAAACTACTAATTCGAAATGTGCTTTAATATTACCAGTTAAAGAAGATGAACCATCGACTGTAAAGACAGCAGTTGAATTATGAGGATAATAATAGACATCGAATAAAGTTGAAGTAAATTGAGAATTTTCCATACATGTTAAAAGGGTATTTGAACGTAAATAAGAATTGGCGATAGCGGTGTGAAAGTTGAACACCAATAGGAGGGATATTAGCAATGATTTGAAGTGCATGATGTATTTAAGAGAATGGATAGTAATATATATTTATATGTATATATATATATTTATATATATATATTTATATTTATATATATAATTATAATTATAATTAGATAGTAAGAGATTAGATTATTAAACAACAATGTCATATATGCGAGAGCAAGTTAAAATAGAAAACATGTTGAAAAACACCAAACAGAATTAGAAATTTTAAGAATTTGCAATTTGTAACTAAAAATAAACTTTGGTGAGTGGTGAGTACTGAGATTTTTAAGCCTTAATTTTTTAATTTTTTATCTCTTTTTTTTTATACTGGTAGACTGGTCGATGGCTACCAGATACTACTAGTACCAAGAGTTAAATTTTAGTAAAAAATACTGACACACTAAAACAATATAAAACTTGATTAGAAAACATATAGGGAATAGTAATACTAAGTATATAGTATATATTATATATTACAATCAGTTTTTATGTAAGCGACGATCGACCTGGTTCTGGGTGTACGGAAGTTTCCCTTAAAAAAACGATAACATAACATAAACCAAAAGGGTCTTTACACTTTAAAGTAATAATAAGATAATAATAAGATAATAATAAGATAATAATACATATCTATCAATCTATCAATCTATCAATCTATTATGGGAAAAAGGAAAGAAAAATCTCGCAAGAACCGGAGAAGGTGGAGGGCTAATGGCTAATGGCTAATGGCTAATGGGGGAGCTTTCAAACCATGGGAAATATATGAAAATTATAAATTATAAGTCTCTCCGCTTATTAAAACGCCCAACATAATCTAATATAATCTCCCATCTTAATAATCTCCGCCTATCCGTCTTTCCCCTCTTTCTTCGCGCTTTCCCATCCATTCGCGCTTTATTCGCGGGGCTCAACTTTCCCACTACTCCCTACATATTCAACATCCTCCGAAGTCCGAAAACCCAACCTGATCAATTTCAAAATTGACAACTCCTCCACATCCAATTAAATCTACTATAAAAGAACCCCTATTTCACTGTTTTATTATTCCTCATCGTTTGACATTATCTATATATATATATATTCTTTTACCCTTTAATCAAATCAAATCAATCAATCATAGAATCGTTACTTATATTACTTCTACAATCATTATATCATGGCGAGTACAAAACATCTAGAAAATGAACATTTGATGGATATCAAATCTCTCGAAGTTCCTTCAGGTTTCTTAGAGAGACATCCTTCAAAACCTTATCTTTCATCATTGGAAGAGTATAAAAAAATGTATAAAGAATCAATTGAAAATCCTTCTTCATTTTTCGGTAAAATGGCAAGGGAAAATTTATCTTGGTCAACTCCTTTCTCAATTGCTAAAGTTCCTGAAGCTCCTCATTTAAAGGATAATAATGGTGAACCTTCTGCTTGGTTTGTCGATGGTGAAATTAATGCATGTTTTAATTGTATTGATCGTTGGGCAATTAAAAATCCAAATAAACCTGCAATTATTTATGAAGCTGATGAACCAAATGAAGGTAGAATTTTAACTTATGGTGAATTATTAAAGGAAATTTGTAAATTTGCTCAAGTTTTAAAAAAATTGGGTGTTAAAAAGGGTGATACAGTTGCAGTTTATTTACCAATGATTCCTGAAGCTATAATTGCACTTATGGCAATTGTTAGAATTGGTGCAATCCATTCTGTTGTTTTCGCAGGTTTTAGTTCAACTTCTTTAAAGGATAGAGTTTTAGATGCTGATTCAAAAATTATTATTACAACTGATGAATCAAAGAGAGGTGGTAAAATTATTGAAACTAAAAAAATTGTTGATGATGCAGTATCTCATTGTCCAAATGTTAAAAATGTTGTCGTTTTTAAAAGAACTGGTAATTCTCATATTCCTTGGAATTCTGAAAAAGATTTATGGTGGCATGAAGAAGTTGCTAAATATGGTTCATATATTCCACCTGAACCAATGAATTCTGAAGATCCTTTATTCCTTTTATATACTTCAGGTTCAACTGGTAAACCAAAGGGTATTTTACATACAACTGCAGGTTATTTATTAGGTGCTTTATTAACAACTAAATATACTTTTGATGTTCATCCTGAAGATATCATTTTCACAGCTGGTGATGTTGGATGGATTACTGGTCATTCTTATGTTGTTTATGGTCCTTTACTTAATGGTGCAACAACTGTTGTCTTTGAAGGTACTCCTGCTTATCCAAATTTTTCAAGATATTGGGATATTGTTGATAAATATAAAGTTAATCAATTTTATGTTGCTCCAACTGCTCTTAGATTATTAAAGAGAGCTGGTGAAAAATTTATTGAAAATTATAAATTAGATTCAATTAGAGTTTTAGGTTCTGTTGGTGAACCAATTGCAAAGGATGTTTGGGAATGGTATAATGAATTTATTGGTAGAGGTAAAGCTCATATTTGTGATACTTATTGGCAAACTGAATCTGGTTCTCATTTAATTGCTCCATTGGCTGGTATTACTCCAACAAAGGCAGGTTCTGCATCTTTACCATTTTTCGGTATCGAACCTGCAATTGTTGATCCTGTAACTGGTGAAGAATTGGTTGAAAATAATGTTGAAGGTGTCTTATGTATTAAAACTTGTTGGCCTTCAATGACAAGATCAATTTGGAATGATTATAATAGATATTTAGATACTTATTTAAAACCTTATGGTGGTTCATATTTTTCAGGTGATGGTGCTGCAAGGGATAAGGATGGATTTTATTGGATTTTAGGTAGAGTTGATGATGTTGTTAATGTTTCAGGTCATAGATTATCAACTGCTGAAATTGAAGCTGCATTGATTGAACATCCATTGGTTTCCGAAAATGCAGTTGTTGGATTCCCTGATGAATTGACAGGTTCTGCTGTTGCCTCATTTGTTTCATTAAAGAAAAATGTTACTGATGTTGATTCAATTAAAAAGGAATTAATTTTAACAGTTCGTAAAGAAATTGGTCCATTTGCCGCTCCAAAGATGATTATAATTGTTGATGATTTACCAAAGACAAGATCTGGTAAAATTATGAGAAGAATTTTACGAAAAGTTTTAGCTGGTGAAGAAGATTCTTTAGGTGATATTTCAACATTATCAAATCCTGATGTTGTTGCTCATATTATTAATGTCGTTCATTCATCCAAAAAATGATTATCCTATATTCTATTTGTATGTTTGTTTTATTTTTTAATTTTCATGTTTATGCCTTTTATATTTTTGATTAATGACTTCTTATTATTATTATTATTATTACCATTATTTCATTTCTGTATAGTTGATCTATTTATATTCATTAATATTGTTAAGATTTAAGATTTTTCATTCTTCTAAATATCTTGAACGACGCGTCGATGTGTCGTCATGACTTGCTCTGAAAATTGAAAATTTAAAAAAAGAAAATTTAAAATTTAAAAAAAAAAAGAAAAAAGCACCACCTATTTGGTGGTGTGGGCTTTTCAAGACTGACCAAACTTCTTTTCCTAAATCTGATTCCTTTTCGTTTCTGTTATTAACATCCGGGTTCTTTTTTGCTATCGGTGATAGAGGAATATAAAGATCAAAATAATCCATTTTTGTTCCCACTTTCTTCATATTTATTTCACCCCATAATTCCCGAGTTTTCATCCCTTCAAACAGATCAATAATAATAATATTAATAATAAAAAAACCATCCACAATATGAAATTATTTGATCTATTTACATTTATATTATTATCCTTTATATCGATAGTCGATGCATTAGGTGAAAGGAGATTATATTCAAATTCTTTAGTCAATTGTATGAAGAATAATACAGATATTATACCAAATTATTTTAATGTCGTTTTCGATGCAGAAACAAAATCTATTAATTATGATATTTCAATCACTGCCAAGATTCAAGGTAAATTAATTGCACATGCAACAGTTTATGCATTTGGTTTTGATATCATTCATGAAAGAATCGATTTATGTAATTTAAATTTAAAACAATTTTGTCCAATTACTCCATCTCATATGGAAGTTCAAGCAGTTGAATATATTTCGAAAACTTATGTTGATAAAATTCCAGAAATTGCTTATACTTTCCCTAATTTAGATGCTGTTGCAAGATTAGTTATAACTGATGAAAATAATGGTTTATTAGGTTGTTTACAAGCTTCATTTAATAATGGTAAAAGAGTTTCACATCAAGGTGCAAAATGGGCAACTGCAGTTATTGCAGGTTTAGGATTATTAATCTCTGGTATTTTATCATTATTTGGAAATTCTGCATCTGCATCAAGAATGTCAGCTGCAGCAATTTCATTATTTACATATTTCCAATCTGTTGTTATTATTTCAATGGTTGCAGTTGAAGAAGTTCCACCAATTGCTAATGATTGGGCTGAAAATTTAGCTTGGTCAATGGGTTTAATTCATATTGATTTTATGCAGAAAATTTTCCGTTGGTATATTCAATCAACTGGTGGTACTCCAACTCAATATTTATCAAGTGGTGTTAAATCAATTTTAACTCAACGTTCAATTGAAAAAATTGTAAATTCTTCATTTTTTAATTATATTTATTCATTTTTCGTTCCTTCATCATCAAATCCAAATTTAGAATCAAGAGCTATTAGTGGAGATCAAAATACTAAAATTTTCATCCCAATGTCAGATGTTGAATCAAATGATTATTTATTAGTTTTAAGAGGTATCAATAGAATTGGTTTTGATTCAAATATTGAACCTACATCCATTGTTGTTACAGGGTTTACATTTTTTATCCTATGTTTATACGTCTTGGTTGGAATTTATTTCATTTACAGATATTTAAATCATATTTTAACAAAACAACATAAATCAAATTGGTTAAATAAAAATTTAGAAACGAGATCAGATTGGAGACCAACTTTTAAAGGTATGTTGTCAAGGTATATTTTAATTGGATTCCCACAATTATTAATTTTATCATTATGGGAATTTACAAGAGTTGATTCAGGTGCCGTTGTTACAATTGCTGTTTTATTCCTTATCTTAACACTTGGTACTATGGGATTCTGTTGTTTCCAAGTTTTAAGATATGGTAAAAAATCGGTTGTTGAACATGGTAATCCAGCTGCAATTTTATATGGTAATCCAGAAATTTTAAGTAGATATGGTTTCCTCTATACAATGTTAAATGCAAATAAATATTGGTGGTGTTTGGTATCTTTAGCATATTTATTTGTTAAATGCTTTTTCGTTTCATTGGCTCAATCATCAGGTAAAACTCAAGCTATGGCACTTTGGATCCTTGATATGTTTTATCTTGGTTTAATGTGTCATTATTTACCTTATCTTGATAAATTTACCAATGTTTTAATGGTTTTCATCCAATTGATAACAACAATCAATGCATTCTTTTTCACCTTTTTTTCAGGTATTTATAATCAACCATCAAAAGTTGCATCTGTTATGGGTTTAATCTTTTTTATTATGAATGCCGCAGTTTCACTCATTTTATTAATTGTCATTTTGGTACTTGCAATAATTACAATTTTCTTTAAAAATCCAGATGCAAGATTTTCGCCAACTAAAGATGATAGAACTTCATTTCAACATAAACATCAATCGATTAATCAATTATCAAATGATGATTCAAACGAATTATTTGCCTTAGGTGCAGTTGCAAAAGATCATAATGAAAATTGGGAAAATGATATGATTAATTTACATGATTTAAATAACAAATCTGAAGATCATTTTGAATCATCTAATGAATCAACAGATGAAGCAGCTGATGCTCAAGAACGACAAGGTGGATTTTCTGGACTTCTTGGTAAAATAACAAGAGGTGCATCATTAAACAGAGGTAGATCACTTTTAGGTAAGAAAACTAAACAAAATATTGAATTAAATCAAAATAATGAAAAATCCAATACTGATATTGATTCAGAGAATGATTACATTGATTTGGAATTAGAACAAAATAATAATGCTCAACATACTAATCAAATGAACACCAATATCGATATTGGAACTGATCCATTTAATAATAAAATTGAAGTTGAAGACCCATTCCAGGTACCTTCCACAATTCCATATAATCACATGAGAAATGAATCACATTTAAGTGGTGTTACAGCTGGAACAGATGCTGGATTGAGTGTATTTGGAGAACCTATTAATGCACATGATTATAATGAAGAGCTACCTCCTAGTAATGTTCGTCGTGCTTCCCATTTACCTGCCCATGATGAACTTGAGAATGATAGAAATTCATATTATGATGATATTGATGATGATGTAGATCAAGCTCATAGAAGATATTAGATTGTTTGAAAATTTAATATCTTATATCTACTTTTCTTAATGCTTTACTTTATCATTGTTTATCTTTTTTTTTTGCATTCTTTACAGTATTCTATATGTTTTCTTGTTGTATTATTACTTTACTCTTTATATTTGCGTATTGGTTGTTTTAGTTATTGTTTTGATTATTGTTTTATATCATTTTTTTCTGATGTTTAAATTTATTTCAAAGATATACCATAAATAAATTATAAATTAGCATTAATGCGGCTATTTGAAATTTTTGAAAAATTGAAAAAATGAAAAATGCATACAATATCATGAATTTTAACATTAAGTTTAAACAATGTTCAACAAATTCGAATACACAAATTTCTTAACATTATAACAATGAATTTATCATTACATGATCCATTATTCATAACGGCTGATTTTCCAACGACTTTAACGACAACATTATCATATGGACATTGTACATCATTACAAATTTCACCATGTGGACATTATATTGCATCTGGATTAATTGATGGTTCAATTTTAATTATTGATACATGGTCAAATAACGTAACATGTATAATTAAAAAACATTCGATGTCTATAATTGGATTGAAATGGATATATGATGAAATTGAAACTGATTCAAATGTAGTTGTTGGATTAATTTCATGGTCTAAAGATTGGAAAGTTTGTTTACATAATTTGATCAATCATAAAATGATTGTCATTTGGGAATATGTTTTCAGTGGTGGTGTTTGGAATGTCGACGTTGTTAAAAATGGTATCATTGAGAATGGTAGGTTAATAAATTGGAAAGTTGTCGTTTGTCGTGGTATTCATGGAATATCATTAGTATCTTATAATGAACATAATGAAAATAAATTTGAAATTAAAGATTGTAAAATATTGGATGATGGAGAAATTATAGATTATGGAGATTCATTATGTTGTTGTACATTTTATGGTGGTAAATATATAATCTCAGGAACGAAAAAGGGTTGGATTTTAATAATTGATAGTTTAAATGGTGATATAATACGAACTGAAAAAATATGTAATGGTAATATTAAGGGGATTTGTATTGTTGAAAAATCGATATTTAATAAAGATAAAGATGATATTTTCGGTCTTGATAATGTACCAGTTAGCAGATTGATCATCAATGCAAGTGATAGAATTTTAAGACAATATGATATAACAAATTGGTATAAAGATACAAATTTAACAAATTGGTTATTTGAAATTGAACAAAAATATCAAGATGTTGTTAATAGGATTCAATGGAATACAGTTAAATTTTCACCAACTGGAGAATATGTTTGTGCAAGTACACAGGGTGGATCAGGTGCAGCACATGATATCTATATTTGGGAGACAGAAATGGGATCATTAGTTCAAATTTTAGAAGGTGCACATGAAGAATTATTAGATGTCGATTGGGGGGTTAGATCAACTAATGGTAATGTTTGTTGTATTTCATCAAATGGTATTGATAGTGGTACGATTTATATTTGGGGGGTTAAGGCAACCCCTAAATGGAGTGCATTGGCACCAGATTTTGAAGAAATTGAACAAAATATTGAATATATTGAAATGGAGGATGAATTTGATTTACAGGATGATGATGTTGTTGCTGTAAATGATGCATATGATAGTAAAATGGATGATAATGATGATAATGATGTTAATGATGATGATGAGAATTTTAATAAATCAAAAGTCGATGTAATTACTAAGGAAGAGACTGATGCAAGAGGTTTTAAATTCATTAAAGGTTGTATAATCGATACTGAATTATAATATTTTCAAACATTATAATGTTCTATTTAAAATATTTTATATAAAGAATAAATATTTAAGTTATAAACGAAAATACTAGGAAGAATGGAATTTTTGAAGATATTATTTATTAACAGCAGCTTCGTGGATCTTTGCATATCTACCAGATGGATCTTCATGACAACCCCATTCAGCCTTTGGAATCCATCTCATAACAGTTGAAGCAGCAGCCTTTGATGGGAATAATTCATCGAATTTACATCTATAGAAATAAGCTTCCTTGGTAGTTGGAATATCGTTACCCCATTCAGGTTTTGGATTTGCAAATTCTTCATCAGAGACGGATTTTTCAGCTAATTCCTTCAATCCATCAATCCATGAATAACCAACACCATCAGAAAATTGTTCCTTTTGTCTCCATAAAATTTCATCTGGTAAGTATGGTTTTGCATTTGGATCATCCTTCGTATCAAATGCTTTTCTTAAAATGTATTTTTCAATCTTTCCATCCTTTGGATTAATTAATTTATATTTAGGATCAATGTTCATACAAACATTTAAGAATTCTTTATCAAGGAATGGAACACGAGCTTCCAAACCCCATGCCATAGTTGATTTATTTGCTCTTAAACAATCAGCAAAATGTAAGTTTTTAACTCTTTGAACACATTCAGTATGGAAATCACTTGCAGATGGTGCTTGAGCAAAATATAGATAACCACCGAAAATTTCATCAGAACCTTCACCTGATAAAACCATCTTAACACCTTGAGCTTTAATTTTTCTAGATAATAAATACATTGGAGTTGAAGCTCTAATAGTTGTAACATCATAAGTTTCTAAATGATAAATAACATCAGCTAATGCATCAAAACCTTCTTCAACAGTAAATGTATGTTCATGATGAATGGTACCAATATATTCAGCAACTTTCTTTGCAGCAATTAAATCTGGAGCACCTGGTAAACCAATTGCAAATGAATGTAATTTAGTCCAACCAGTAAATGAAAGGTTACCCTTTGCATCAACACCAGTTAAAGTTTTATTTGCATCAATTGAAACATTTTCTTCAGCAACGGCAGCCTTGTGAGTTTCTCTTGAAGCAATTGAAGCAATAAGAGAGGAATCTAAACCACCGGATAATAGAACACCATAAGGAACTTCTGCCATTAATCTCTTTCTAACTGCCATTTCTAAAGTTTCTCTAATAAGTTTTAAATCTAATGGAGTTTCAGGAATTCTTTGTTCATCCCACCAGTTTGGTTGGAAATATCTAGTTATTTTATCAGTGTTTGAATCATAGACATGACCTGGAGGGAATGCAGTAATTTGATCACATTCATCAGTAAGACATTTTAATTCAGAAGCGAAATAAACTGTTTTTGGAGATTTAGATGATCTACCCATATATAAAGTTGTAATACCAATTGGATCTCTAGCTGCAATGATTCTATCATCTTCTTTATCATATAAGACCCAAGCAAACATACCATCCAAATGTTTTGGAGCATCAATACCATATTTTTTAACTAATGGAATAATTGGTTCACAATCGGATAAAGTTTTAAAAGTATAATCATTAATTTCATTTCTTAAGTTAATATGGTTATAAATTTCACCATTAACACTTAAAATGTATCTACCATCTGGAGAGACAATTGGTTGAGCACCTGCATCTAAACCAACAATTGCTAATCTTTCATGACATAAAATTGTAGAATTTGCAACGACATTACCAGACCAATCAGGTCCTCTATGTCTAATTCTCTTGGAATATTGTAAAGCCTTTGGCTTAAAAGATTGGACGTCTTCGACGTTGTATGCTGCAAAAATACCACACATGTTGGTTTGATATGTAGAATAAAGTAGAATAAAGTAGAATAAAGAAGAAAGAGTAATGAAAGGGTTTTTTAAAAGAAGATAAGTTGAGTGAATTTGAAATTATTAATATTATTGATGAAAAATCGTGGAAAAAGCGTGAAAAACTGGAAATCTGTCTGAGTCATGTCGGCGAGAAAAAAAGAAAAAAAAAAGACGTTTTATTATACTTCTGTGGTGTACGGGTGGTTGTGCTTACGTCAGCTTGGGCACAACAGAGGACGCTGACATGGCACGACAATAAAGTGTGTCATACAGCCGATATTTATTGCCCAATTTGGTGCCTATTACTCTCAGGGCTCACACGGTCTTTGTAGAGTTGCGCTTACTAGAGGCAAATGAAATTGAATAGTTAATGTGTTAATGTGTTATAGATATATGTAAGCAATATTGATAATTGATAATTGGTGTTTTTATATTCAATTCTTCTTTACTTCTTCTCTTCTTTCTTTTTTTTTTTCCTCCATTCTATGTTTAAACGCCTGTCTCATTCTTTCAATCTCATCGTAAAGAATAAACGTTCATTCTCTAAATATTCAAACAATATCCATATAAATAAAATGTCTAATATTGATTCCACCCTTAATCCATTATTTGCTAAAATTGATGAATTGAAACCTAAGTTTATTCAAAGGTTATCTGATGCTGTTGCAATTCCTTCAGTTTCAGGTGATGAAACTCTTAGACCTCAAGTCTTTAAAATGGCTGATTTCTTAGTTAATGAATTAAAAGCTCTCAATGCTGATGATATCACATTAAAAGATTTAGGTATTCAACCTCCACCAGTTTCTGATCCAGAATTAAAATTACCTCCAATTGTTTTAGCTAAATTTGGTGAAGATCCATCTAAGAAAACAATGTTAATCTATGGTCATTATGATGTTCAACCAGCTTTATTAGAAGATGGTTGGGCATCTGACCCTTTCACTTTAGTTGAAAGAGAAAATAAATTATTTGGTAGAGGTTCAACTGATGATAAAGGACCTGTTATGGGTTGGTTAAATTCTTTACAAGCTCATAGAGAATTAAATATTGAATTACCAGTTAATATTGTTTTCTGTTTTGAAGGTATGGAAGAATCTGGTTCGATTGGTTTAGATAGATTAATTGCTCAAGAGGCAAAATCTTATTTTAAAAATGTTGATTCTGTTTGTATTAGTGATAATTATTGGTTAGGTACTAAAAAACCTGTTTTAACTTATGGTTTAAGAGGTTGTAATTATTATCAAATTATAATTAATGGACCTGGTGCAGATTTACATTCAGGTATCTTTGGAGGTGTAATTCATGAACCAATGACTGATTTAATGAATGTTATGTCTAAATTAGTCGATACAAATGGTAATATTTTAATTCCTGGAATTAATGAAATGGTTGCACCTGTAACTGAAAGGGAAATTGGAATTTATAAAGAAATTGATTTTGATGTTAATGAATTAAATATTGCTTCAGGTTCAAATACTTCTATTTATCAAGATAAACAAAATATTTTAATGCATAGATGGAGGTATCCTTCATTATCATTACATGGTATTGAAGGTGCATTTTCAGGTTCTGGTGCAAAAACTGTCATACCTGCCAAAGTTTTAGGTAAATTTTCAATTAGAACTGTTCCAGATATGGATTCTGATAAATTGAATGAATTAGTTATCAATTATTGTAATGAAGAATTCAAAAAATTAAATTCACCAAATACTTTTAAGACAGAACTAATTCATGATGGTGCTTATTGGGTTAGTGATCCATTTAATAATGAATTTACTGCTGCTAAATTGGCAACACAAAAAGTTTGGGGTGTTGAACCAGATTTGACAAGAGAAGGTGGTTCAATTCCAATTACTATTACCTTTGAACAAGAATTGAAATCCAATGTCGTTCTTTTACCAATGGGTAAAGGTGATGATGGTGCGCATTCTATCAATGAAAAGGTCGATATCCCTAACTACATTGAAGGTACCAAGACCCTTTCTGCGTATCTTCACTACTATAGCATCACTAAATCGGTTATCTGTATTGTATAGTCTTTAAACCTTTAAACGTACCTTTATCTATATATATATATATATCTGTTAAGCTTGTACACCACACGTGACAAAGATAAAACGATGATTTGTGCCGCCGCCGCATGTTCACGCTTGATGCGCCGCCACCGTCATGACTATAGGGATTGATAATAGAAAATGGAAATCATTGATCTGCGACAGCGTTTTCTCCAATCTTTGTAGACATGTGGGGTCTTTTTAACTTTGTCAGCCTTTGACTAAACCTTTCTTTTCTATTTTAAAGGTTTTTAGAGATTAAAACCTCCCCTACAGACGTCATAATGGAGGCCTATTTAAGCCAACCTGGGCTACCTGATTTTCTTAGACCTGCATCAACTACCATACTGTATACAAATGTCAATTTATCTGATCCTGATAAATATTGTGAAAAGAATTATAAATATCATCAATATTTCGCAAACCTGAATTGTAATTTAAATACAACATCATCAACAAAGTCTACATTTTATCCAAATACTTCATTTCCTTATTATAACACACATCAAGTGTATAGACCGATTTCAAGATTAAAGGATAAACGCAATAATAATTCAGCTATAAATAAAGAATCATTTCAAACTTTTGATAGTTTTGTTGATGTACCGACATTATTCTCAGATCAACCATTAGCTGGAGTTTCTTATCATACTGCATGTGATATGCCTGATGGTGTCTATCTTTTCGGTGGTTTACATGCAATGTTAACAGATCAATATAAGACTATGTTAGAAACAATAACTAAAAATTTTACAATTCCACCTGAAAATATTCAAATGATTTGTAATTATGATTTACCATTACCTTTAGACAAAGAAAAAATAGAATCCATGTCTTTAAAACCTTTTCAAAAAGTGAGAAAATATCTGCCTGAATCTAAATCTTTTAGATGTGTTTGTGAGTTAGCATCTGATGAAGAAAATATTCATTTTTATGATTCTAACGATTTTACTGATGGTACTGATGGTACTGATGGTGATGGTGATGGTGATGTTGATGATGGAAAGTTAGATATGAACAGTCCTAATTTCAAATCAACGTCGGGAAGTTCCACAACATTAGATACAAATCCAAAATCTTTAATCTGTTCAGATGCTGCAAAATTAAGTAATAGATATTTTATGATTTATGGTGGTTTAGAAATTGAAACTTCGATAACATATCCAGATGATTTACATTGTATAATCAGAAAAAAATTGATCCCAAATGATGAGTTTTGGTTATTTGATATACTTACATGTAAATTTAAACAGATTAAAACTTCTGTTCATCCAACTTATTCTTCAATTATTCCAAATTCTATTGCAAGATTTGGTCACTCAATGGTATCTGTACCGATTGATAGTGTAAAGTCAATGAAAAAGGATAGTCTTTCCAGTCATAATTCAACAATTAAAAAAATTTTAAAACAAAATGATAGCCACGATCATACCAATAACAATAATAGCTGTACTAATAATAGCAGTAATAATAATAACAATAATAATAACAATAATAATAACAATTTATCGTTTTCTGAACCTGCAATTTTATTTGTTATGGGAGGTTATAAATTAAGCGATTCAGGAGATTCATTTATTGCAATGAATGATTTATGGAAATGTGATTTATTTTTAGATGATATATCAACGGCTGATGGAGCAGTTTTAAGTCCTATTGGGAATTTCACCCTAGTCAATGATTTCTATAGTTATATCATAGATGAAAATTTGGTTCCATTACCAAATGAATCAGATAGTCCAAAATTTTCAGGAGTCTTCACACATTCTAATCCAAAGGATAATATAAATTGGCCTGCTCCAAGAGGATTTTTTTCAATGTCATTAATTGATCAAAATGATGTATTAAAATACTTTCATTGGAAGGGGAATTTCAATAACATAAATGAAGGTGAAAGATTACATCATGTAAATACTAATGATTCAAGAATTGCATCTCCTATACCAACTAAAAAATCTACATTAAATTCAAATGCAAATAAAGATATGACTGCTGATTTTTATAATAAATCTAAATCTCCATTAAATTTATCATATACTCAAAGTTTATCATCAGATTCTTCTAATAACGATACAAATTTATCATCATTTTCACCAGAGACGGGGATACATACAAATACTATATTTTCCTTAAAATCTAAAGTTTTAATAGTTTCTGCAGGTTCATCGATTATTTATACGAAAGTTGTAAATAAAGATCATTTTAATACATATTATTCTAAATCAATTTTGGATGATATTTGGATTTTCGATTTTCAAACTGAACTGTGGTATGATTTAAATGATTTTATAAATATTAGTAAAAGATTATCAATTTGTGGACATTCAATGATAATTTCCAATTCTTCAATGAATATAATTGGTGGTATTGAAGAATATCATTATGATTCAATCATATATCAACCAATTCAAGCAGGAATTCTAGAAGAAATAGATTCTGATAATAGAGTACGAATGACAAATTGGGATCAGGGTAAAATTATAGTTTCTAAATTTCATTCAAATTTGAAAACTGAGAAAATCAAGAAAAATATACAGACATCTGATGAACATGTGTTTGCATCAAAGGGAGTCGATTTGACAAATAGTGAAACTAATTGTTATAATTCCTATCTTTACTATATTTTAGATTTTGAATCTCTAAGATGGAGGATTGTTAGAATGGCACTTGTTACAAATATTGAATTTTTTGCACCTTGGGATTCTAAAGAGAATGATAGAATAGAGAGTGGTGGAATCTTAGTAGATGTTGATTCATCTCGTGATTTAAAATTTAATAGAAATAATGATGAGAATGGAAATGAAAAGGGTAGTAGTTATTCTAGAAAAGTTGAAAATAATGTTAATGAGAATAAAAAATTAATGATAAATGTTCAATCAAATTGTAAGAGAAAATTAAGAGATAGTTCATTAATTTTAACCAATGGTCCAGTATTTATCAAAGATAATCGAATTATTTTCTTTTCTCCAGATGTTAAAATGATTGACCCAAAGACCAAAAAATATATAAAGGGTAGTCAACAAATTGTTGGTAATAGTATTTGGGAAATATATTCAGCGCATTTTTAATAACGGATTTCAACATTCGTCCATTCGATTATTATATAGTATGAGGTAGTGTATATATATTTAATAATTACATTCATCATAATTCCTTATTAATTATATTTTTATTCAAATTTTGAAATTTTGAAATTTCAAAATTAATGAAATCATCAATAATTAAATTAAAATCAGTTTTATCCTCATCATCTTTAATATTCCAATTTTTCAAATCTATAAAATTTAATACAATTGAATTAGTTTTGAAATTTTCAAAAAATAAATCAACATTTTCCCTATTTTTAAATGGTAAATAACCTTCACGTTCAGATAATTCAATAATTGAATTTAAATAATTAATTGCAATTTTTGAATTTCTTATTAATTTATATAATTTATGTGATATTTCCTTATTTATCATAGTATATGAATCAAATGATAAATGTAATGTGTCCTTAAGTGATTTTAATCTCGGTTTCAAAATTAACCTTTGAATTATTAATTTTTGTGTATAAGATAAATCTGAGTTTTGATGATGATGATTATGATGATGATAATGATGATAATGATGATGATGAGTATCATAATTCATAATTTTCTTTGATTTTGAATTATGTTTGGAAAATGTAGATTCTTCAATTTTGGTAGGTTTAACAGATTTATCGCTTTTATTAGTACAATTGTGTAATGAATTGAATTGTTCAAGGGCAGATTCTGTAAGTTTCATAGGTCCGTTATGTTTAATTGATCTTTTAGGTCGTTTTAATTTAGGCTGGGTATCTAGGTGGAAAGGAGACTTTCTATTTGAATTAAATGGTGGTACTCCTTTATGCAATAATTTAATTTCTTGTCCATCTGATGAATCTGAACATTCTTGTTTTATTAAAGGATGTCGTATAAGCACTTCTTCATTTTCTTCCACCTCTTCATCTACATCTTTCTCTTCTATTTTTTGCTCTTGTTGTATCTGATTCAATGCATTCCATGCTTGATCTAATTCATCATTTGAATTAACATTATCAGCATTATTTAAATGATCATTTCTTTTCTGAATTTCATTGACTAATTGTACATAATAATTTGAATCATCAAATTGATTGTTAACCTTCTTACCCCTTTTCCTATTTATTGTAGTAGGAGTTATATTATCAATCCATTCTTCACATAATGGGCAATTTAATTCATCACTACAAGATTTATGATATAATGAAGAACATTGAGGGCATATTATAAATTGATTAACTAATATTTTATTATCACATATACAACAATTCTGATTATTCAAATGATTTGTTGTAATGTTTGTATGTGTTGATTGTCGCCTATTAAATAATGATTGATGATTTATCTGTAATGTATCAGATGATGTAGCTTCAATCATACGTTCATAATGTGACCTATTTAATCGATTTGTTGGGGTATTTATAACTATATTAACTAAACCATCATCATTTGAAACAGTATTGTTGTTATTATTATTAGTATCATTGTTATTAATCATATCAATTAATTTGTCAGCTTCTTTATGTTTAATTTTAATTGATTTTGATTTATTAATCACATTCAATGATTTTATTTCAATCCTACATTTAGGACAAGTAGAAGATGTTAATTCTGTCCATGCCAGTATACACTTTTCATGATAATAATGGTTACATGGATCAATCAATGTATATGAGGTATCATTTTTTGAAATTGATTCTAAACATATAGGACATTCTAAATTGTTTAAATTATTGTCTGAATCTTCACACATTGTTTAATTCTTTATGAATTTATTTAGTAATAATGTATAATATTTAGGTGTTGTAATTTTGACAAAAAAAAAGGGGGGAGGGGTCGATTTATCAAAATTATTTTTAAAAAATAGACATTTGAAGATATGTATGCATAAAAATTAATTCTGCTAATAAAATCATGTTGCGAGAGTTGTTTAACAAATCCCCAAGGTATATTTTTTGGGGTAAGTCATGAAATTAATTTTAGTGTACGTTTTTATTCTACTTTTAAAATAGTATTACAGAAAACGTTATACAATATAATTTTAAATAGTTCAAAAATTGATGGTCAATGGCCAATATGGTATAAAATGCAAAATAAGTTAGACTAAATTAAATTAAGGAACAACAATGAACGAAGGAATGAAAAGCCCAAAAAATTAGAATGAAAATGAAAGTGAAAATAAAAATCTATATTGTATTTTAAATGTATCTTTGATTAGTAACCACATTGATTCCAATATTCTCTTGCAGTCAAAGGTTGAGGAATGATATTTAAATCAACCAATTGTTGGAAATCCCATTCAATTAAATTTTCAGTTTTCCAACACCAAAATACCCAACCAGACATTTTACCATGAGTATAAGCATCCATTTGAGCTTCAACATATCTTCTATAAGTTGATCTAACATTTTCATCTTGGAAATAACTACGATCTGCAACATATAAATTTTGACAAGAACCAATTGGAGTAGTATTTTGATAAGTTGCATCATATCTTGCACCTCTTGCCATACCATTTAACCATTTAGCACAATCAGTTAAAGCAGCAGTCCATTCACCACATAAATCATAATGATATTCAGCACCTTCTTGCCAACCTAAATTACAAGCAAATGCAATTTTATCATCAATTGATCTTTGTAATTCACCAACTGAAAAGATTTGATAATGATGATGATCAACAATAACATCCCAAACTGAAGGATCAATTTCAGTATTAAGTATATTATCCCAATAATGATTTAATTGAAAGAAAGCATCATGAATAATGACAGGTACATCACCATTATCTCTAACAATATTATAACCTTGTTGATAATATTCAATTAATTTTTCTTGATCTAATGCAGGACCTAAAGGTTCATTAACTAATTCAATACCAATAACAACATTTTCATAATAAGGTTGAGAATATTTTTTAGAAATTTGACCTAAAACTGAATATGATAAAGTAGTATAATAATCAACAGATTGCCAAGTTAAATAATCTCTAAGACCAGAATTATCAAAACCATTTTGACTACCTGGTACACCATGTAAATCAATCCAAGCTTTTAAATTATATTTTTTACACCAATCTAATGCTTGATCAAGATAATAATCTTGACCTTGAACATAAGGATCATTTTCTAACATACTAAAAGCCCAATAACCTATTGGAATTCTAACAAAATTTAAACCAAGTGAAGCCATTTTTTGGAAATCTTCTTCAACAATAAATGAAGACCAATGTTGTTGTAAGATATATAAAGCTTTATCTTTACCATAAGTTGCAGAGAAATGATATTCATCTACAGGTTTAGTTGAATCTGGACCACCAAATGCTTCGAATAATGAAGGAGTAATGAAAGGTTCAAGTACTAACCAACCACCTAAATTAACACCATAGATATCATTTGATGTATAATCCCATCTTGAATTTCTCTTTTGAAGTTTGACTGGAGCACATAATACTGATGATATTATGCACGTAACGAGAGTGAATATTGATAATTTCATTATGAATATTTGGGGTGAGAGATATCAAACGAATGAACTGATCAGAAGAGAAGAAGAGAAGAAGAGAAAAAGAGAAGAAGAAGAGTTAAAACAAAGATCAAAACAATATAACGATTTACGATTTATATATATATATCACGTTAAGATATAGAGAAAACAAGATTCTTTAAATAGAAATTCTAAATTCTTGAGAAAATGTGTGAAAACTTCCCTTGTTTTTACAGGAGTTAAACTATAAATATATATACATACAAGAAAGGGATATTTTAATTGTCATCAACGCGTGGGTACACATAAAAAATGTGCAATGAGAGAGTGCAAAGCAAAAAGACGAGAAACACCAGCCACAGATCCGGTCATCTGATATAGTTATATACGGAGATAACAATATATATTGATCTCGGTAGTATATTACATATTACATATTACACACATGTGTAAACATAATGAATAATCAAAACATGTAAACAAAACCAGCTTAACAGATAAGTATAAATTTGTAGCAACTAGCAATGTAAACAAAAACAAATAAAATTAAATTAAAAATTAAATTAAAACAATGTGGAAAAAAGGAAAAAGGAAAAACAAAAAAAAACAAAACAAACGTGAAACTTTACGAGAGCGGCAATCTTATATTTTATATTTAATAATAACTACACTCTACACTACACTTGTGTATTTAATATTTAGTATTTAATCACCACCAAGTCAGTTTTAAACACCACCACCACCATATTATCGCGCGACACCTGCCTGGTAGTTGCATCAGCTTACTTCCACCCACTTATGTTATCGTCAACGACGACGATGACGATAACGACGACAAAGATAAAGATTTGCTATAGATGTCGTCGTATATACGATATCATATAATATTGAATATTCCGTAGTTTCGGATTTTCTTACTTATATAATACAATAGTAGTACTAATAACTTCTAATAACTTCTAATAATATTCTTAATTTGTAATTTGTAAGCTCCTTTCCAATGAGCCTCCGCTCTTTTTTCGGATCTTCCGCCCTTTTCGGGTTTTGCCTTCTTTGAGAGTTTGTTTTATTCACTTATTGATAGAACCTGCGAACGTTTTATATGTTATATGGGGTTGATATCCGCAAGTAAGTTTCCATTGTCCTCTATATATGTCCTATATATCACATATGTAAAGTGTAGTTAGATGGGAATGGATCCGCTAGGGGAGACCACTCGACAACGAGGGTTGAAGGTCGATGGACCCAAGTCATAACGTCGAATCTCAGGACGTAAGTTGAGCCTTGTAAATAATTCAAGAAACAGTTTAAATCAAAAACTCAAAAATCAAAGTCATTGTAATTCGTGTGCAAAAATATTAGAGTTGTTATTTTAAAATATATATATAATTACAAGTTGAATAGTAGGTAAAATAAACTTAATGGAAATAAAGTGAAATAAGAAATAATAACTTGTTGTCAAAAAAAAAAAAAAAATAGCATATAACCAAACGTTTTTGATTAAATGCTTAGTGTGAAAAGATCCGAAGATCGATAAAAACACACTTCAAAACTAGATTAAACTAAACTAGCTACATTTATTTGGAAAAATTCCAATTAAACGATTTTAATAAAATTGGAGACAATAATAGATATTTTACCTATCAGTCCCTAGATTAAGTGGTGGTATCAAATAGGTATCGTACCTATCAGTCCCTAAAATAAGTGTTGGTAGCAATTGAGTTAATTTCGTTAACATCAAATGAACCAGTCAATGTAATTAAAAATAATCAAAAGCTTTTGATTCAACTTCAATAATATATCAGTTGATATAGCTTTCATAACTAAATCTATATGGTTGGTATCAATTAAGTTAATTTCGTTTAACATTAAATGAACCTGTAGGTGTAATTAGTAATAAATTACTAACTTTTTTTTTTTAAAATCATTAAAATGTTGAACTCTAATCGTAGAGTAATCAACAATAGGTGTGCCACCGTTTGAAAATTCTAAAACATACAATTGATTTTCATTGATCTTTGCCTTAAAAAGTTCAGAGTCTTGGTATGACTGACTAAGAGCAAGAAGCCGAGCGATAGCTGTATGACCACTCTTAACCAAATAATCACGAGGAAAGATGAGAACTTGATCCGACAGGAAACCAACAAAATAACCAGCTGCAGTTAGATGATTAACATTTAAAATTTGTATGCTCAGACATTGGAACATAATAAAATAATAATTTGTATTTAGAATGGTTTTATAACCATAACCTTGACAGAGTTACCATTGAAACCTTTAACACAGTCATGTATGTGACGGTTGAAAAACATGGAGTCTGTTAATAAACATTAAGTGACAAGAGCGCTGTGCAACTTAAATAATATATCAGTTGGTGCTGCCTTTATCACTAAATCAATATGGCTGGTATCTATTAAGTTAATTTCATTTTTATGAACATTAAAAGAACCAGTAGGTGTAATTAATAATAAAACCTTCAAAAGGCAAAAAAATTAATGTTAAGCATAGTTAGTATAATTTTCAATGTTGTAAAGTATAAACTGGAAAATGACTCTTAAGTTGCTACTGAAACTTTAGAATTTCACCTGTTGTAGAGCAGAAGATATCTTTTTAGGAATAATAAATGTATAATGTAAAATAAGTCATAAGATCTAAGTAATAAAGCAGAAGATGACTCTTAATCTGCTATTAAGAAGTAAAAATTGACTAAAACAATTTCAATAATTGATTAAATATCCATTTCGTAGAGAGCATTGTATTACCCTCCCTTGTATCTTCACACAATTAATTAAAATGGATAGATGTTATAGATTGTTAAACTCTAAAACTGACACATCTACTATTACATATACCATGGCAACTTCAATATAATGTAGATCAATAATCAATACTAGAAATCTCGTTTGTACTTTCCTGGTGTCCTGATGTTTATGTAATAATTAATATATAATAAAAATTAAAAATTAAAAAATAAAAACTTCCCCTTCCCCTCAGAGACAAACTCAATTGACCAACTGAATCGCTGCAATTTCCAACTCATGAAAATGCTAAAACATCATTTACACATTATTTCTAACTTATATAGTTTTAAATCTTTCATCACCACAACAATGTTCCACAACTACTCTTCAATGTTGGTCAGATCTTCCCTTAAAAACACATCCACACAAATCTCAAGATTCCAAGCTTCAAGACTTTTCTCAATATCTCAAATACGCAATGGAAGTCTTCAACCAAATGTTTTACCAACTGAAACTCCAGTTTTATCTGAAAGGCCATTATCAAATGTAATGGATTATGCAATTACCAGTTTAGATAAAGTAAAGGATTGGGCTAGAAAATCTTCATTTTGGCCAGCAACTTTCGGTTTAGCTTGTTGTGCAGTTGAAATGATGCATGCTTCAGCTCCAAGATATGATCAAGATAGATTAGGTATTATTTTCAGAGCTTCACCAAGACAATCAGATATTATTATTGTTGCTGGTACCGTTACAAATAAAATGGCACCTGCTTTAAGAATGGTTTATGATCAAATGGCTTATCCAAGATGGGTTATTTCAATGGGTTCCTGTGCAAATGGTGGTGGTTATTATCATTATTCTTATGCCGTTGTTAGAGGTGTTGATAGAGTTATTCCTGTAGATATCTATGTTCCAGGTTGTCCTCCTTCTTGTGAAGCTTTATTATATGGTATTTTACAATTACAAAAGAAAATGATGAGTGATACAACTGGTAGAATGTGGTACAGATCTTATTAGTTAATTTTATATACATACCTTTATATATTTATTATTTATTTACATAACTTAAAAACCTACTTATTCTTTCGATAAATTATTTAAAATTGAATTTCGTAATGCAGATAATCCTCCATTTCTTAATTCTTTATTTTTAAGAACATTTTTAAATTGTTCATTTTCAATCTTATATAATGCCATTTCACCCCTTTTATTTAATGGATTTGGAGTATGATTTAATTTAACCTTTTCTTCAATTATAATTTCTTCTCTACCATCTCTATCAATATTAATCTTTGAATTTGTACTCTCTGTTAATGCATTCAATAAATCTTCAGTTAATTTAGGTCTTAATTCATCACGTAACTTTCTTTTTCTTCTTCTAATAGAACTTTTGCTTATCCCTGGTTGGTTTGGATCTCTGTTTTGTGCTTCATTAATTATATTGCTATTACTTTTGATATTATGTGTTATAGCTTCATCAGATTTAATTGATTTAGTTGCTAATTTAGTAATTATTTTTTCTTGTTGTTTGGCCGAATCCAAGGCTGTTCCAACCCTTTTAGAGGTTTTACTTCTTAATGTAGTTCTTTTCTTGACTGCCATGTTGATTGGGGTATTCTTTACTTCTTAAAAATTCTAGTAAAAATACTCTTGTCTTTTTTTTTTCAAATTCATGATAACTTTTGAAGATCTTCCATTTTAGGGAATTTTTCAATATGGTAATATATTCAAGCGTGAGAAAAAGTTTTCCTGAATTTCTGGACTGGTCTGCGTGCTTTCTGGGCCTGCGGACCCACGACTTTTTGTGGGAAATTTCTAGTGGGTCCCGCAATTTGCCATTAATTTAAAGGAAATTGTAAATTGTAAATTGTAAATTATTGAGCAAATTTTTTCATAACGGACATTTTTTGGCGTCGCGTCGATCAAGACAGATACTGGACCTGGTTCGAATTTATAATTTAGAGTTGTAAAAGGTAAAAGGTAAAAGGTAAAAGGTGTAGATCCAACCAAAAGCAATACGACTCTAGATTATATTCTATATATGAATGACGAATGAGTATGCAGCACACACCATTCTCTTATAAGATAGTAATTGGTCTGAGGCTGTAAATCTGAATTTATACCCTTATTGCCTAAGTAACTTGAATAAAGCCAATAAGGCCATCTATGTAATTAAAGGTAGGTTTACTTGAGATTTCCCCTGTACCAAATGTATAATCATCGAAGGATACAGATTTATCCGTAGAATACCTCGTAACGAGAATAAGTCTGGTCACTATGTCCTATTTGTCGGTTTTTATACAAACCATATTCATTCCCTAACTAACAGGTCATGATTGAAATTATTAAAAGATTGAATGATAATACCAATGATATTATCTATATGAGTGTAACAAGATTAAAGAGACTGTTAGCAACTGTCAACCACCTTAAGCACTCTATGTTGAGTAGTCTAGGCTGACAATTCACAAATATAAAAATGAAGTAAAAAGAAAGATTATGCTATGCGTAAATTTATGAATCTCACATCTCTTTTCATATAGATATACTTAATTTTACTTTAGATGACGAGATTAATTCTTAACAGAGTAACATTTAAGCTCAGTTGAATCTATTCTAAAATAAACTACATAATACATACAGAAGATAGTTGATGGATCTACCTTAGCAACATGAAAAATTCTTTGTAGAACGCCTAGTTCGGCGGGTAATGCTATTACAAATAGCAAAGAGCAAATAGTATATTTACTCCTACTACACTTAATAGTATACTTCTAGTTTAATTTATTAATATTGCGTACTTCAGATACACAGACAAACCAGGCGTTACTCATTTAGGAGTCAATAGTTATAAGAATACCACAGTCTTCATCTCGTTTCTATTTTTTATTTATATATATATGATAAAGTTGGATTCACAACTAATCGTATATACTTTACTTAATCCGCAAAACATACCGCCCCAATTGACTACATTTTTAACAAACGGTCACTCCATTCATCTACCTCCTGTTGTGTACAATCGAGATCGCTCTCATGGTCATGACACACATCGCCGGACAATATTCCATACCATGAATAAATTGTCTTTAACACATGGTCCCATGACGTACCGACCTAACCTCACATAATCTGTGCTGCGGAAATAGGAAATATCTTGACTTTCAGATTGGAGTTGTTCAACTTGTAAGAACTGGAAGACTGCATACTTGAATCCTGGCAGATATCTGCACCAATCATGAACATTTCATTATCAACACAACCTTTATCTGACGCCGCATAAACTTCATAATAATCTATGTATTTTGACCTATCCGCTGACCAGGTTGAAGTCGGTATAACTGAAGATGTAGTAACCATTTGGGGAATAGGAGCGTATGACCCGACTCTAATCGGTTCAACGACTCCAGTTGCTATATCATATATGTTAGTTACCTGATCAGCACTCAAAATAATGCTGGTGTCGGACGATATCATCAATGTTAACAATGGGTTAAACTCTTTCTGGCATGCCCAGATGACGCTAGTCAGGTTCTTATTAACAATCATATCTTCATCAAGCATAACATATGCATAATTATTAATATCAATCGCTATGGTGGTATTACCGTAGAAGCCTGCCGCATACAAACAACCAGCAAAGTTAATCATATCAACACTAGTTTCGTTGTTTTGGTTTAAATATGGCACCCATGTTCCCCGAGGAACCAGGTCTGCATGAACATACTGTAATAACCTAAAGGCAAGTAAAATAATACAGATCTTGATCATCTATATGTAAGATTGAGAAAAGAGGATAAACTTGAAAAATGGTGGCCAAATAAACAACTATGGAACAAACATGACCAGTTATATATGATATCGAACGCACAGTTGAAATAGGTTGTGCAATTGATAAAAAGAGCTCATCCAAGCGAATGGCATTAATGTAATGAGCTGGTCTGCAAGTCAAGTTTTAAGTTTTAAGTCTTAAGTTATCCCAGAAAATTCCTTCTAATCCGTACACCAAGCAAAAAAAAAACGGGTTATAGTCGCGTCGATTACATTTATTTTTCAATGACTTTTCAAAATCTACGCTGAAAGCTTCAAATTTCAAATTTTAACGTCCAGTTTTCAACATGTTTCTTTGCCTTTCTTGAATCTTATATCTATTTTAATTTTGGCAACTAACTATGGCTAACCCAACCACTGTCACATTCCTTTCCATTGCTGCAGGTGCAATTGGATATTGTTTATATTTTGATTACCAAAGAAGAAATAACGCTGAGTTCAGAAAATCAATCTATTTAAAGAAAAGACAAGCTATAAAAGCAGAAAAATTAAAGGCAAAAGAATCAAAATTAGAGAAAGTTAAAGTTTTAAAGCAAAAATTAACTGAATCTTTATTATCAAAGCCATTATCTGCAGAAAATAAAGAACAAGCTTTCATAGAAGAAGTTACACAAGCTGAAAAATTGAGTGCTATCGTCGGTAAAGAAGTTGATGCAGCAATTCACTTTTATAGAGCTTTATCCATTTATCCTGATCCAACTGCGATCTTAGAAATTTATCAAAAATCTGTACCTGCTGAAATTTACGAATTAATTATGTTATTAACTGCTACTATCCCTCCTGTTAATATTACAAATCTTTTAAATGAATCTTCAAATCTAGGTTCTGTTTTAGAGACTGAATAAATCATATGATTTATCAAGTATTTAAAATTATATCTTGTTTATAAGTTTATTTAGTTAATCAAAAAAAATGTTAATTCTTTGTATATATATTTTACAAAAAATGTTTCATTCTGGTCTCGAACCAAGGACCAATTGTCTTGGAATGAATGTTAAAATTATTCCAAAATTGATTTGTCCGGATATCCCCCATTTAATTCATTACTTCTAAACATACACTAATGAAACGATAAGATCACTGATCGTTTCCAGTGATTTTAAAAAAAAAGTTGAGTAAGATCTCTTTGTAAAGCGTGTCATCCTTATGCAGGGGCCATGCTAATCTTCTCTGTATTTTTTCGTTTGACCATATGTCCCGAGGGACTCAGTTAAAGTTTTAACAAAAAATACAATCTGTCCATGTCACGTGACTGGGTTTTTTTACTAGCTGAAACTCACTTGAAAAGTTATTTCAATTGTCTCCCCTGTGCCCTTTTCCTGTATAACTTTCCATTCCACAATCGTATTAGAAGTAGATTTTCAACAACTTTTTTTTTTTTTTAAGAAAGATTTTTGTTACTTATACTATATAATTTATAAAGTCTTTTTTTTTTTTTTTTTTTGAAAGATCTATTACTAATATTATAAATTTTTATATAGTTTTACATACTAGAATTAATTTTCCTCGTTAGCCTTTCCTGGACTTTCGCCTCGTATACGGTCTAGAATTTGTGACGCCAACAGGTTTTCGCCTAGTAGCAACTTTGTAGATCTGTATAATTATTTCAGCTTATGTATCTATACAATGGTTTATACCTTAATGTAACAGGATTAACAATAATAACAGTTTATTAATATTGACAAAAGCGTTAATATGTTTAATAATTTGAAACCAGATCAGATGGCTCCCCGAGTAGAAGCCATAGAGTATGTAAAACTTTATAAATTATATAGTATAAGTAACAAAAATCTTTCTTAAAAAAAAACAATACTGTTGGATTATGTGACTATCACCCGCACTAAAAAGGCACTACGTTGAGTAATTCATGTTGACAAAACCATTTGTCAACCATCCTGTATAATTACTGTATAGTTCATTCAACTGAGCTCATAGGTCATCTCTACTAAGCCATTGTCTCGTTATAGATAATATGAAATTTAGTATACCGTAAAAAAAAAGAATTTCAATTTTTTTTTAAGGATTTCGGATTTCTATAAAAAAAAAAGGAAAATTTATTACTGATATTATAAAATATTTCTTTTCTGCAAATATTAAACTTGTTCATTTGTTTCAATGCTATTTATAGTCCCAACATAATCTGTTAATTTTATATTGGTTGGTAGATACTTACCTGCCAACTCTCCATTTCTCTCGCATTCAAAGAACACATGATGTGTTTCACTTATCCCTCCGCCAAATAGACAAAGCCTATTTGTAGTTGGTATATTTCATTAAAACCAACATAAGTTAAGTTATGAAATCTTAATAGTTGTGAAATTACTTTATGTTAAGTGTGTAATTGTATCTGTAATTTATCGTTCCAATATGGATATATAATATGAATAATAAATCTTTCTTTCTTTAAAAAAATATGCAATTGAAGTATCCGTTGTATTCATAACGAATGGATACGTTTTGAATAATGTTTTGAAGAGGTTGAATTGATTTCAATTGCATAGCAAGTTTCAATTTAATCATAGAATATTCCAAAAAATTTCGGTCATTGGTTTATTCTGCAAAACATGCTATAATTCTTGAATAGTACAATTATAAAGATTTTATTTTATTTAAATAATAGGATATATATATTCCGATTTGTATATTGGTGTTTATATTCGATGTGTGTAAAAATAGTTATAAAGAAGTTACAATATCGCCCAACTTGAATTCAACAACTATTAAATAGAAATATTTTCCCACGAGGACACTTTCCGAACAGAGTTGGTAATGGAGGATTTGAGTAGATCATTTATAATTAGCCACAGAAATACTGACATCAGAATCCATTAAGAATATTTTTCCAAATAATTCTTTTCCATTTGAATCTGGATAGCGGAGAGCTACCTTCCTATATTGTTCTTTCTAATCTCTTCTTCTATCATGCACTAAATTATATGCTAAATAGTCTTCATTGTTATAATGCTTTACACACTCCAACTTATTTATCTATAATACCTGATGATTCTCTAATTAACTTGTTCCATTTTACCATACCTAGCCTTTCTCCAAAATGAAATCTAATCAGTAAAGTCATAGGTTTTCGTAGAAGTATTCAAAATCCGCCATATTTATTACACCAGTCGAAACCGTTGATTAACGTTTTCGAGTTAATACTACGTGGCTTCGAAAATAAAATACCTTAACCTCTATGTAGAAATACATACTTTTTGATTTCCCAACATCAACTTCATTCTTGCCTTTGATATTCTTATCACCTATTGGATTTATGTTTCTTGGTAATTCGATTTCTTCTTCTGGTATTACCAATCAATTTTCTCTTCTTGGACCCAGAAGTAGCATCATAAAGAACATCTTGAATTGATGTATATGAAATTGATTGATCACAGTTCAACTCAACACCACCATAACCGATATCCTTCCAGAATTTCTCGAAGTCGTTAGGATCAAATGGGTTTCTTATAGAAACACACTTGTTAATCACCTCGATTAACAAGTTGATGAAATTAATCTTGTTCTGGGGTTTCAACACACTGGCATAATTAGTGCTCCATATTAGCCCCGCTATAGTTTTGGAATCCATCGCTTTGAAACATTCCACCCATCCATCGTAAAACTCCGAAAAATTAGCTTTAAAATCAATTATTGATTCATGGGTAATCGTTTTAGACTCGCCAATGATAGTTTTGAAGTTTATTAAATCCAGTAATTTAACAGCTTTTGGGTTAAGCTGAATTGAACCATTATCAGAAAAGGAAATATTCTTCAAAATAAAGAGTTTCGAAGCCAATGGTAATTGGTGTACATGACTATACTCCTCACTTGTTTTGAGGTGTTCTAACAATTGTTTAACCAAGTCGGTTGATTTATCTAGTTCGCTAACAGAGTCAATCTTACATTGAAATCCCCCTAGCTCAAAGCATGTAGACCAGTCTTTACCTGCAGATTCCATAAATTTAATTTTTAGTTTGTTACTGACTAGCTTTTTCCCATCAATATGCATTCTCGCATAGTTTGGAGCAAGACCATATTTATGTAAATCAGTAATCTCAGATACTTGGATGTACTTAATTAAAATCTTTTTAACTATTGCATGTAATTGTGTATTTTTCACATGTCTAACTAATTTCTTTAAGTAGCCATCGACTGACATCGACTTCTTGTAAGTGTATTTCATTTCGTTGGTTTTGAATTCTAGTTCCCAATTGACAAAATGACCATTTTTATTAAACTCATTAATAGCACATTCTACAACTTCATCTGGATCTTCTTCAACATCACTCATGGTAAACTCCTCATGATTCTCATCTCTCATTTCAGCATCTTCGTTAATGATATGAGTACTGTTGATATTATCGGTAACCTTGTTAACATCTTTATTGGTTTGGTTTTCGTTTGAATTTGACATTCTAAATTGTATTAGTAAATTGACTAAATATATCTCCTATTTTATTTTGACTCTTAATATGTAGAAATTATGTTTGCGTGTAGTTCTAATGATATTTATTTATTAGGATGATTAAGATATATATATGTAGGTATATGCATCTCTCGATTTATTCTTCGATATAAAAGATACAAACCTTATAAAAGTTACAACGTCGTTTCTGTAGAGATCAAAATTCTCTGTTATACAGATTATTTTTTTTTTCCTAGGAATTTGTAATTTGTCCACAGATTTAGTGATGAAGACATTGCGCGGATAGTCTCCAATACCAGACAATGTTTTGGTATTATGTATTATTTAACATTTAACATAAGAATTACGAATTACATTAATTAGCATACGCTTTTTGATTATTAAAAACTATAGACAGCTATAGAAACAAATTAGCAGTTCAGTTTATACTACTTTTTGACCAAGCTTATAAACGCTAATCAATTCACCATGATTGTTTAAAATATTTATATCTGCATCACATCCGATATTCAAGAATCCTTTTCTTTTAGAAATTTTTAAGGAATTTGCAGGATTGTTGGTTACTGTGGCCAATGCATCCTCAATTTTGATACCTGTCCAATCAATTAACTTTTTAATACAATCTAATAAGTGTGTTGAAGATCCAGCGATTGTCTTAGTATCCTTTAAATATAATGAATTTCCAACCTTGGAAATTTCTTGGTTGCCACGTTTATAATCACCATCATTTAAACCAATTAAATACATGGCATCAGTTACCAAAATTGCTTTATCAGGATTGGCAAAATAAGAATTTTTAATTAAACTAGGATGTACATGAATACCATCTGCAACTAAACCATAATATGGTCTTGTTTTATCATCAATTTCATTATTTGGAATGTTTGTTAATCCAGGAATATTTGGATTTCTTGAAGCCATTGGTAACATTGCATTATGTAAATGAGTAATCATTGACGCTCCCCGTTCAATTGCCTTTAAACCAGTATCATAATCAGCCATCGTATGTCCAATCGAAAATATAATCCCGTTTTCTGTTGTGATTTGTTGAATTATATCTAAGCATCCATTAAGTTCTGGTGCTGATGTTAAAATTGAAACATATTTTTCGAAATCTTCACCATACCTTTCAATTAATGAATTATAACCGTTTTTAAAATCTGTTAAAGTTTCTGGAGGATGACACCCTTTTTTTAAAGGTGATATAAATGGTCCTTCAATGTGTACCCCTAACGAGTCCGCCTTATTCAAACATCTAGTTTTCAAACCTAAAATATGTAAAACATCTCTATAAACATTGGAGAAGCTCGATGTAACTGTTGGACAAATACTGGTAACACCAAATTTTAATAATTGCTCCATTGAGTAGTTATAATTTTTAACAAACTCAGATTTGGAATTTTCATCTTTAAAGGTTGTTGAATAATCTAAACCGAAACATCCATTAAGTTGAATATCTATAAATCCAGGGGAAATTATATGTTCATTTAGATCTACAATTTCGACATCTAAACTTAAATAATTTGTTGGTTTTTCAATAATTATTCCTGAGTTAATATCAATAAATAGATCTTTTTTGAGTAGTTGTCTGTTGTCTGCTAGATAGCAGTTTGTAAAATGAATTATTTGTGTCATGTGGTTGTGGTAAGAAAGAATCAAAGTTTGGGGGAGAAAGAAGAAGAAAGGAGAAAAAATTCAATTGACGTTCTTCAATCCTTTCTAGCTATCCAAAACATCACTAGCATCCTGGTATAACCATCAATATTAAAAAGTTGTAACTCTGCTATCGTTTTTAGTGTTCCATCTGGTAGCCCTTAAAGTTAGATGGAAATTATTTTAGTAGATGCGGATAGTGTTGCAATCTGGAAAACTCAGAAAAAGTTGTCGAGGCGCTGTGTTGCAATATGTTTTTTTTTTGATTTTGATTTTGTCATGTTAAACCCTGAACTTTATAGTGTCCATGGACATATAGTTTGATTTCAAAAGCATCTTTGATTATATTTCTGAAATAATTTAATAGAAATTTAATTTGCATTAGAGTTTTTGGACTTTATTGTTGCATATAAACTGATTTGAATAAAAAGTTCTAAATGATATGTCCAATATACAATTTTACAATGATTCAAACAGAAAATATCAACTAAATGATTCAGTTACAAATACCGTTGGAAACTTTTTTATGGTTGGATTTGAAGGTACCGAAGTTACAGAAGAAGCTACCTTGTTAATTACAAAATACCGTGTAAGTAGTATAATTTTAAGTGGAAGAAATTTTATTAATGCATTGCAAGCAAAGAATTTGATAAGCAATTTACAACAACTTGCTAGAGAATCAAATTATGAATATCCAATTAATTTTGTTATTGACGAAGAAGGTGGTATGCTCAATTCGTTATTTGATAAAAATTATATTACACAATTTCCAGGTGCAATGTCACTTGGTGCAACTGCTTCCTATGATTTGATATATCAGATTTATAGAGCTGTTGCAAAAGAATTGAAATCAATTGGATTTTCTATGTGTTTAGGCCCTGTTTTAGATATATTGAAAAGCACCTCAAACAGTTTGATGCAGCAGATTATTGGTGTTCGATCATCAGGTTATGATTTAGAAAGTGTTCTTTTATTCAGTAAAGCGGCAGCAAAAGCATTTAAAGATGAAAAACTATTTAATTGTGGTAAACATTTCCCTGGCTATGGGTCAGCTACTGTTAATTCAAATTTTGAATTACCAATGATTTTTGAATCGGCGGATCAGTTATTTGATTATAATTTAGTTCCATATAGTCAACTTATAAATGAAAATTTACTAGATAGTATTTTAGTCGGAGGTTGTGCTGTACCAGGTGTTAATAATAATGATTTACATGCTTGTTTGAGCCCGACAATTGTTACAAATATTTTGCGTGAAAAGTTGAATTTCCATGGTATCGTTATCAGTGAATGCTTGTTATTGGAAGCATTGGATAGAAATTTTGGTGTAGTGCAGGGTTGCATTTCTGCATTTTCAGTCGGTTGTGATTTAATAATGTTATGCAGTAATTTTGAGATCCAAAAACAAGCAATTAATGCTTTAGCATCTGTTATTGAGGATCAAATAATTGATTTTGAAATTTTAAACAATTCAATCCAACGAGTTAAAAATCTACAAAAATTTTTACCAAGTTGGCAAGAGGTCTTTAACCTATCATTTTTATCTCAAGATATTTTAAATCAACATAAATTATTATCCAAAAAGGCGTACAGTAAATCATTAACTGTTATTAGAGATTCTGGATTACCAATCACAAGATCTTTAACTCCCAATGTTGAAAATGAAAACACGATTTTACTATTGACCCCACTGATTTCACCACTATACGAAACGGTCGATTTTCATGGGATCAAATCTCATCTCAATAATGTAAGGAGTGACGATGTTTCAAAATTAAAATTACACTATGGTGAGGATGTTTTTATCGAATTAGGGAAAATGATTTCAAATTATAAAGCAGGTTATAAAATTTTACACACTAGTTATAATTCAAATGGATTAACATCGTTTCATGAAGAATTAATTCTCCGATCTAAAGTTGTTTTATTTTTTTGTGCTGAAACCACAAATAATCTTTATCAAGTTGGCGTTTCAAAACATGTTTTAATGTTATGCAATTCAAGCTCTAATAGATTTAGAAAAAACAACAACAACAACAATAATAATTTAAATAGTAATAGACAATTAATTATAATTAGTGTTTCATCTCCAACTGATTTTCTTTACGATATTAATTTGGGCGGTTCACCTACAGGCTATATTTGCACTTATGATTATACGATCAACGCACTTTCTAATTTGCCACCATTATTATTTGGAGATTTCAAACCAACTGGTATTATTCCAGGATTGAAAACTTATTTAAACCCCAACAAAAGCTCAATCCCCAATTTAAATAGACAATTCACCCATAGTTGGTTAGTTGAAGTTTTTGATTATAAAAGAGATTGGGAGAATTTAGTTAGCTTTTTAAAAAATAATAATCAATTGGATTTCTCAGTGAAAGATTCATCGTTAACAAGTTTGAAACGATTATTTATTGATACAGTAAATCATAAAAGTTTTGTTGTTAGAAATACGAGCTCAAAGACAATTTTAGGTATAGCTGTTACATGGATTTATAATAATCTTCCTTTAAATGAAGAAAATCATGTTGATTTAGTTGGTAACTTAGCGTTTCTGTTAGTGGATAAAAATAAAAGAAATATATCGATTGGTAATTATTTATATACAAAAACAATAAAGTACTTTCATGAATGTAAATGTTTCAAAGTGTATCTTGGCAGAGATTTCCCTAAAATGAATATAAAGAATGACATTTTACTTAATATAAGTGATGAAAATATGTCAACTTTGAGATTTTTCAAAAAATTTGGTTGGAGGTTTAATGGTGGTGATAGTAGTGTATCTCTTGAGAGACCTAACAAGAGATTGAAATTGTCTTCAACTGAGGAGAAGTTAAGTATAAATAGGTTATTATCGCCTCAGGGCACAGAGAATATAATATTGCACAATAATGATTTTTTTTCTTATGACTTATTGAATAGACCAATACATCAATATATTAAATACTTAATGAAACTAGACGATATTCTGAGTTGGAAAGTTGCAGAAAATTTAGTTCGTCAATTACAAGTTGTCGGCATAATGTTTGATATTTGTAAAGACCCAATCGACATATTTGCATTATATAGGACCAAGAGGATCTTTGATATGAGCTATGAAACTTCAGATGGATATGAAAATTCCAATCAAAATTTTGGTTTCTCAAATAACAGCTATGAAATTTATCTGGAAATATTTAAAGAACATCATTTGTCAAATGATAATATCAATAAATCTAATCATACCAATATTGAGTTAACCAATTTAGACAATTTGGATATAATAACTGCATTAGAGCCAACAAAACGTTCTGTTGTTGGTAGTTTAATTATACTCAATGAAAGCTCTAAATACTTAAAGTTTTATCCATTTTTATCAATTATTAATAATTCGAATAAAGAATTTGTTTGTATTACTGGTCACTTCATCGATCCATTATATACAACTCTTTCTGAAGTTTTTAAACTTGGTTTAATTTGCACAGCTTTGATGTATATAAAAACCAAATATCCAAATTGTTCCAATTGCTATATCATGGATATTGAAGAAAAGCAAGTTCGAAGTCTACAAGATAATGGATTTCAAGTTGTCGAAAAATATTATAATTATTATTCAGTTTTACTTAATAAATAAAAATGTGTATCATAAAAAGTGTATTTTTAATTTAATTGTTAATTTCTTTTGCTTCTGATTCTTCTAATAGATGTTGTACCATAACTATCTTCAAGTATTCTAAAAAACTAGGAGCAAATGACAACTACCAATAGTATTATAGTTTAATTTATGATTTAATAAATATACATCTGCTTCTACATTAATTAATAATCTCTTTTATCATTTTCAATCCATTATATAAAAATATTTAACATAAAGAACTGGATGCATCACGATCACAATAAATCTGACAGTTCCTATGATCCCTTAAGAATGTGCTAGGGATCTTTGAACCTATTGGTTCCTTTAATGTTTTATTTAAAATCTCAGATTTTGTGCTACCAAAAACCAGAATAATTATCTCATTTGAGTTATCAAGAACCGTTGATATACCAACACTTAACGCAGTTTTTGGAACTTTGGTTTCATCATTATTGAAAAACCTACAATTTGCTTTTATTGTTGACTCTTCAAGTTTAACCTTCCGTGTAATTGAATCCCTGGTTGATCCAGATTCGTTAAAGGCAAGATGACCTTGTGATCCAACACCGCCCATAAAAATTTGAAAAGGTGCATATTTTGCAATTTCTTCTTCATACCTTTTGCATTCGTCTTCCAGGTTATCTGCTTGGCCATTTAAAATATGAATATTTTCTTTCTTTATATCAATATGATTGAAAAACTTTTCGTTCATGAAATAGTGATAGGATTGATTATCTGTTGGTTCAATTCCACAGTATTCATCCATATTGAAAGTAACAACATTTTTGAATGATACCTTACCTTCTTTATTTAACTTAATCAGCTCTGTGTAGACAGGTTCGGGAGATGATCCTGTTGGTAAACCTAAAACAAAAGGCTTAGATTCAGTTGGAGAAAATTCAATGATCTTATCTGCTATATGTTTAGCAACTTGCTTTGCAGCCTCTTCTTTGGTTTCAAATTTTAGTATTTGGACCATCACTTTTTATTGTTTGATTTTGGTTTTAATAAACATAAATTGAATTTTAATATCATTTTTTAAGGAAAATATGTTGTTTTTAGCCAAATTTGATACTAATTCTTATGATTTTGATCTGAACAACTTATGTTGCATTTTTCAAATTGCCAAAAGCCAGAATCTTTTATGTAGCGATTTTGTTTTTCATGCTGCTGCTACCTAAAATTTTGTGATAACAAATCCGGAAAGTTGTTATACAAAAATTTGTAAATAGAAGTAATACTAAAGTTGAAAATGTAATGCATCGATTGGTAATTAATTATTAATTATCATTGTTTCAAAATCTACAAAATAGGAAGTTATAAAAAAGAAGAAATAGAAAGTAAAAGGAAGTATAAGAAATTTAAACTGTTAAGCAGATTCACTAGATTCGTCATTTTTTTCATTTGACAGAATGACATGTAATGTTTCACCATTAATAGGTTCAACTTCATAATCTTTGAATTTTCTAGTTGGAACTTTTCTGTGAAACATAATATCCAATTCTTCGAAACTTCTATTTTGAGTTTCTGGTAATCTAAGATAAGCCCACGCACAAAGAACTAATGAAAATGCACCAAAGACAAACCCAGTCTTACCACGTAAATTACCATTTTCTGGATTAAGCATATAAGGTAAAGCAACAGTGGCAGCAATAAAAATGACAGCTTGAGCAGCAGTTGCAAATGCAATAGTTTTACTTCTTAATTTAGTAGATGGAATTTCACCGTTTAAAACAAAACATAATGGACCAGCAGTAAGTTGATAAGCAAAAGACCAAATTAACATCAAGCCAGCTTGAGTGTTTGCAAGTGCAGGTCTTGATGAATAATTTTTTGGGATATCTAAGAAACCGATAATCCATAGCAATATAGTTGTAAAGCCAAGACCCCAAATATATAACGGTCTTCTACCAATATAAGTTAATGCAAGTCCAGTAAAACATGTAGCAGCAAATCCGATTGCAGTTGAACCCAAAGATAATTGAAATGCTTTATCTGGATTAAAACCGGCCAATTCAAAGAAATAAGTACTATAATTCATTGCAAATGGAACACCACATAAAACTTGCACAATATAAACAACTGAACAAATTTCAGTTCTTCTTAAGTTTGAACCTTTAAAAATATCTCTATATGAAGTTGATTTATCTATTTCTTGTTCTAATCGATCAGTTTCAACGACTAATTTTAATCTCTCCTCAATAATTTCTTCTGGAACAGATTTATTTGAAATTTGCTTAATAGAAGCTCTAGCTTCATCAACTTTACCTTGTCTAACTAACCAATAAGGGGATTCGGGAGCAAATGGTAACATGGAAAGGATAATAACTGGCCAAACCCATTGAATTGCAAATGGAACTTTATATGCCCATTCAGTAGAATTGGAGGAAAAACCAGTTGATACACCATTTGCAACAAATTGACCAATAACAAAACTTAAATTAGTCATTGCAGTTAAAATACCTCTTAATTTGATCTGGGCAACTTCAGATGCATATAAAGGACCAATTAAAACTAAACAACCCCATAAAATACCGGCTAAAATTTCACCAGCTGTAAGGACACCCAATGAAGGTGCAAAGAATTGCATGAAGATCAAACCAATACAACCGACATTTACGACTGCATAAGTAACTTTTCTACCAAATTTTTCTAATGGCCAAGCAACACATAAAGTACCAATAACTTGACCAATTGGAGAACCCATACCAAGGGCAGTTTGCCAAGGTGCAGTAATTGTGTAAGTTCCATCAGGTAATAATTTACCAAATCTTTTCTGAAATGCAGGTAAACCATAGAATGCGGCAATGATTTGACCATCATAACCTGCCATAACCACACCCAAACAAAATACTGCACACCAAAAAATTTCCTTTGGATATTGTCTAATTGCCTCCAATACAGTAATTTCCTTTTCAACTAAGACCAGCTTTTGTGAATCATGGAAGGTTTGATTGATTTCCAGTTCATGGAGTTCGAGATTATTCTTTTCAACACTATTTTGAGACATGTTGTTCTATAAAGAATAAGATAAACGAGAGTAAGAGTTAGAACAAAATAAATGGGTGGATACATACACCTACCTTTATATAAATAGACGCCAGAATAAAAACGGCTAGATTACAACACCAACGTTCAGCACAAGATCAACTAAGATTTACCCCAGATGAAAGTTTTAACTTTGGACAGTTCTTTATCAGTTCATGTGAGGAAATTGCTGAAATCTGCAACGCATGAAAAAAGAAAAAAAAAATTGCAACATTAGTGCGATAAGGATTTATAGTTTATTATTATTCATTATTTTTTATATAACAAAGGATATTATATATTATAGAACATAGAGATCAGAAGAGACGTATTTTCCATCCATAGATGTTGCAGATACATGCGAAACCAACTAGAAGCGAATCGAATGCAACAGTAAGCAATGTTTCAGAAATCCACTTTTTGTTTGGGAACATTGATGATAACCATGATTCTATCATTGTCCAGAATGATTTACCATTTTCGAATTCAAATTTAGAAAGTAATAGCAATAATTCACCGGAGAAGTAAACTTCCATAGAATGCTTACCAACAATTGATAATAGATTGGTTATCGATGTTGGTAAAAATGGAATCGATACCTTAACTAATAGATACTTTAGAATGTTCCATCCATTAGATGTCAAAATAAATGATGGGGTCCATAATGGTTTTGAAATTGGGAAATAATTTGGTGAAATTTTAGATAACAATAAACCGGATAATAAAAATGATGATCCAACTAGAAATGTTTGTAGATTATCAAAATTTTGTTGAATAAACCAAGATCCTGACCAAATTGTAATTGTTGTCATTAATGCACCCAATAATCCCTCTGGATCAAAATTTTCATGATAAGTTCTACCTTTGAAAAATATACCATCAATTTTTTGCTGTGCAGTAAACTCCTCATTCATGAAAGGTTCCTTTTTATTTTTGGCAAGTAAAATTGATATAAGATACCAAATTGAAGTCAAAGATATTGGGAAATAGATTGAATTTCTTATTTTTGGTGGTAAAATATTATTTAAAATGATTGAACTTAATCCATGTCTTTGTAAAACACCTAATGGTCTGAATTTTTCACCGTCGATCAATGATGGAATCGAATTGAAAGCCATTCCAAGTCCAACTAACTGTAAGCTTTTTCTTAATGGAACGACCTTTTCGCTTTTCAGTAACATACCACTAATGAAAGAAAAACATGGAAATATCGTATCTGCATAATTCATCTTCATATGTTGGTACTCCGCATGATCAAAGAAGGGATTATTACATGATTCTGTATTTTCCATCTCAAGGATGTTCAATCCTCTAAACAAATCAATTTCCAATGTTCTCGACATAGTTGTTTGTTAATTTCCTGTTAAAAAGAAAGGGTATCAAGGTTGATGTGAAACTATCTTAACAACAGTTTGAAATCCGATTTATCATTTATCTGAACTGAATTTTCAATTTTCTCAATTTTCCCTTTTCCCTTAATTCTAATGTTGCAAATTAGAGAGAAATTGGAAATTGCACAAGTCCACACAAGACATGAATTTGAATGTTTACAATTTTGTTAAGATTGGCCAATTTTGTAATATTGATTGTGATACAAAACTCATCGTCGATCTGTCTGATTGGCTATGTATGTCTAGTGTAGCACTCTTTGGACAGTTGCACTTCAATTACTCAAACTATACACGGTTCTAGAGTTAGGTGTTGGGTCTGTGTTTAAGGGCATCTTGGTTTCTTTGATAAATACTTTAGTTCATCTGTTTTCTGCTTTCTGTTTCCTTTTTATTTTTTTTTTTTTTTACATTCCTATAATATACCCAATTATTCTCTTATCCATCCAATTGTTTATATACATGTTAGAGTCTTCAACAATAGCCAGTAATATCGCTTTCAAAAAGCTTGATCTGCTTTCAAATAATGATGAAAACTATACTCAATCACAGTTGCTTATGCAAACCCTGAATCTACAGAATAAATTAAATGATTATTTCAAAATCAACCAATTGAAACACAATTTCGATTTAATAACAAAACAATTTGAAGATTCTATTTATGATTCTCTATTGAATTCCACTAATTGCATGATACCTTGCTTTGATGTTACCTTGAAAGCTAATTCAATTGATAAAGATAGCCTAATTACTGTTATTGATATTGGTGGTTCAACTTTAAGAATTTCTGTTGTTCAATTTTTGGGAAATAATAAGGCAAAATGTATTGTAAATAAGACTTGGTTAATAGATGATTCAAATAAGCATTTAGATAGATCATTTTTTGATTGGGCTGCAAGTAATTTCAAATCAATTATTAATGATGAACTTAAAAAAAAGCTATCAGATTCAAATAATAATCATAAAATTAATATTGGTATTACTTGGAGTTTCCCATTAATTCAAAACATTGCTCCCAATAGAGGTCTTATCTCTGACCTGGGTAAAGGATTTTCAATATCTGATGAATTTAAGGGTAAAGACTTGAAAGATATATTTGAAGCCTGCTTTAAATTAAATGATATTTTGATCGATGTACGTGCAATTGTCAATGATTCAATTTCTGTGTATATTGCAGGTTCATATTTTAATAATTCAAAAATAGGGTTAGTTCAAGGTACAGGTGTCAATTCATGCTTTTTGATTAATTCAAATTTTTTAGGTGATTCAAAGAAACAATTTTTTAAAAATAATCAAACTATTTCGAATTATCTAATAAATACTGAAGCTTCATTTTTAGGATTTCATTTAATAGATTATCTTACAAGTATTGATTTTGATATGAATGATACATGGAATAAGATTGTTGAAAACAATTATTTACCTCCACATTTAACGACGAAAATGTTTGGGGTATTTCAACCCTTGGAATTATTAACTTCTGGTCGGTATTTACCTGAAATTATACGACGAATCATGATTGAGAATCCGTTTGAGACGAGTTTCAATTCAAAAAATTTGTCTAATAATGAAAAATTACCATATGGATTATCAGCAACTAAACTTTCTGAATTATATAAAGATACAAAAAATCAGAAAGATTCGAATAATTTAAAAATTATTACTGATACATTGATTCATCGTGCGTCATTGATCCTTGCATCATACATAATTGCATTATTGAGAGTTACTAAGTTTACCAATGTTGATAATCTTGATATCTGTGTTGTTGGTTCAATGCTTCAATATTTCCCAGGTTATAAGGAAAAAGTTCTTGAAATTTTAGAACATCAATCAAAAAGACAAAACATTCCATCTATTTTTTTTGATTTTATTGAAGATAGTAGTATTTATGGTGCTGCTATTGCTTCCTTTGTAAATTTAAATAGTTAAATAATAATTATAAATGTATATTGATATCTAATAAAAATTATTGAAATTCCGATGATTGTTTGCAAGTTTTGATTTGTCTGACCATGCTTTGAAAAAGATTAATAAAAAAAAATTATATGGAGGTAAAATTGAAATTCACTTTATCTACTCGTCCAACCGAACTCTCTTTCTTTTGTTGTTTTTCTTTATTTATAGAGTCACTTTATATTTGGTTACGAAATGAATTATAGTAACAATATAGATGATGAATTTGCATCATTATTCTTACAGGAACTTCAAAATTCACGATCAAATTTAGATTTAAAGGACAAATCAAATCTGGCAATTGATAATTTACCAATAACTACAACTAATCAAAATCAAAATCAAAATCAAAATCAAAATGCAACAGAAACTGAAATTGGAATTGATTACTTAAATTCAATTGAATTTAATACCGATGTTGAACAATTTAATTGTATAGGACCTGCAAGTTATGCAAGGTATTTACCATTAGAGGCGACTACATTTTCGTCAAGTATTTTTGATTTTAACGAATTACAATATAATGTTGAAAACAACATTTCCAGATCTAATTCAACATTTAATATACCACCATTATCGATAAATAACTCAAATAGTACCAATAAATCAGAAATAAATGATACTGATCTTGATAATAATCTGAATCAAGGGCTAGCTGGAAGTACAGACAATGGAAGTATGAAACCTAGCTTCAATCAAGAGTTGCATATTCCTATTATTGATAGACTAGACGGTTTAGCCGCTAAGCTAGAAAACAATGATGATGATGAGGAGGATGATGATTATGATGATGATGATATTTTACTTAATACCTCTAAAAAATTACTAGCATTAATGGATATTGAACAATCACCAGAACTAAAATTTCAAGATGAAGGGAATAAGCCCGTATCAATATTTTTTGAAAGTAGTATTAATGGTAGATTATATATAAGTCCTGAAACATTAAAACAATATCCCCATTTTGGAAATGCTCGTAATGATCTACTACAATTATTTTGTTACAGAAGGAATTCAATAGGTATTAAATTATTAATTAATTTTTTGAAACTAGATAATCTATTTGTTAATAATCGATTAGTTAAAAAATTATCAATGGAAGTATTCTCAAGTTTGATACATACTAAACTAGAGTCCGATGCTAGTATTATAATTAAAGATAGAGAGGAGTTCATATTTTCAAATCAACTCAATGATTTAAATCATACTAAAAAAAGTATAAGGATAAATCAATCTAAAAAGACATTTTTAATTGAAGAATTATTAAAATATCCAAATCAAGATGGAAATTTAGAATTTGTTTGGGATCAAATCAAATTTGCTTCAGCAACTGCGAATAATAGATATGATGCACATAATAAATTTTATAAAGTTGTATTGGAAGTAAAATTCTTTGATAGTGAAGATAATCAATTATCAATAAAAAGATTTGAATCTAATAATATTATTGTCAGAGGTCGAAATCCGAGTTTCTATTCCCAAAAGGGCGATATTTTAATTGGTAATATCAAAAGGAAGAATAACAAGACCATCAAATCGAAAAATAAAGTTAATATTGAGGATAAGGCCTTGAAAAGTTCAAAACCTGATACATTTAAACGCAAACGTGATGACGATATACCCAAATTTGAAAATGATATTAAAAATGATATTAATAAAAGTTTAGTTAATAACGGAGAGATTCTAGAAGATGAGAAAGAGGGTTCAACTCAATCATTATTGTTTGAAGAGGAAAAAGAGGATGAAAATTTAACTGATTCACTATCATCAACTTATCAATATTTTAAAATCGAAGACAATTATTATTTACCACCTGTTGACGTTGGATATTTCCCACATCATGTTCATCATAATAAACAAGTTTTCAAAATCACTACATCTAATCTTCAAAATGGTTCTGAAAAGCACAAACAATACAAATATTATATTTGATAATTTATAAGTAATGCAATTTAATTAGTTAGGAAATAACTTTACAAGATATTTATTGAATAATTACAGTACAGACTATTTTGGTATACTTTATACGAATAGAAAAATTCAAAAAAATGGAATATGAGACTCAAAGGAGATGCTTACCAGAATTTTTTGAAGATTATTTGAATTCACACTTATTATTATTATGGCCATTATTTCAACAAAATATTGATACATTATATACCAACATTACATCTTCATTAAATTCAACCTTAGTTATTAAACAAGTGGTTAATAATAAGAATAATATTTTGATTCCACTTAAATTAGCACAATTTTTAAGTATGGTTTTAAGTAATTTAATTAAATTGGTACAAAATTTGGTTTTTGAATTAGAAACTAACGAGCCACTTAATAGATTAATTGAGTGATTAAGTAATACATTTGAAAGAGGATTGGTTCAATTAGGAAGTAAAAAATGTAAATTAATACTTTATGTAAATTTTCAACTGGTTTATTATGTTTTAGATAATGATATTAATGAAGGTACTAAATCTTCCACGTCATTATTATGTGAACATTATAAAAAATTAGTTAAAGCTTATGCTTAATTTATAGCTAATAATATATGTTAAGAAAATTAGACAGTTCTAGTTGTAGTTTAAGTATCCTGAACAATAAAGACTACAAGCAGATTCTGTATTGGTATTTCAAGGTCAGTTATTCCTATTAGGTGGAACAGTGTGATACGAATTGTATAATTATAATAATTACTAGATAAAGTGATCCATGATTGATGTACTTAGAACGATCAGGCTGGCCAGCCAAACTCGCCAGCCGCCAGCCGCCAGCCAAATAGGTACTATTTTCCAGTATATCGCGTACAAAGTGCATTTTGTTTGCACATAACAAGGCAGGCTGGCCAGCCTCTCATGAAAACTGTGAGCGTGTGTAAAAAAGGTGCGAATTACTAACAACCTGCTTTTCACCAGAAAATCCTCCACCAACTCGAGAAAAACAGCTTGTTGTGGATTAGTAGTAGTGTCACAGTCTTGTCACAGTTGTTTGGATTTTTCGATTTTGTTATAGAAGATACGTTCCACTACCGCAATTATAGAGATGGAATTGTATAAACCAACAAAGGACGATGATGTTATTAATAACCAACAACCATTTATGGAGATGATAACAAACCAATTTCCGAGTAAAATAATATTTGTTCACTGGGGAAAACGTTAGAGCCCAGTAAATTTCATGGGAAAATTGAAAAAATTGAAAAAATTGAGGATTTTCCCCACTAAATTCTAAATTCCATACAAAAGAACAAACGAATTTCTATTGGCTCGCGGCAGTGAAAAAGAATGAAATAAATAATAATAGATTTCTAATTGATGTTGGAAACAGAATTAATATATCATATTATACATTGCCTATATCCAAAATGACATCCAAAGAGGATAGAAATACCACTCCAGTGAATGTTGGTAAAATTGATGTTTTCGGTGCCGAATCCTACAATAAAGAATACATTGAGAATATTTTATCACCATTGTTATCAACATCAATTAAAACAATTGGTGAATTATCCAAAGATGGTGGAAAGGTTATCTCTGAATTGAATTATCTTGGTGGTTTTGAATCTGTTAATTTAAAATTTGATGTTGATTCTAAATCTAAAAATGTCAAGAAGGATTTATTAAATGAGCCATTAATTAATGTTATTGGTACAATTGAAGCAATTCCAATTAAACAAAAATCAATTGATATTAAATCGATTCATACAGATTTGGGTAATGCAATTGGAATTAAATATTTGAATAACAATGTTTTCGGACATGGAGAAAAGTTTGAAGTTGATTCATTAATGAATTTAATTAATAATTCAAAATTAATTAATATTTACTCATCAAGTCCATTTTTAAATGCATCAACTAGAATTTTCGGTAATTTGAAAGTTGACAAAAATTCAAATAAATTATTTGAATCTAAAAATCAAAATTCAACATCAGCAGAATTTGGTATTTTAAAATTAAAATTTTGTAATCATTCTGGTACATTATCAAAATTTTCAACTGGTTTAAATTTAGTTAATAGAAATATCCATAATATTGAAGATTTTGCAAATGATCAAATTAAAACATATGCAGGTGAAAGTGTCAAAGAATCGATATTTTTAAATTTTGAATCATCGAATATGAAATATTTGGAAAATTCGAAATTATCTTTACCAAATAATGGATTTAATTTTAAAATTTCAAATGAAATTGCTGGATTACCATCGATGATTAATAAAGAATTAATGAATGATCAACAAGAGGATCAATTTTATAAAATTGGATTAGATTTTGATTATGTAAAATCCATCTTATCAAATAATTTAACACTTTTATCAAATTTCAAATTTGGATCAATTATTAATTTTAATTATAATAACAATAATACTGTTAATTTCCAAGATAAATTTTATCCAATAGTTTCAGGTTTTGAAAGCCCAATTATGCCATTAAATACGATTGGATCAGGAACATTTTTAAATTATAATTTTACCGTATTTTCAAGAGCTGGATTAATTAATCCAATTCATCCATTAAGATTTTATACATCGATTAATGGATCAAGTGTAAGTAATGAATTAAATAGATTTGAAATCAATCCAATTTTAGAATTATCAAAAGATTGGAAAAATGGATTAGATTTTGGATTAATTTATTCAAATGGTGATATAAATGCAAGATTATTTTGGAAGAGACCAATTTTATTAAATGAAAATGATATAGGGAAATTTGGTTTTGAAATTGATATTTCAGGACAATGGTAAAGAGATTTATTTTAAATTATATGTAAAAATTTCGTTAATCTTTAAATTATATTATATATTTATATATTTATATACAAAAAAATATTCTAGTTATTTATTAGTTAATAATCTTTCAACATCTGATAAACCATTGATTTTCAAATCATTTAATTTTTCATTAATATAATCAACCATATCATCAACATTAATTAATTCACCATCATTTTCTTCACCTTTACCTAAAATTTTAACACGAATTTGACCATTTGGGAATTCTTCCTTACCTAAAATAACGGCAATTGGACAACCTGATTTTTCAGCAGCATCGAATTGTTTCCTTGGATTAACTTTCTTCTTATATAAATATTCAGATTCAATTCCTGCATCCCATAATTTACTTGCAATTTGCATACGTTCATTTAAGAAACCATTCCAATTTTCACCACCACCGAATGCCATAATGAAAACTTGTGTTGAATTTGGACGAATTTTTTCAATTAATTCATTACGTTGTTTAATTAATGAAAATATTCTTTCAACACCAAATGAGATACCAACACATGGAATACTTGGTGCCTTTTTACCTTTAGAATTTGTACCTAAGAACATACCAACTAAATTATCATAACGACCACCTGCAGCAATTGAACCAACACCAACATAATCAGATGCATCATCCTCATTTGAAGATTTTTTCTTTTTAATTGCTAATTCTTTCTTTTCAATTGCATCCTTTGGTGGAGCAGATTGTTCAGTAACTGCTTCATAGATAACACCAGTATAATAATCTAAACCACGAGCTAATGACATATCAAATGATATATATTTATCAACATTAAAAGATTCTAAATAATCTACCATTATTTCGATTTCATCAATACCTAATTTAGCAGATTCATTAGACATTAATAAATCATTTGATTTTAAAATTGATAAAACATCTCTAATTGAACCTTTTATTTTAACAAATTCACCTATTTTATCAGCAACTTCTTCAGATTGTCCCTTTTCAATGACAATTTCTTTCTTAACTATATCCCATGGAGATTTATCTAATTTATCAACAGCTGAAGAGATTTTTCTAACATCATCATCAGATACTCCACAAACTTGGAAAATACCATCTAAAATTTTTCTATGATTTAATTTAATTTTAAAATCATTTATACCTAAACCTACTAAACCAGAAACTAAAATTTTCATTGCTTCAGCATCAGGAATCATTGAATCATAATTACCAGCAATATCAAAATCACATTGATAAAATTCTCTCATTCTACCCTTTGTCATTGCAGGTTGATCTCTTCTATAAACTTTAGCAATATGATACCTTTTAATATTTTGGATTCCATTCATAGCAACAAATCTAGCAAATGGAACAGTTAAATCATACCTTAAAGAAGTTAATTCACCACCTTGATCTTCTAAATTATAAATTAATTTAGAATCTTCACCATATTTACCAGATAAAATTTCTCTTAATTCAAATACTGGAGTATCTATAGTTACACCACCATGAGATTTAAATAATTTGATAAAATGTTCAAAAATTGAAGATCTAATAATCATATCTTTATCTGCCCAATCCTTTGTACCTTTTGGAGTTTTCAATACGAATGAAACTGGTTTTTTGGAAGAAGTTGGATTTGGATTTGGATTTGGATTTGGATTTGGGGTTGGGGTTGGAGTTTGTGTTTGTGTTGGGATGAAAGTATCAGTAGACATAGTTCTTAGGAGGAATCTTAAATTGAATGGTGATTTACTTCTTTGAAGTAGCATTGGTAAAGGAAATTGTGTGAATTATGATTTAAATTTTTTGAAAAATGGTGAAATTTTGATGAAATGAGTAAAAAAATGAAAAATGAGTAAAAAAAATGAAAAAATGAAAAAAAAAATCGAATTTTGAATTTTATTTTCTAAAAATTACAGTACTACAAAAATTACATAAATCTATCTAAGATTTTATCAATACCAAGTTCTTGATATTGATCTTTTGAAACATATAAATCATCGAATTTACTTAGGATATTAGCACCGATCCAAGTTTCGATCCCCCTTTCCATATCATCTTTATTAAGATAACTACTAATTTGATAATCTTTAATATATAATCTTAAATCATTTATAATAAAATCTTCTAAATTAGGTATGAAAGACATATCACCTTGAATGACCAAATTATTCAATAGATTGGAATACAATTGACTTACACCACCTATATTTTTCAAAGATTTAAAGATCAATTGACCTAAACCATCTGAATCTTGATTATTAATTAAATTTTTATTAAAAGTATTTTTATAACAATTTAAAGGTTGAAATAATGGATTAATAAAATTATTAATTTGATCTAATCTTTCAATTTTAATGGATTTTAAATTTTGACAAGTTTTAAAAATTTTAGCATCAATTGAAGATGGTGATAAATCTAGTATTGATTTTTTAAAATCATTTAAAGTTTGATTAATTAAATAATTATTTAAACTTGGATTAAGAGTTGAAGCATTTAAGAATTCGGATGGTAATAGATCATTATCTGATAAACCATTATCATTTAAGAATTTATGAATGAATATATTAATAAAATCACCAGAAAATGAAGATTTAACAATACCCTTTTTAATGATTTTACCATTTGAAATGGGGGTAACTGATACATAATCATTTTCCAAATCAACAATGAGACAATTATTTGGTTTAGACATTGAATAAGCAGTACATAATTGTCTTGGATGATATGAGAATAGAGGAATTTGAAATTCTTCAAAGATGGATTCTAAGAGTAAATTTGAAGATTTTTTATCAGTCCAAGAATTGACTGCCAAAGTGAGAGGTAATTCTGTGAATGAATCGGTATCCAAGTTTAAGGATTGATAGATATGGGAGAGTAGTGGAGGGATGGATGCACTGTTGTAGAGTAGACCATCGTTGAATAAAGTGTAGATGTCATCGGAGTCATTTGTTGGAGATGATAGAATAGGGTCAAAGACGTAGTTGTTGGCGTAGACTGGCGGGAGGGAGACGGTTGGGGTGTCCCTTGTTGAGAGCCCAGCATGGATGGCAGAGGAGTTGAGGTCCACTACGACAGAGGGATACTGAGTCATCTATTGTGTTTATTAACTACTACTACTACTATTACTACTACTAATACCACTACTATTACTACTACTACATGTAAATCAAATACTCTCAGACACGAAATAAAAGAACTTCCGTACACCACAAGACCAACCACTATATAACAACACAACTTCTATCTTAATCAACTCTCTGTTTGTTAGAAGTTTAGATGATATTATATATATACTATATATAGTATATAGTATATAGTATAGTTACTCCCATGTAAACCTCCTCCCTCTCTCTATCTGTCCATTAAGTATATACTAAAGCATAAGTACATAATAAAGAAGACACTACCCCTAGGTGTACGGAAGTTCACCATACTCTCTTCTTTAACTTATCATTCTTTAACTACTACACTTACTACACTTATTATACTTACTATACTTACTATACTTATTATACTTACTTACTAACAACACTCCTCCTCCCCCCATGAAAGACAAACAACTCTCCCAACAACTCTCTGCAGCCCTTGCCAAACAATCACAACTCTCCAATGCCCTCCACTCTACAGAACATACCCTTTACGCCCATGAATCTGCTTACCTTTCATCCCCAGCAAACGTCGTCCGTGGATTTGATCATCTCCCACCACTCGATAATTCAAATTCCCTCCAAAATTCTAAAAATTCTAAACCGCCCATCCCACCAAATGATCCGAATAGAATTTTCTCGCTCTCCAGTGCAAATTTCATTAACCAACTAAAGAGTGGAAAATAATATAATATAGTATGGTATATGTAATATGGTTTATGTTAAATTGATTCCAATTCTACACATCCAGAATGAACCTATCTCCTGATACCATCCTCCAACTACAGTCAAATACTCCCTTTATAAGAAACGTCTGTATTCTCGCCCATGTTGATCATGGTAAAACAACACTCTCGGATTCCTTAATTGCTTCAAATGGTATCATCTCAAAAAAAATTGCTGGTAAAATTAGATATTTAGATTCTCGTCCTGATGAACAACTTAGAGGTATTACAATGGAATCTTCTGCAATCTCTCTCTTTTTCAAATCTATAAATCAAGAAAGACAAATATCTCAATATTTAATTAATTTAATTGATTCTCCAGGTCATGTAGATTTTTCATCTGAAGTTTCTTCAGTTTCAAGATTATCTGATGGTGCAATCATTTTAATCGATGTCGTCGAAGGTGTATGTTCTCAAACTATAACCGTATTAAGACAAGCTTGGATTGATAATTTAAAACCAATTTTAATTTTAAATAAAATAGATAGATTGATCATTGAATTACAATTATCACCAGATGATGCATATGATCATCTACAAAAATTAATAGATCAAACTAATACTATAATTGCTTCATTTTATAATGGTGATATGATTGCAGATCATTCAAATTGGAATGGTGATGAAAATACTTGGATTGAAAAAAATGATGATGATATCTATTTTAATCCAAATTTAAATAATGTTATCTTCTCCTCTGCAATAGATGGTTGGGGTTTTAATTTAAATCAATTTAGTTCAATATTATCAAAGAAGACTAATATCCCTAAATCTGAGTTTAATAATAAATTATGGGGGAATTATACAATCGATTTGAAAAATAAAAAATTGGTTGAAATTAATAATAGTAATAAAAAATCAAAATCAAAATCAAAATTAAAACCTCTCTTTGTATCATTCATACTTGATTCAATTTGGAAAATTTATAATTCTGTTAATGATAAAGATCATGATTCAATTTTGAAAATTACTAATTCTTTAAATATCAAAATTACTCCAAAGGATTTAAATTCAAAAGATTCGAAAAATTTAATTTCAATTTTAATGTCCCAATTTTTACCAATTTCAAATTCGATCCTATCTTCAATAATCGATATCTTACCATCTCCAATCTTAGCTCAATCTTTGAAAATCCCTAATTTATTAAAATCAATTCCAAATAATGATCAAATAGATAAAACTTTGGAATCTGATATGATCAATTGTAATAAAAATGGTATTATTTCCGGTTATATTTCTAAAATGTTATCCATTCCAAAATCAGAATTACCTGAAAATCAACCAGCTATAATTTCAAAGGATGAATTATTTGAAAGGGGTAGAATTGCAAGATTAAAGGCTTCAAAAGCTGCAGAATTAGCTGCAAAATCAGAATTACAAAATGAAATAAAGGATGATATAAAAGATGAAATAAAAGATGATATAATAAAGGAAGAAAACACATCTAATTCTTTTGATGAATTTCAATTCGAATATGAAGATGAAGAGGAGGAGGAGGATCAAGAAGAAGAGGACAATCTTATTGATGATGAAGTTTTAATTGCATTCACCAGAATTTATTCAGGTACTATTGAAAAAGGTTCAAAAATAACCGTTCTTTCACCTCTATTCAATACATCATTACCATTCGATGATGCCTCAAATATTAATCATATCCATGAAATAAATATTGATAATTTATATATTTTAATGGGTAGAGATTTAACAAGTGTTAATTCTGCACCTGCTGGTACAATCATTGGTTTATATTCAAAAGATTTTAAAAATATAGTTTTAAAATCTGGTACAATTATTTCAAATGATTTAAAGACTAATTTAATCAATTTCTCTCAATCTTTATCAATTATTGATATACCTCCAATAGTTAGGGTTACATTGGAACCAACTAAATTATCAAATATGAATAAATTAATTAATGGTATAAAACAATTGAATTTGGCGGATCCTTGTGTTAATGGTTATTTAAATGAAAATGGTGAAATTGTTTTAGAAACTGCTGGTGAATTACATCTTGAAAGATGTATTAATGATTTAAATGAAAGATTTGCTAAAGTTGAATTATCCATTGGTAAACCAATTGTTCCATTTAGAGAAACTATATTGAAATCTCAATCCATAGTTGTTAATATTAATAATTATGATATTCAATTAGAATTAAGTCCTTGGATTGAATGGAATATTGATAATCTCGATGAACCTGATCAAGATTCAATTATTTTATTAAATAATGGAAAATATCATAATTTATTAATTAAAGATAAGGATGTTACTGATATATTCGATGGTTTATTTAAGAGTATATTTACTTTGTTAGTTAAAGAAGGTCCAATTATAAATGAACCTTTAGAAGGTGTTAAGATATCCATCAAATCAATTATTAAAAATGATGATGATGAAATTAATAATAATAATAATAATAATATTGATGATGATAATAATTTAATTAGAATTAAAGATATTTTAAAATCTACAATTCTGAAATGTTCTGCACGTTTAAAAATTGCAACTTATATAGTTAATATTCAAACATCAACGGAATTATTAGGTAAAGTATATTCTGTCATTCAAAGACAAAGAGGTTGGATTCTTTCAGAGGAAATGAAGGAGGGTACACCATTTTTTGAAATTATTGCTAAAATCCCAATTTTAGAATCTTTTGGATTTAATGAAGAAATTAGAAAGAGAACAAGTGGTGGTGCAATTCCACAATTAATATTTAATGGATTTGAAATTATCGATGAAGATCCATTTTGGGTACCAACAACAGAGGAAGAATTGGAAGAATTGGGAGATGATGGTGATAGATATAATTGGATAAGAGGAGTTATGAATGATGTTAGAAAGAGTAAAGGTTTGTTTGTGGATGAAAAAGTAATTCAACATGGTGAAAAGCAAAGAACGTTAAAGAAAGATTAGAATAATAATTTCTCTTATATTATTTAAATACTTTATAAAAATAGCTATATACAAATCCATAGTTTTAATTTTTTATTTTTTATTTACGATATCCTTCCATTTGAACAATTTCTTGTCCATTTTCAGCAGCTTCCTTTAACATCCTTTCCTTCTTCAAATCAAATGGTCTCTTTTCCTTGAAATATTTGACCCAACTTGCAACACAATCTTTTTGAAATTGTTTATCCTCTTGACCACAAGATTTTGTTGCCTCCTTAATTATCTTTGGATCTAATGGATTTTCAATATTATGTTTATCAAGACATTGGAAATATAAATCTCTTGATTCCCAACATTTTTCACGCTTGTTACGTGATGGTGGTTCATATTCCTTTTCTTCGGTCTTGCTGAAAAATCCCATTGTTATCTGTTATTTAAATGATAAATTAACTGAATTATATTAATGTAGAATATAGAATATACAATATACTCTTCATTCATCATTAAATATTCGCAACATGAATTTTGAATTTTTTTCTCACACTGGAGTCGGGATATGATATAATAACATATTAATTTGACTATACACATATATATATGTAAATTACAGAATATTTATAATTTTGAACCATAATTACAATAGATACTCTTAGTAACAGTATACAGATTGAAAGCTTCCACCCCCAATTCTCTACCAATACCACTCATCTTAAACCCACCAAATGGAACCCTAACATCTTCATTATTTGAACTATTGATATAAATACTACCAGCTTGTAAATTATCAGCAATTCTATTGGCACGTTCAAAATTAGTGGTAAATAACATTGCCGCTAATCCATAAATCGTATCATTTGCCTTATACAATGCATCATCATCTGATGAAAATTTAGAAATCGTAACAACAGGTCCAAAAATTTCCTCCTTCACGATTCTCATATCTTCTTTAACATTTGTGAAAACTGATGGTGAAATATAGAATCCAATTTTTGGAACTTTATTAAATAATGGTTGATGTAATGTTGCACCTTCCTTAATACCCAATTGGATATACGATTGAACACGATCATATTGGATTTTACTAACAACTGGTCCTAAATTAACATCATCATTGAAAACATTACCCATTTTCCAACTTTTTTCAATTTCATCAAGGAAAATTTCAACAAATTTATCATGAATTTTTTCATCAACTAAAATACGTGAATTGGCAGTACAATTTTGTCCAGTATTATAAAATACTCCAAAACTTGCCCATTTTGCAGCTTGAATTAAATCTGCATCTTCAAAGATTAATAATGGTGATTTACCACCACATTCTAATGAAACACTTTTCAAATTTGAATTTGCTGCATCAGTCATCACCTTTTGACCTGTAATTGTTGAACCAGTAAATGCAACTTTCCCCAATCCTGGATGTTTGGAAATGGCAGATCCTGTATCTTTACCATAACCTGATAAAACGTTAAAAATTCCAGGTGGGAAACCAGCTAATTTGACCAAATTTGCAAAATATAATAATGATAATGGTGTAATTTCACTTGATTTAATAACAATCGTACAACCAGCTGCTAAGGCAGGACAAAATTTCCAAGATGCCATACTGATTGGATAATTCCATGGAACTATACATCCGACAACCAATGGGATTCTTTTAGTAATTGCCATTGTATTAGATGTTAATGGAATTTGTGTACCATGCAATTTATCTGCCCATCCAGCACAATATCTTAAATATGATGAAACACTTTCAACATCGGCCATGGCATTGGATTTCAATGGTTTACCTGAATCCAATGCTTCAATCTCTGCAATTGTCTCCTTATGTTCATCAACTAAATTTGCCAATTTAAGTAATAAATTAACTCTCGTTTCCGGTGATTCATCCTTCCATGTCTTCATTGCATCATTGGCTGCCTTGACTGCAATATCTACATCCTTGGGTGTTGAACAATGTACTTCGATGATTGGTTCACCAGTTGATGGATTATAGGTGATTAATTCTTGTGCATTTTCAGGGTCAATTGATTCAACAAATTCATTGTTGATGAATAAACCTAAAGGTTGTTCGTATGATTTACCCGATGGCAATTGTAATGTCGTAGATAATGATAATGTCATTGATAGCTGTTAATGGAAAGAATGAGGAGTAAAGTAATTAGTAATTTATGTAATATCTTTCTTTCATCAAAACCATTCCTTGATATCCTTTAAATTATTCAAATTTGGATTATCCTAGCCACCTGCCGAATCGGGTAATTTCCAATTATGGATGGTAAAGCGATGAAAATGGGAAAATATCAGGGGATCCACCTTCCTTCTTTGGAAGATTATTATCAATTTATTTAATTTAAGTTGCTGTAAATCTATCATTGACTATATTGACTATACTTTGAATCTTTTGTACTTGAAATTCACAGTATCAAAAGATCAAATGTGAAATCCTTGTACGCCTTTTTTGAGTTTAACATTACGTATATATATTAAGTTAAAGTAAAAATAAAGTACATATAAAAGTCTAGTAAGAATAGAGTCTAGTAAGAATAGTATGGAGAAAAAAAAAAGAGATTAATTATGAACGGTATTTTCAACAACACCATCTCTTGTCTCCACAAAGGATAAATAATATTGTTTTGTCCAAGCTCTCATTCTTTTACCCCAAATAATGAATGGAACTGCAGCAAAACATGCAACCACTTGAATTGCCGTTAAAATTGCATATGTATTGGTATTTCCCATTGCAGCTAACCAAAGGGAACAAACAAATGTGAAAGTACAACCAATTGCATTGTTAATTAAAGAAACTCCAATCATACCTTCGATAACCATTTCAGGATATGATGACATTAAATATGACATTGCAATATCACCAGAACAACCAAATGAAAAACCAAGGAATGATAAACCAACACAATATGTAACTTTCCAACTCCAAACACGATCAGTACCAACAGCAAAAACCATTAAACCAATTGGACATGCAATGAAAACTGCAATTAAAAAATATAAATAATCTTCAGCTTCATGAATACCATTTCTTTTACGTGCAATCCATGCAACTGCATAATCTGATAAAACACCTGCATAAAGACATCCAATAATTGCACCAATTAAAGTTGGAATATTCATCAATGCAACACCTGTATCTGATAAATTATATGGTGCATAATAATATTGATCATCTTCAGTTGTAAGATAAAAAGTTAAAAATGCGTCTTGTAAACCCCAAAGAACACCAGATAAGACAACTGGTGGGAACCAGAAAACACGTAACATACCAATCAAACGTTGAATATATTGTTTAACACCCCATCCTCTTAAATTAGTTGCAGGTGTTATGATGGCAATTCTTTTCCAATATGATATTCTCTTTTCATCAGCACCATTATTAAGAATATAGAAACTATCAACTGATTCATTATCAGTAACATCTGTTTGCATTGTAAAATCGGTCTTATGATTATTCTTTTCATCCAATGAAGAAGCATCTCCCATTTGATTATTCTTTTCATCTAATGAGGAAGACTCTCCAATTTGTTTACCATTAGAATTAATTAAATCTAAATCCAGCTCACCGTCAATAATTTCATGATGAGGAATTTCATTAATCTCTGCAGCATTGATATTTTTTGGAGCATATCTTGATCTATCAAAATAAGTTTCATATTGTGTTGTAAATAAAAAGAATACTAAAACACCAGATATAATAACTGCAACCCAACCAACCCATCTAAAAGTTGCACCTTCAACAATAAATCCTGCAATTAAAGGACCTAAATAGGTACCAATAGAAGTACCTAAGATATAAGCAGTTAAAGCCCAACCTAATTGATGTGTATGAAACATATCAGAAATGGATAATTGAACATTTGCTTCAGCACAACCTTCAGATGCACCAACAAATAATTGTGACCAAATTGTATCATTGGTATTCGTTGCAGATGCAAACCAAGCAGCACCAATTAAACCTAATAAAATACAAATAATATAAGTTATTTTTCTACCATATAGGGAAGATGCAGGACCTAAAATGAAAGTACATAATCCAATCGAGGCGAAAAGTACACCAGCACCTGTATTCATTGAAGCATATGTAATACCATAAATTTTATTCAAAGAATCTTGAACTGAACCAGCATCATTTGAGGTAGCTGCCGTGAATGCAGTGATAAATATAAGGAGAAAAAATTGATAAGATTTAGTCCATACACTCCAATTTAAAGGATCATTTGGAGAATCTGTTGGTTGAGGATGTAAAATAATACCATTTTTTGATAATTTTAAACCTGCATCATTTGAATCTCCCTTTTCGAGGAAGATATTATAAGTACCGGGTATATACTCTGGATGATACTTGTTTGTATATTTTTCTGTACTATCATTATAGGTAGACACTTTGTTAATGAGAGACTCTCTTGGGGCCAAATAATCCATGTGCTTTTTTGTCATTTTGAAAAGAAAGAAGAAAGGTTATAATGTGAACAGAACGATACTTTGTTGGATTTTCTTTTAAAAAATTTCAAGCTTAATTTTTTCTTTTTTTTTGATGCCGTGGAACTAAGAGATAACGGAAATGCCGATTACCGAGAGAGCACTGATTTAAGTGACAGGATTTTTAAGTGACAGTTATAACTGACGTTTAATTGACGGCCAACCGTTCCCTATTTATAAATCTACAATTGACGGTGTTATCTCCACAGATAAGAAATTACCAAACGGTATAGGTAGATAGATAGCTCTATAACGGGGCTATAGATAAATGCCCAAAATGTATATAATAGTATATAATGTAATTATTAATATTATAATATACCAGATGTGCTCCTTTTGGAAAACCCACACGACCGCGGCTACCAGGCGGCTAGATAATAAATAATAATATAATAATATCTCAATATCTCTTAATATTAAAGTGAAAAGTGAAAAGTTATAAAATTTTCCACTTTTAAACTGTTTTTTTGTGTTTTTTATTACTGGTTCTGTACATATTTCACAACGTTCTATATATATCTTATATCTTTATTGGTAATTGTCGTACTCCGCAAAAACGTTTTCTGCACACTGTTTGAACGCCTTGGCAACACGTACATTGTATTCATGTTGGCCCTGCCTTGTATCATTTATAATACTCCGGTCTTGACTGTAATAACCATCAATAAATACTCCAACATCTAAATTAACATCCTCTAATCGATGGAAATGGTTTCCCGGATTCTTCTCCAGCCTTTCCCCATCTCCAACCTCTTCGTCATTATCAGATTGCTCCTCCTCCTCCTCCTCCTCCTCAATCTCAACAAGATCATAAATGTCCCCCCCTCCTTCATCACCACCTGCAATCAATTCACCAACTTTGAAAACTCTATCATGTATTTCATCCCATTTATTATCCACTTTCCGATCTCTTTCCATTTTTGTCCAATCGTTTGATATTTCCCTTTCTTGCCTCTTCTTCTTTAATTCCCCAGTTTCTTCCATCTTTTCTAAAACTTGACGTTTTTTATTCGCAATTTTAACAGTTTTATTAATACTTTTCAAAATATTCAACTTTTCATCTTTTGTTAAATCAATTTCATTTAATAATTTATTTAAATCAATCATTAAATCCATTCTCTCCTTTCTGACAAACCTTAAGAATTTAACAACACCATTGAGCCATTCAACTATTCCTTCAAATAATTTATCCTCCTCTTTACCATTCAAATCATTTAAATATAAATCTCTAATAAATTTATAAACATGTTCACTGTATTTTTCTTCCAAACCAACCAATGCTCCTACAATATCACTACGTCCAAATTGTCCATAATCATTTGAATACATTTCACATAATTCAATTAATTCTCCCATATATTTGGCAAATATTGGAATGTATTTGTAAACTTCTGCCTTTTTAAATAATTCTATTAATGGTGTTAAAAATATTGAAATAATCTCCTTAATAACATTCATTAATTCGGGTTCATTCCATAATTCAATCAAACTTTCTTTATCGTACGTTCTCAGTTGTAAATAAAAATATCTTTTGCTTAATTTATAGAGTGCCGAATCTCCTTTCAAACCTTGTTGATTTTCCTTCTCTTTTTCATTTTTCTTTCCCTTCTCCTGTTCATCAGCATCTTTACTTTCTACCTTCTTGGATTCGGAAAATTCATTTAAAATTCTTGTAATTGTATCAGATCCTAACTCATCAACATCCTTTAATCCATTGTTTGGCAGCATAATAGTCGTAGGCAAATCAAGTCCTAATTTTGAACTCATGTTTTTAATGTGAAGTACTACATCATCACTACTTTTGAAATATTTATCAATTCTTTCCATAATAATTTCACCTTCACCATACTCGTTTGAATTATTTGAATTGAAGGAAATTAATAAATCACGAATATCAATACTTTCCTTCTCCAATTTACGTAAATCTTCACCAATCATACCTGAAAAAATCAATTGTAATAATGATCTACCACTACCACTACCACTGGTCGATTTTTTAGCTGTAGTATCAATAGGTTCCTTCTCGGTGGAACCCCATTTAGCTAATCCCAAACCTTGAAACATACCTCCAATTCCACTACCAATCGCATTGACACTATCGGTTACACCACCAGTCACATTTGGCATTTGATATGTAAAAATATCGATTATTCTCTTTACCATCATTAACGGGTTTGTAAATCTTAACACACCACTAATTAGTCTGTATGGAAAGACAGAATGTAAGCTCTTGATTGTTTTCAATGTACCATTTGAACTATCACTACCAATTAATAATTCATATTGTGTACTGGCGATCTCTAATAGTATAACCCTAACTAACCCACGTAATGGTGATGCATCTAAGTTGTCTGATTCGTTAGATAAGTTTTTCAACCATAATCCAGATTCAATATTTGAATTATATCCGCATAATTCATGCAATGTTTCATGAGTTTTAATTTTTTCGAAAATATAGCTGAATCCACCATTGTAAATTTCAGTTTTCAAAATTTCAACATCCTTTTCTAATACTTTGACAATTTGAACTAATACTGATTGGAATTTATAATGTTGAATGGTACGTAAATTATCAATATTAATACGTTGTTGAATGTCTTCAAGATCTTTTGCATTTAATTCAATTGGATTTTCGGTAAGAAATGTTTTCAATTCAATTGAGTTACAAGATTTCTTATTATACAAGACAAATTTTAAAAATCCACGTAATGATTGACGTAAAATTTCTCTTGGGAAAACAACTTTATGATTTTGTGGATCATTTTTATTTGTTGATTTATCACCATTACTTGTATTTGTTGAATGGAAAGTATCATTTGAATTTGATGAGTCAATTGAGTCAATAGAAAGAGAGGATCTTGATGATGAAGTAGAACGTTTTGGTTCCGATGGTACTAATAATTTTGGTGATGATAGAGTTGATGAGGATGAAGACGGCGAGGATGATGACATTGGTTTCTTGAATGAACTGAGGAATGATTTCTCAAGTTTGTTTACATTTTTATTCTTTCTAGGTGAACCAACTGGAGATTTTAGAAAACTTGGCTTCCCAAACCCACCAAATGTGAGTTTAGGAGTTTTAACTTCTTGTTCAGAACTTGATGGTCGTTCAGTATTCGCAAAAAACTCATTAACATGCTTTTCATCAATATCATTAAATGTCTCATCAAATTGTTTATAATCAAGAAATTCTTCATTATTATATTTAACAGATGAGTCAGAAGTTTCATCGCTATTCAATTGAACAACACCTTTATCCTTTGATGGCAATTCAGGTATATTTGCACCAGGAAAAGAATGTCTTAGATTTGTATATAGTTTTTCGAATTCAGAATATCTTCTCTTGATAAACCAAGATTTTTCTGTAGGGGTTTTAACTTGAATTATAAAAGCATAATATTTATTCTCTTTTGAACCCCAAAATGTATTTTTGGTTTCTAACTCAATTGAAACACCAATTATATTAATATAATAACCATTAATAAATTCATTTTCATCAACATCATTGAGATGGTCCACTAAGGTATCCGCCGATAAATTCATATTCAAAAAATCTTCTTCTAGTTTGTTCAAGTCAATATCAGCCTGATTACCATTTTGGTTCATTTTTTCAGATTCTGCTGCATCAATAAACTTCCCTAATTTTTTATATGCACCCCTACGTTCCTTATCTAATTTGAAATATTCTGGATCTTGTTTACAATAAATCGAAGAATTAAAAAATGTTAGTAGTAAACCTTGAATCTTATAGAGAAACAGCTTTCTTTTACTTGTTGTACCACGATCATTACTGTTACTTATCCTTTTACTTTTAAATAATTCAAATAAAACTTGGATTTTCAACCAAAACTTAGATTGATCTCTTAAAGTTGAACCCAGTTTATTTAAATGAATTTTAATGAATGGAAAGGTAACAAAGTAGTTTTCAAATATAAATCTTAGAAATGGAAATTGATTTCTGAAAATATCAATACTTAGCTCTGAAATTGTATAGATTTGATCTAACGTGCCCGTATCAGGATTTTTCAACATCAATTGAGGGTCTGCCGGAACAAAAGGAGGGCCAAATCTTCGTAAGCCTGAAGTATCATTGTAGTCTGGAGACAACGAATTCAATTCAGAGATTATCTGGTTTTTGATCAATGCTTTCTTCAAATAATGCTCCTCCACTGCAGAGAGATGGATCTTTTTGGTTGTGTCCAAACGTTTCTCAATCTCACGATTGGCCATAAACGCCTTGTATGGATGAGTCATGAATGAATCAAGAGCAGATGATTTAAATGGATGAAAATGTCTAGTGATTAAACATCCATCCTTAACAGACTATATATTATATTAGTAACGCAGATATCCTATATCCATTATCCGCACTCTCCCTCCGTCTTCGGTTCTCAACATGAAATAATAAATAATGATCTAAGTCGTATACATTTTTCTTATATTATGCCAAATTCCAACAAGTTGCTCTTTCAAGAATAACCAGCACATCAACGGAGGCCACAGATTACACATAATATGACGGGTTTATCCTCCTCTGCAAATTCTCAACAGGAAATGCAAATGCACGAAGAAGTAATTGTCGGAAATCCACAATTGCTTCATCAAAATGCACATGATTTTTCCTCTCCAATATTGCAAGAGTCGCCTAAATTAAATTCACCACATCTATTTTCAAACACGGATGATGTTTTAGATATTGATGGAATTATTGGAGACTATGATCCTGGAAAGCAATTGGCTAAGTCTACCAATGATCCAACAAAGCAGGTAGTTTCAGATTCAGACCAAAATCAATCAAAGGCTAGTCTTAAGTTAAAGCATTCTGCCAAGTGGTTGCCATCAATAAAAAAGAAGAGTCTAAATGATACCATTGAACCATTGGAATTATCTAAAAGTATAAAATCAAAAAGAATTTCCTTGAATCCGACTTCTTATATCCCAAAAAGATTATCTTCACTATATCATTCGAATAACAGTCAAAACGTAATAGAGCCAATTGCAAAAACTACGATTCCTCCCAAATCTTCTAAATCTCCGAAGTTTGTTCTATCTCCTGGTTTAGAGTCATCTCCATCATTATTACCACCAATATCACCAACTAGATCAACAACGAATACACCTATGTTAGTACCACCTAGTCCAACATCTTTAAGTTGTCTTCAAATGCCACCCCAGTCAGTAGATTGCGATAAGAGTTTTAGCTCTTCAATACCCTCTGAAAAGAGTACCATAGGTAAATCGCTAAATGCCTTCAAGCGTACAACTAAATCGATTTTATTTTTAGAATCTTACTCAAGTGGTTCCTTATCTCAACAATCGACTATTGAAAAATCTCCTTCTTTAAGGAACAAATCAACTTATGGTAATTATGAAGACGATATTGAAGGAGATGAAGATTCTCTGCCTGATGAAGTTGATGATTTTAACTTTGATAACTCATTTGAAGAATTGCCATTAATTAGACGATCAATTTCGTATACTGATTCTGATAGAAAAAAAATTATATCTTCTATTACTTCCAAAAATGAACCAAATACCAAGAGATCAACAACAATTTTATTTTCGAATAACAATACAAACGATAAAAATAAAATAAAACCTAAAAGAAATATTTCATCTTCATATATGAGAAATGAACTTTCTAAAGATCTGGATAATCGGCGTTTACCAAATTTTGAAGATCCTAACCTGAATGTGCCTATAAGACAACGGTCAAAAACACTCGGCAATTCTGAGAACCCTTTATTAGAATTGACTAGTTTGAACAGTAATGGATTATTAAGCTCCCTTGCAAATTTTGTTAAAATCAATCGTGCCACTTCATCAACTTCAGTTAAAGCAACTCAAATGACAATAAAACCATTAAAGTTTGATTATTGTTCAATAATTGAAAATGAAGATTCGAAAGATTTGTTGCAACGTTTATTAAATATATACCCACTCTCATGTATTTGTGAAATATTGTCAAATGAGGACAACGACTTATTAAAATTAACATTACAAGAATATCTTAAGAAATATAATTTTGAAGATGAGCCTTTGGATATGTCACTAAGAAAATTTTTAATGTTAAATTATTTGCCAAAAGAAACTCAACAAATTGATAGAGTCATTTATCAATTTGCTTATCGTTATTGGAGTTGCAATCCAAATTTAGGTTTTGGACATGATACCTTTTATATTTTAACATATTCATTAATAATGGTACACACAGATAAATTTAACCCAAACAATAAAAGAAAAATGACAAGATTTGATTTCATTGAAAATGTTTTGAATACTATTGAAAATAATGATGTAACTTCAGGCTCTAAAACAACGAATGGATTAATTATCAAAGAATTGCTGGGTTATTTTTATGATAATATTACTTATTGTCCGTTAATTAAAATTTCGCAAGATCAAAATAATTATGCACTTGAAGCACTAAATTCCAATAACCTACCCTTTCCTTATCCAAATATGACGTTTTTGAATGGTTCATTACAAAATACTGAACATAGGAAATCATCTGTTTCAAATGCATCATCAACGTCCTCACTCAATCGTTCTGGTTCCCAATCTTTATTAATCAATCAACCTCAATTGAAAAAGAAAAGTAGTTCATTTTTGTGGAGTGGCACTCCCATGCTAGATCCTTATGAATATATTGTTAAAAATGATCCACAGGTTCTAAACGAACTAAAATTCTTAAATAATAAAGAATTGAATTTTCAATTCAATTTAAAAATACCATTTTTATCAACTAAAAATATCCTTGACACGGAGGTTACTAATCCAAGTATTAAAATGATTGAAGATCAACTATCAAATTTTAGAAATCAGTTAGACAAGGATATCGACACATCCTTGTTGAAGTATATTTGGGAAACATTAACAGAAAAATCTGTTGGTTTCGTCTTGAAGATTGCTAAAGGCAAGGGATCCTACCTAATATCGTCCAATACCGAAGTAAACTCACTTAATGATTCCGACGGGGATGAGTTTTATCTCACAAGAGTTTTAAAAGTTGGTATTATTGATAAACAAGAAATTACGAATGTACCAATTTCACCGTCCTCACCTGCCTCTTCTTCAACGCAAATTCCAGTTCCGACACCCGCATTAACGGATTTATCACCTATTGATACAAACAGGATCGGATCTGCCAAAAATACGATGAATAATAAAAACAAGAATAAAATTTGGAAGCCTTACTTTTGTATTTTAACTTCAATTGGTATGTTCTTTTATGAAGACGTCGCCTTATTCAGAATGAGATTTTGTGGTAAAAATCCTGAAAATGGTAAACACGTTGTTGCGATTGAAGAGGCTTCATCAAGGGGTAAAAATTTGAAAGATTTATTAAACAATGAAATTAATAATATTAGAACAAGTGTCAACAATCCAACCGATTCATCTAGTTTTATGTCGTTCTCATATTTTAAATCTGAAAAATCTGAGAATAAATCTGAAACTGAAGATAATGGCTTCAAAATAATGAAGCCAAGTTTTATAATTGGTCCTGATTCTTATGCAACCAGAAAAGTTCAAAATATTGAGTATGACGAAGTTGTTAATAAGGTCAACGTCAGATCACCATCTTTCTCGAACAAGCCATCATTTAAATTAACGGATGATCTTTCATCTACCGATTTGAAAGTTTTAAATGAAGAAAAAAGAAAATCAGTATCTGAAGACATAATTACATCAATTGAAGAGAAGATTATGAGAAACGAAAAGAAGTCAAGCTCTTGTAAATTTACATTTTTCATATACGGACAAAAATCTAAGAATATTTTTATGGTTTCCTCTTTATCAGAAGTTAAGTCATGGATATATTGTATTAATTCCATAAATGCCCTTGATGGCGTTAAAGTGGATTATGAACCACTTGATTATACAATGCTCCCAAATGACAGAAAGTATACAAAATTCAAAAAAACGAAAGAAGCAAAATATTATGAAATCGTTCCAGTTAGATATTTAACTCTAACTGAGAAATTATATATGAACAAAGGAGAGGGGAATTTTCAAACTAAGTATGATGAAGAAAGTACCGATGTTACAACTTCACCAAAAAGAACAAGGAGTAATACAGCTTCCTTATCTAAAATGACTTCGTTGAACTCAAGCGTTTCTGATAATAAACTGTTTCCAATTCAATCTGTGGAAAATAATGATATTTATACGATTTCTGATTACAATTCAATGTCTGATAATATAGATTCGATGGTCAGTGATCAATCAATTGGTGGCACGACAAATGAAAACACTGATACTTATGAAAACACAAGATTGAAATCAAGTTCGCCTTCGTTTATCTTATCGAAAAAGGTTGAATTACCAAACAATCATTCTGATTTATTAGAGCACTTGTATTGTGTTCAAAATTTAACAAATACTATGCCGTTAGAACAGAAAACAGTAGATGAACTTTTATCTAGTGCAAAGATTTTAGGTATTCAATTGGAATGGTTATGGTATGAAAGATGTAAAAAGGAAGCAATTTCACTTATTTTGGAACGTATAGAGAAATTGGAAATTGCCAGAAGCGGTTGAATGATTTGAAGTTTATATAAATAAAAAAAAACAGTTTTGCTTTTACTTAACGTCATTGGTGGCAATGATGCTTTTCTACCCATGGAAAAAAAATAGATAAATAGTTATATATCATAAAACATAAACGTTAGCATTTATTTCTTTTTATTGTAAAAATTATCAGATTTGGTATCACCGACATTTATAACTCTCGGGCATCCATCTCTGTCTCTTTCAAGCAAACAGCATTGCGTACAATAATAAGCTTCATACATCGAATCTCCTGCCTTTGCACCATTCCCACAAATGATACACGTATCTGCCAAAGAGCCAAAGCAGCAGGAGTCACAAATATGAACAATCCTTCGAGGATTAACGTAAGAATCACATGTTGGACATCTGCCATTACACTTTGGACATAGCAAACCCACTGTGGAACCAGGTAGTTTCAAGCAAACAACCAAGTCAAATTGATGTCGTGACATATCATAAATATCAGATTTGCTAGAATAAGAAAGGAAAAGGAAAAGGAAAAGGAAAAGGAAAAGGAAAAGGAAAAGGAAAAGGAAAAGGAAAATGGTGAAATCAACTGAACAGAAGTAAGAATTTAATTTTTTGTCAATGGTGCATGTGCAGCTTTAAATTTAAAATTTAGAATTGATTGACCTTTCTAGGTATTGATCTCTTCTAACCCATACAGCATAACCGACATGAAGGTCAATGGCTGTTTTCATCTTGTATTTGTGATACTGGGATTTTTTTTCCACAAAGCTTATGCGTCATTGGGTGATGATTTACTTGAATTTCAACGTTGTGTCAAGTATTGCAATATTTTGGCATGTGGACGTGCCGATTTATACCCAGATGTGACACCAGAAAAACACCAATACTTATTAAACGATGCCAGTCTCAAGTCATTGTTTGATAGATCACCACTTCCAATTCATTTTAAATTATTAGGTTGGGATTGTGTATCCGATTGTGATTACCAATGTCAAAGAATTATTACAAAGGATAGAGAAGCTCAAGGTTTAGAAATTTATCAATTCCATGGTAAATGGCCATTCATTAGAATTTTTGGTATTCAAGAATTATTTAGTACTATTTTCAGTATAGGAAACTTCATTCCAAATTTTTGGGGGTTTCGATTGATTTGGAAACACTATAAATTTGAAGTTACGAAAGGCAGTAAGGAATTTGCCAATTTATACTGGGCCTACACTTTAGTTTCAATCGTTTCAATGTGTGCATGGTTTTTTTCCACTGTATTTCATTTAAAGGATACTTGGGATAGAGAAAGATTAGATTATTTCTTTGCTGGTATGACAGTTTTAACTGGTTTTAATGCCGTATGTGTGAGATTTTTCAAATTATACAAGACTGAAAATAATTCAAAAAGATTTATCGTTGGAATTGTATGTATTATAATGTATATTTCTCATGTTACACGTTTAATGATTGATTGGTCATATGTTTATAACATGCAAGCTAATGTTATAATTGGTTTATTACAGAATATTTTATGGGTTTATCTTGCTATTTCACAATTCAAACAAGTATCAAACAATAAATTGACCTTGATGGAAAACATGAAAAATCCTGAAATCAATTGGACTTTATCACCAATTGTCCTTGTTTTAAGTGTTATATTCGGGATGTCATTTGAACTGTTTGATTTTTCACCAATTTTTGAACTAATTGATGCACATGCAATTTGGCATTTTGTTACGATATGGCCAACAGTATGGTGGTACCCATACATGGTTAAGGATTGCGAAGGTCTTAAGGATCGTAAATACGATTGATTCATACGTATTTTGTAACTCATCCTATCTAGAAAATGAAGATATGATTTATTTTTTCACTTTGATTTTGAGTGGCAATAATGAAAGTAATGTATAAATTTTACAATTAACATCATTCATCCTATATATTTATAAAAGTTATAATTGACGCAATGTTTAGAAGATAGGTTAATCGATCATCAATATCTACATGTAAATAAACTAAATTAACAGATTCACGACTATAGTCTTCAAAAGAAAATATTCATTTTTAATTTTTATTTTCTATGAAAAAAAATCTTTTGAAAAAAAAAAGATCTTTCACAAAGTAAGAAACCTTCGATTGTTCTTAAAGAAACATGCCTATATGTTGATTAGATTATAATTATATATTCAGTATTGCTAATTAATAAATATCTTGCCAATTTTGTATCCTTAGAATTATTACAAGTATTAATTTTTATACCAATTTATCATTCTGTTATACATTATGTTCCTTAAAACCTTATATACCAAATTAGTGCTTCAAAACAATTCACTAGTCTTAGAAAATTCCGATAGTAGAGACTCCCAATTGGAATACTTGTTTACATCTTTAATCAATGGTCATTATTTAGCATTTTTGAGATCTGATCTTCTTGGCAATGAAATTTTCAGAAACAGAAAAATTTTAGAATTAACTGAATCCTATATAAATCAATTTGATCTATCTTTATTAGACTATCTTAATCAACTGGTGTCAATTATAGAACAGAATCTAATTGAGTGTGATCTTTCCGCTGATGTTAGGACCACATATATGCTTTTAATTGCAGTTTTATTTAATCAATTATTTGTAATTTCGAATTTTACAGGTCCTAGATTGCCATTCGAAAAAGCAGATGAAGAATTAGGCTTTCTTGGTCTTTTATCAAATGCTGCGATAAAGAACGAAACTTTCAAACAGAAACTTCAATCGCAAGCTCTTTCCCTTCTTACAATTAGAGGTTATGTTCCATATCATTTAGTTGATTCACCATTTTTTTTAACATTAGCATTATTGATTTTTGAAAGATTGCAAGGTTCAGAAATTTCATTACTAGACCCATCAGTTAAAGATTTGGAATCAAATGAACTTGTGGAGAAATCTTTTAATTTGGATACTATTTCAACAAATGATTTTATCATGGGTAGTATTTGTTGGTGGAGAGCACGTTCATTACAAGTTCAACAAGCTATCTTACCTGAAATCTCATCTGACTTGACATCATTATCTTTAGCATTGTTAAACAACAAAGCTGTAAACTCACTTGTTGATACTACTAATGTTAATTCTGAAATAAATCAAAACCTTTTAGCTACATATTATTTAGAGATTGCTAACATATCACTGGCGGGTGATTTAGAATTACAAACATTAAACTCAATCGTTAATGCAAATAAAGTTTCACGGTTATCATTGGTTTTAACGGGTTGTAAAGCGAAAATGACTAGATATCAACAAAAGTCAACTGCAACTTTAACAGTTCTTGCAAAATCTCATGAATCGATGTTAAGATTTGAGCAAACTGAAAATACTTTTAATCCACAAGATGTTAAGTTAAATGATGATCTTTTTCTTGAAAGACCAGAATATGATTCAATTGGTGATGATGAATTATTAAGATCAAATGAAGAGGAAACAAATAATGATCTCATAAAAAGAATAAAACTTGATTATTCCAATAGTTCAGAATTTGAGCAAACATCTTCTTCCTTGCAAAAGCAACTATTACCGATTGCAATGAAAGACACCGATATTTCAAATGATTTATCTGATTTAGACCCAAATAACCAGCCCAACCTTGCCAATTTAGATCACATTCAACTGATTTTAAGAATGCAAGCTATTTTAAATAATACACCATCCGGGAATTCATTAGTTAATGAGGAATTGATTGCACTTATTCAAAGAACATTATTTTCACCTACAAATTCAGTTAACTGGCTTATTTTTGCAAGGGCTCTATGGTATAGATCATTACTAGAAACAGCAAGAGCACGTACGGTCGAAAGAGGCGTCCTTCAACTATACTCATTAGTGGAGGAATTAGGAGTCACAAGTGAAAAAACTGCAAGGTTGTTCCCAAAAACTGAAGATGAAGAAATTTTTGCAACTGAATTTACAGGTTCCAACAACGTTTATAAGCCATTGACAAACTCGATTAGAATAAGGTACTTTTATTTAATCCCATTGATGCCAAAATGGTCGATGGATTCAAAGCTAGCAGAAAAATTATTGGAGCTTGGCGCAATTAAGAGTGCCCTTGAAATATACGAAAGGTTAGAGAAATGGACTGATGCAGCATTATGTTATGCATCTACAGGTGATGCAAATCGTGGAATTGAATTAATCAATAGATCTTTAGCTCAAGATCCAAACGATGCAAGATCTTGGTCTGTTTTAGGTGATATAAAAAATGATCCAGAATTGTGGGAAAAAGCATGGGAAATTGGTAGATATGGTAACGCTAAGAGAAGTTTGTCCAAATATTATTATAATCCACCAAAGGATTCAGGTGTAGAAAAAAATTTACAAACTGCAATCAATCATATGTTTGATTGTCTATCGGTAAATCCAATTAATTTTCAAAATTGGTATTTCTATGGATGTATGGGGTTAGAAATTGGTAATCATGAATTAGCCGCTGAAGCATTTACTAGATGTGTTTCATTAGATGATACAAACTCTTATGCATGGTCGAATTTGGCATCTGCCCTAATTAAACTTAATAAGTTACCAGAAGCATTTAATGCTTTACAAAAATCTATTAATTCTGGTGATTCAGCTAAAAAATCATGGAAAATTTGGGAAAATTATTTGCTTGTTGCAGTTAAGTTAGGTAAATGGGATGAAGTCTTACATGCATCTATTGTTTTACTTAACCGTAAGAAGGAATTGGATCAAAATGAATCATCAATTGATTTACCAATTATGGAAAAATTGGCAGATTTGTTAGTTTCCCAACCTTACGATGAAAACAAAAGAGAGAGCTATTTTCAAAAGAATTGTATTGATTTCATTTGTAATATGATCCCAAGTGTTGTGTTACATGATCAAAGAATTTGGAGAGTTGTTGCTAAAGTTGACTTATGGAGAAAGAAACCATGGTTGGCATTGGAAGATTATGAAAAGGCATATAGAGCTGTTATAAATAATCCGGATTTAGCAACTGATGAAAATGTTTGGAAAAATGCAATTGATGCTTGTACAGAATTAGTGTCTGCATATGAAAATTTTGGTGAGCTTGAAGGTAGACATGGTGCTGGTGATATAGTCTGTAAAGATTGGAAATTCAAGGCAAAGAGTACGATTAGAAGTTTGATTTCTAGAGGTAAGGCAACTTGGGAATATACAGATGAATATGAAAAGTTACAAGAATTAAAACAAGAAGTAATGAATTTATGATTTTTTGTGCATTGGATATAGACAAATAATGTATTTTTATTTATTAATATATATTTATTAATTTACATAGTTTTATTTAAAAGACCTTTTGCTTATCTTTACCTTCAATTATTTCACTTGATTTAGGTTCATAGTATGGTGATTCTTTAATTGAAAGAAGCTTGATGAAATCATCTTTCAAAGCAGACCAACCATTAGAAATTTTTATATGGAAAAAAATATCGTTGAAGCCCTTATCAAACAATCTCATTATTTTATGGATTGCAATCCTACTAGGATATGAATTTTCCAGTTTCAAACCCCAAATAAAAGTATAAAGGAAGAGAGCATAGTAAGATTTAGTTTCATATGATTCTAATGATACAATACCAATAATTGCTATATCAACAAAAGCCGAAAAAACTAAAGATGGGTCTTTTAGGTATTGGATTAAGGGTGTTAAGGCAATTGAAAAATTTGATTTTGGATAAGCTTCAAAAACTAAAAAACAGCTTACATTTAAAATTGAATAAACTACAAATGGAATTAGTTTAATGATTGATTGCTTAGTGACTGTCCAGAGATAAGCAGAGATAATAAGCTGAACATTTTCTGTTTTTAAAATATGACTTAATAGAGCACTATTATCGATTCCATTTTGTTCTTTTTTATTCTTACATAAATACCTTTTGTAAATAACAATTGAATAAGTTAATATGCAACTGTAGTTGGCAATTTTGTACCAAGGAAGGACACTCAAATATTGATTTTCTTGATTAATAAAACTGGTCAAAAACATTGAAAACCCTAAGAGAGTCCCCAGGTGTGAAATAAACCACATTAATTCAAAAACGTCAGAGAAACAGGTTGGTTTCAACCATTGTGAATGTTTTTCTTGAAGATCATAAAATAATCCTTCCATTCTAGGAGAAGCTATTGATATAGGCAATATAGCAAAGATGATATATACAAAATTAAAACATAAATAAAATGTATTATAAAACAAAGAAATAGAAGTTCTACTAAAATATTAACTAACTACAAGAATTTCCCTAAAGGGGATAATTGTTGAAAATTCATGTTGGCTGCCCAATTTTCATGAAATTTATTCGTTTTTCTTACCATCCCCAAGCTTTGGAGTTTCATCAGAATCTGCAACCGACTTCTTCTGATATTCAGCTGGAGCATCTTTAGCATGGTGACCAATGAGTTTTTTAAGAGATTCAGGGATATCTTCGAAAATGAGATCGTCGGTACCAGTCTGGAGACCTTCACCTTGAGCTTTTAATATATCTTCAAGCTTAATTCTGTTATCAGAAAAAATCTTCAAGTGATCTGCTATTAAATGTCTAGATTTACAGCCAGGACATTGAACGAGAATAGTTCCCTCTTCATACCCTTGTTTGGATAAAACATGTGATGATCTAGTATCGCATTTCTTACAGGTAAATGCAAGCATGAGCATTGGTCTATCAATTTTGACAGGATTTTGTGTTGGACCACCAGCATGGCTGTGTGAATGACCATTTGCCGGTCCATGACTGTGACTATGACCTGAACAAGCAACGCCATTGTGAGTATGCCCATGGTTGTTTCTGGATTTATCTTCAGCATTCAATAATATTTTACATGAGGAAAATGATCTTGCAAATGAGAGATTATCTTTGGCTGTGGTCCTCAAAACAGTATCGATGTTCTTTCTGATGAGATTTCTTAGCATATTGAATAGTTTGTATTGGCTTTTAAAAGTACACCCCCTACTTTTATTAATGAAGGACAACTCCAAAATTCTAAATTCATGTGGAGTATCTCGAATTTATTGAATTGTGTCGACGCGTCGCTTGATTTTGATTATGTTTTTTTTTTAGTGCATGAAAATTTCAAAAATTTATTAAATGTTCATAAAATCTAAAGATAAATCCTAATGAAACATTAAATTGTATAGTTAAAACGATCTAGAGAGACAATCAGCATTTTAAGATATGTTCAAGTGTGGTTTGGAAGTGCGAACTCGAATATTTTTAAGTCGAATTAGACCCAACCAACGATATCTTTCATCGAAAATTTCACCTGATGAAAAATTATTAAATTCTATATTGACTGAAGAAAGAGATCCAGATTTACAAGAAAGTCATGATTTTAGGGATAAAGATGGAAATTCATCGTACAGAAAAAAGTCAAGTTTGGAAAAATTTCAGAATACCATGACAACAACTGAAAGCACGGAATCTAATAATGTGTTACCAGTTGGACCCAAATATTGGAAAGCAAAATATCGTCAATCTTATCGTAAAGTTGAAAAGGGTCTAGTTTCCCCATTGACTGAATACGTCGAAAGAAACATGGATGTTATTGAATCATATAATAAAAAACATAAAAAGACTGTAGAAAATCGTATAAAAGTTGACATAAATAATTTTTTGTCTTGGGATGATGTGATATCAAATTATTCATTAAGAAAAGCAATATTACGATATTTGACGAGGAATGGTGGTTCAAAAAAAGTTAAACCTACATTAACATTGTTTCAACAAAGGTTTTTTGCTTTAATGTCAGGATATGTGAGTACGGTTGCAAAGGGACCATCCGGATCAGGTAAGTCGTTTTCACTTATAACATCTGCATTAGCACTACGTCGCTCCAAATCTAGAGGTAACGGTATTAATTCATTAATTTTAGTTAAATCAAACTCACTTGTTTTCCAATACCAAAGGATTATTAACGGAATTGTGGCAGAAATGAATCAAAATGGAAATATTAATATGAATAACATTGCGCAATTTTTATACAGGGGAACACCAGAGGAGGAGATGAAGCAAGATGATGATCTAACAGATTATCAAACTCCACATATTTTAGTTACAACACCGCAACGTTTATTGGATATTTTAAGCAGCAAAGGTATGGATTTTGTCAAAATTAATTCATTGGCGTATATAGGAGTTGATGATTTCACTTCAA
>JAJLVQ010000018.1:0-225327 GCA_030570335.1 Pichia rugopelliculosa | reverse complement strand
TATATAAAAATTTATAATATTAGTAATAGATCTTTCGATAAAAAAAAAAAAAAAAAAAGTAATAGATCTTTCAAAAAAAAATAAAAAAAATTTTTAAGAAAGATTTTTGTTACTTATACTATATAATTTATAAATGAAAAACATATTAATTAATTACACTGGAATATTGAAAATTGCTAGTCACGTGACATACAACATTTGTGACCTTCTTACTACGTTTTGTTGATGCTGTAACGGCTTCTGTCGGAAGGGTCAAGACTTTGTCGCTGCCGAATGCCACCCATTAAGTTGAGGTGTCCTGTTCGATCCCTGCGGACCACAACGGCTGCTATGGGTAGCCTGGATTTGTCGTTGTGAGCAATGAGCTGGGGAACCGCTGGAGGGTAGAAATACAGCACAGCTCCCAGCCCGTGGGAGAGGCGAAGGGACAGCATCTTGCGTTCTCTTAGGAGGTTGGTTGGCTTTCGGCGGTAGGTTGATTTCTACCGCAAATATACTTTTTTACTATAGATTTTTTATTTCTTTTTGGAGTAGCAGTGATTAACAGGACAAACCACATACAAAGCAATGATTACTAGAATAAAAAGAACTCTATAAAACTAAGAAAATAGCTAACACTTTTCAACGACAATTGCAGATGCTCCACCACCACCATTACAAATACCAGCTGCACCAATCTTACCGTTTTCTTGGGCTAAAACAGACATTAAAGTAACAATAACTCTTGCACCTGAACAACCTAACGGATGTCCAATTGCAACCGCACCACCATATACATTAACCTTGGATGGTTCAATATTTAATAATTTAGTATTTGCTAGTCCAACAACTGAAAATGCTTCATTGAATTCAAAATAATCAACATCATCTAACTTTAATCCTGCATGTTTCAAGGCCTTTGGAACTGCAAGTGCTGGAGCAGTAGTAAAATCAATTGGCGCATGAGCTGCATCTCCCCAACCAAGAATTTTAGCCATTGGTTTGATGCCTAATTCTTTAACTTTCTTTTCTGACATCAAAACTAGTGCTGCACCACCATCATTAATTGGAGATGCATTAGGTGCAGTAACTGTACCGTTCTCTTTTTGAAAGACAGTTCTTGCTGCTCTTAATTTTGATTCATTTAATTTAGCAGTTTCTTCATCCCTCTCAACAACAACATCTGGTTTACCTCTAATACCTTTAACTGTAATTGGAGAAATTTCTTGCTTAAATTTACCCTCATCATGAGCCTTCTGGGACTTTTTATATGATAATATTGCATAATCGTCTTGTTCTTCTCTAGAAATATTATGATCTGATGCACATTTTTCAGCTGCAACACCCATTGCATAACCACCATAAGCATCGTTCAAACCATCTCTAGAAATACCATCCACAATTGTGTTATCACCGAACCTTAAACCTGCTCTAGCAGCTGGCATATAATATGGTGTATTAGTCATTGATTCTGCACCACCTGCAACAACAATGTCTGCACATCCAGTTAAGATAGTTTGAGCTCCAAGTATAACGGCTTTCATACCTGATGCACAAACTTTATTAATTGTGGTAGCTGGTGTATCTTCACCCAGTCCCGATTTAATTGCAACTTGTCTTGCTGGAGCTTGTCCAACATTGGCTTGCAAAGCATTACCAAAGAAAATTTCTTCGACATCTGTTGGTTTAATTTGTGGAACTTTTTCTAAAGCTGCTTTAACTGCATGAGCTCCAAGGTCAACATAAGTTAATGATTGTAATGAACCTTGAAAGGAACCAATTGGTGTTCTAGCACTTGAAACAATATATACGTATTCTTTAGACATGATAAGGGTGTGTTCTCAAGAGAAGATAATAAGAAGAAAAGAATTATTGCTGAGCATTTACGTGAACAGAGACAACGTCTCATTTTTATACAGTTTGAATTTTTCATCGGAACGACGCGTTTTTCTCGTATATACACAGATTTAGCCCTATTCCCCATAAATCACAAACGGTGGAGTAGAAGCTGAGAAATTACACACATTGCCGATTACTAATAATACATAAACTGGTATATTTAAAGTTGTTTATTCAATATTGTTTATAGATTTGAAAATTACACTTTAAGCATCACAGTATCTCCATCAACATCTTCAACATATTGAAGTTTTTCATTCTGCTTTTGTTGATGTTCAAGCAATTGCTCGAAAGTCCAGATCGAAACACCATTTTCTTGGTCTTTTGAATCAATTGGTTGAGCAGATGTACGCAAAAACTTTTTGGCTGATGCAACTGCCATATCTGTCGATAGATTGGTATCTGCATCAAGTAAACCTTGGGCAATCCATTTTGGTAATTGTCCTTTTCTCCTTGCAAATCTACGATCAGCCAAAACCATAACACCATAATCATCCTTACCTCTTAAAACACGCCCTAGACATTGAGCAGCATGTCTCATTGCATCGAACGAAAGGAAATCATTTTCTCTAATTTGATAATTATCCCTTAAAAATTCTAATCTTGCCTTTAAAATTCTAGATTCAGTATATTGAAAAGGAATTCCAATCATTAAAACTGTTCTTCCATAATGATGATCAAAATCAATACCTTCTGAAACCTTCCCTCTAGCAACTGATAATAAAACGGCACCTCTACCGTTTGAACAAGCCTTTCTATATGTCTCTAATGCTAATGATGTTTCCTGCGCATCTGGAGTTTCAACTAAAATTAATTTATACTTCCACACTTCATCTAAAATACCCATTGTTTGCCATTGTGAAATAATACTTTCCATATACAAGTATGATGGAAAGAACACAACCAGTCCATCCGGTGTGATTTTAGAAAATTCAATTAATAAAGTACCATAATTTCTAACAACACTAGGATCATTCCTAATTTCAAATCTTGATGAAATGGCAACTTGGTCTGAACCTTTCGTTACGATCATTGGTAAAAATGATCTACGATCTAATGTCATACTATAAGACTGTTGGATAACCGTATCAAAGTTTAGCATTTTTGGATACATATCTAATGGAGAAATAGTACCTGATGTAATAATAACACTTGAGAATTTTTCAAAAATTGGCTTGATGGCAATTGAAGCATCTAAACATGATAATCTCAAAATTGGATTTGGAACTGTTGCATTTTCAGTTTCAAAAGGTTCCAAAATAAGCGTAAAGCCATTCTCATAAGTTGAAACCAATGTCGCAAAAGTTGCAATATCTTTTAAAGCATAAAATTCTTCAATTTCACTAACTTGTAATGTTCTAACCAATAGCGATAATCTCTCTGAGCAAAATCTTAATGGTTTTCTATCAATAAAGGTAAGTTGCTTCAAATGTAGTAAAAAAGATGTAGGAGTTTCTGCAATAACATGTAAAACTTTCATTCTTGTTTTTAAATATTCTATTAATCTTTTCATAAATGAAATGAAATGTTCTGCCCTTCTAATACTACCAGGGATCGCTTCATCTAAGACGTCTTTTGATAATACCGGATTAGGTATGAAAGTCTCCTCATTTGAGCCAACAATATCAGTTTCTCGTAAACCTTCAACTAATTTTTCATATTCATCCTGTAGTCTTGAACTATCGATCTGCTTAACTTCTTCAACCTTTTTACTTAGACTTTCGGCACCCTTTGTTGCCTTTTTCAATGTATCATCTGTAATATCCATTGATAGTGATTCAATACAAACATTATCAATATTATGGGCTTCATCGAAAATAACAATACTATCACCTGATAAATCTTTTGAAACTCTTTCCGCAATCTTTGGATCAATCAAATAGTGGTAAGAATAAATAACAATATTACATAATGGCATCATCCGTCTAATTGTAAAATATGGACAAGTTCCCTCAACCCTACAATAATTCAATAGTTGCTCAAATGAATATACACCAGGTGGAATTAAATTTGTCGGATCTTTCTCATATAATTTTTCATGGAATGAACATAAATCTTCAATATCTCCCTCTCCATTCTCAATTTTTTGTTTTAATTCACCGTTTGTAATTCTTCTACATTTCTCATCTACAACAATACCCTTTCTTTCTTTTCCAATTGTTGGATGTAAACATAAATTCTTTCTACTTGTTAATCCCAATCCTCTAAAATCTTCAACATATCCCAACTCTTTCGATCGAAAATCCATTAATTTGTGTAACTCAATCAATGCCTTTTCAATTTCTGACATAGTACGTGAACAATAAATAATCTTCCTATGCTCAGGATAAAACATTTGATATGCAACAGTAATTGATAATAATGAAACAGTTTTACCTGTTCCGGAAGGCATTTCCAATATACAGTTTCCTCCAACATCAAGTGATTTTTTAATATCACATATATATGAATATTGTTCTGGGTATATCCTTGGATAAGGAAAAATAACTGGTAAATCATCAATATAGAATCTGTATTATTAACGTGATTGCAAGACAAATAGGTAATCGTTAGTATTTCATATGTTAAATAAAAATTGTCAAAATTTTTTAATCATTGGAATGCTAAATTGTACTTACTTCATCCTTCTAATTAGATCAAAAGTACTTTACCTGCTCTATGGCTAAGCAGAATGAAATTAACTAGTCTTAACATGAATTGAATAGAATTTCGATTTAGTCTGTTTTGTGTTTTCTGATCTAAATCATTCTCGCCCACAGAAATTCAAATTTATCTGAAGTATGAAATATGAAATATTGTGAAATATGCTAATGAAAAACTCAAAAATTCAGTATTTTATTAGGCAAAAATTTATTCACTTCATATACTTGTTAATAATACACATAAATGTTACAAAACTATTCTTTAACAATCAATCCCTTGATTTCAACCTGTTTGTCTGCTTCCATATACGAATCGCAGACACACCAAATATAAATATCATGGGTTCCTACTTCCGCAATTGTAAACTTCATTTTTATTATTTGATGATTCTTTGGGATTTTAAGTTGTTTAATGGAGTACAATTCATTGGTCTTTACATTACCAATAACAACCCACCAACTTTCTAAACGTTTTTTCGGATATGTAGCAGACATAATTGTTAGATCTTCGGCCTCTTCATCTCTATTAATTTCAATTTCAATTTCTTTCGATTCTTTAGCAAACACATCACCTTCTAAATTGTAAGAAACTTCCAAGTTTGGATATTTATTAACAAATTCAGCAACTTTAGTAACATCCGCTTCATTCAATCCATCCAAGATTTCTTCTCTATCGTTATCTTCAAGTTCCATGATATCATAAACAGTATTAATGTTCAATTTTTTACATTTAGATAAAATATCTTCATTAAAAAATGGGACTTGCTTTAACACATTATCGTTATTCCACAACCCCTGGGTAACCATTTGACATAAATCCATAGCAAGCATCGCATTCAGATATCCTTTATTAGACAAAATATCAATTGATGCATATAATAGTTTAATTGCAATGGGCAAAATATCATCTAAATCATTACTTAAATCATTGCTTAACGGAATCCTGGAGAAATATGCTTGTAATAAAATAAAAGCCTTCAATGCAGATGATTCAAAATCAAGATCCATTGACCATTTCAATGGAATGCTATTGTATAACTTAAATAACAATGTGGTCTCGTTTTCTCTAATAGGTAAATTTTCAAATTCAGTAGCTAAACAAATCACTTCAAGTAGCTTCTTCAATCTCATCTTTCCATTTAATTTGTTTAAAATCTCCATTGTTAAATATGAGATGTTATAATAATTTGCAATAATTCCACTGTTCAAAGGGACAATTTCAGTTTTCTCATCCCCTTCAACATCATTACTTTCAGTATCATCAACATCCAATTCAATTAAGGCTGAACTCTGTAAATTTGTTAACGAGGTTTCTACAAGTTCTGATAAATATTCAGCTAGCCAATCTTTTGAAGTATTCGAAAGCCCGTAGAATGAAGGGTTTAATTGCAATTTTCTATAAAATAATGTGTAAGTTATCCAATCGATAGTATCTTGTCTATTTTTGATCAGTTTAATATCACTCACTAGTGCGTCTTGAATAAAATTGTTCAAGTGACTCTCAAATGGTAACGGTAATGCAAGAAATCTCTTATAATAATCAATTTTAGAGGAATTAGTAAAAACAACAACATTTGCAGTAATACTCATGTCTTTTCTGGCTAATCCAACCATTTCTAATAAATCATTAATTGAATAATCAACAAATGAATGTTCTTTACCATCATACTCTTTAGTGCCTAAAACAAGAACATCAGTTGCAGACGGACAGAATCTAGATGAACTCTTTGTTGTAATCATGCATTTCAAAATATCAGCTGCTAAGAAGTTGAAAACAATGAGTTGATCCAGGTTGCTTAAATTTTCATGATAAAAACCAATACCAAATTTTAAACATAGTCTTAATGTTGGATCTTGAATTTTCTTCAAATGGTTATCAATAGAACTCGGGTTAACATTTAGCCATGTTGATGAATCTAAGGTTAATCTATCCAAAAATTCTTTTGCTAAATCTAATACGTCTTTTCTTTGAGAAACAAAAACTAAGCAATTCTTACTGCCATTTTTCATGTCCATATTTTTGATATAATTATATGATGGCCTAACCAAACATTTCAATAAAGATGGATTATGAGCAATCTCATAATATTCAAATTTTACTTCTAATGGATAAATTCTCTCCCTTGTATCAAAATCAAAAACATTACTTTTCGGAATATTAATCCAATCTCCAATGTCCTTATAGTTCGCAATTGAAGACGAGAGAATAATAAATCTCATACTTGTTTCTAAATTAGTATTAATATAGCGGAATCTACTCAGCACCAATTCATAAATCATACCCTGATACCCATCACCAATGGTGTGACAATCGTCTGCAATAATGAGTTCAATTGATTGAACGCTTTTTCTATGTTGCCATCTTCTGGAAACTTCTTCAATTTGTGAAGGTGTACATAAAATCAAGTGAGATTGTGCCAATACTTGTAAATCAATGGTAAAATCACCTATAAATTTATTTATTACCTTGCCACCTGCTAGGTTAGAAAGCGATTTCTTCCATTCTTTAAGCAAAATGTTTATCAATTTTTGATCCGGATTAATATAAATTGCTCGACCTCCTTCATTATTCCAATGCTTTAATAACGATAACAATGCGGTTGTTGTCTTACCATTACCTTTAGATGTTGCAAATAAAACATTTTCAGTACCATTGTAAATGGCATCAAAAACCTGGGACTGAAACTTATTAAAATAATCAAATGTAAATATGTCGGCAAATTCTTTAATGCCTAACTCATTGATTGGGACTAGATCAGATTCAATAAGCGGAGTTGGAGCAGGAAATTTCTTTGGAACAATAAGCTTTGTTAATAAAACAGGAATTCTTTGTTCGCAACATAACCACCTGTCACTAATTAATGAAACAAAATAATTTGGCTCGTCAGATTCAAATATAGGAACAACAAAATTAACTGTGTGGATTTGATTAATATAGTCTTTTCTAACTAAAAATTGATCATGATATAAAATCTTTTCACCATCACAGTCTTCAACTAATAAGGTAAAAGGCTCAGTTACGCCATGTATGTTTATATCCCATTTCCAACTAGGCGTAATTTCCAATTCTATTTGTATTAAACTCGGCGATATTGGGCGTAAGTTATATTCAATTGCAATTTTAGGGAATTTCTGGATCAATTCCCAAGCTAAATTTCCGTATCTTTCCGCTCTGAGTGATTTAATCAGTAGAGGTTGATTGTCCAATTGAAGGTAATATTTGAAAGGTGTTAGTGATCTTTCTGCAGTTAAAACTATATCTTGGGGAACATCTGGATATTGTCTCAATGGCGTACTTGTTAGCCATAATTTTTTTTCCACCATCTTGCACACATTCATCAATATTCTGGTAAGTTTTGCCCATCCCTTCCTTAATGCTAAATCATATAATGCACGAAACAATCTACCAGCTGATTGAGAAATGAAAACCATATCTGCCAGTAATGCAAAACCATCTAACTTAAGCCCTGAGATATATGCTTGCAACATAATATTTATTTTGGATAATGGGTCTTCAACATCTTCATTGATTGGAATTGGTGCCTTTTCAATCAATCGTTGCAATTCAATCTTCTCTTCTCTTCTAACTGAAACGTATTTGAATTCTTCACTCTCGGCAAACAATCTGAATAATTCAATTTCTGTAAATGTTGGTTTCAATTTCAGGTCGAAATTTTTCATATTAACATAACTAATATAATAATAAGATGCAATCTTACCTAACCCTGTTGGAACAATAATATCTTTAGTATAATTATACTTAATCATACCATTTTTAGCCAATAATAATAAAGCAGAATAACTAAGATCTTTTCTTCTCTCAAGCAAGTCAGAATCATTATCATATTGAGGCCCCACGTAATAAGTATCTCTTGCATGAAGCATACGAACATATAAGTAAGTATAACTGAGCCAATCGATGCAATCTTTTAATGTTCTAATAGATCCCAAAACAATTTCAGCATTGATACTATCAACAAGTTTAGCATACATTTGGGATTCAATCGGTAACTGTTGGTTTAACACAGCTAAGTAATATTTAATTTGCTCTTGTGACGTAATAATAATACCATCACCATGTGTATCGTATCGTGGTCTACCAGCTCTACCAAGCATCTGAAGAATATCTTGAGGTGATAAATCTACCCAAGTACCTTTTTGCGGAGAATAAACACTGGTACCTTTGATAATAACGGTGTGAGCAGGTAAGTTAACACCCCATGCTAATGTTGCAGTTGAAACTAGAACTTTAAGATGTCCTTCAGCAAATAAATCTTCGGCAGTTTGTCTATCTGCTCTATTCATACCTGCATGGTGAATACCAAAGCCCATTGGTAAAACTTGTTTTAATCCTTTATTTTTTACATTGAAAGACTCACTTCTTAAAATCTCTTCCACACCTTTCGAAAACTTCATCAAACTCTCTAATTGTTCATTTTCAATCAATTTATTTGCTAACCATTTTGCAGTTTTACCAGTCTCCTTCCTTGAGTGAACAAAGACGATAACTTGATTCTCCTGATTTAGATTTTCAATAATTTTTTCAAAACAAATTTCATTCATTGCTTCGTACTTTTTGAAGGCTTTCTTTTCAGTTATACCAACGAATTGTTGCGCCAATGGACATGGCCTAAACGATGCATCAAAGTAGAACAATCCCTTCTTTTCAACTTTTAAAAATCGAGCAACATCTTTATAATTTGGCAAGGTTGCTGATAAGCCAACGAACCGAACTTTATTTTCACTGTTATCAGCCATGCTTTTCATTGTTCTTGCGACAATACTTTCTATAACTGGTCCTCGCTCATCATGCAATAAGTGAATCTCATCAATAATAACCAATCTCACTAAATTAATATAAGATGCATCATTATTTTTTCTCGTGATGACATCCCATTTTTCGGGTGTGGTTACAAGGATTTGGGTAGATTGAATTTGCTGTTTTGTTAAATTAGAATCCCCTGTTAATTCGCCAACTTTAATACCCAAATGAGACAATCTTCTATCAAATTCTCTAACTTGTTCTTGAACTAATGCCTTTAAAGGAGCAATATAAACTATTTTGAAATTTTTCAACTGGAATTTACCATTTGAATTTCGAAAATTAGACAACGTTCTTAGAACTGTTAGCATTGCAACATTGGTTTTACCAGCACCTGTTGGAGCACACATCAAAATATTACAGTCATCACCAAATGCACTTGGATAAACTTTGGATTGAATTCTATTCAATGTTGTCATTTCGCCTGTAGGAAAAACTGATTGAGCCCAATCAGGCAACTGTGAAATTGCAATTGCAATCTCATCATCACTTTTCTTTGATGGTTCAGGTGCTGGAATATGAATCTCCTCCCAACTCTTCCTTGTTCTTTTGAATGAACCTTTTGGTAAATCAAAATTTGCAACTGTCATTAATTTCGAACCTTGAGTGAAGACTAAGTTATGAATATCCAAATTTCTTGGATATTTTTGCTTTGAATTTGATAATATTTTGCCTGTTTCAGTAGTCTTTTGTCTTTTAAAGGAATGTTCATAATCATCAATTGATCTTTTATTTTTATTCTTACGAAGATCACTTATTATTTCCTTTATTTTTAATTTTTCAGATTGTTCATCAGTCATTTGTAACTTAATTCCATAATAAATTATCTTATAGTTTTTAATCAATTGATAGTAAAAAGTATTTATTTCAAAGTCAGGTATACTGGATATATTTCGTTCAAAAGCTTTTAAATCTATTTGCTGTGTAATTACTTGCTCTAAACTTTCAAATATTAATTTCGAATATTGTTCATATTTGTAAGAGTCAATATGGCTTTGCCATTTGGAGAATTGCCTGGAAATCCAATATTTATCAATAGATTCTATATCAATATCCAATTTTTCATCTCGAACATGCGTTAACTTAACAATATTATCATCATCTTCAACATTTTGATTAATGACATCCAATAAATAATCTTCATCATCTGAATTCTCACCTTTATTTTCAATATCACTTTCGCCATTGCGGTCATCGTCATCATCGCCATCGTCATCATCGCCCTCATCATCATCCGAATCTATAACTATTCCTAGTCCATCATCAAGTGAGCTCTTACTTTTCGTATCAACGTCGACAGCATCAATTGCATAATCAGATATACTATCAACTAAGGAATATAATTTTTGAAAATCAGAATCACTAATTTTCGAATTAATTGTATCCTCAACTTGTTTTTTCTTTAAATTTGTATTCGTTTCAGCATCATTTTTCAAGGTTTCAATAATTAAGTCAGCTAAGGAAGTTATCACATCATCAGGTAGATCATTATCGAATTTATCATCACACCATAAAATAATTTCATTATATGTAGCTAAATTAGACTCGGTAGTTGGTACATAATTTAGTGTTTCAATTGAATCGTTATTCAATAACGAAGATGAATTGGTCTTTGAAGTGATGTTATTTGATGCTTTGGAAAGTCTGCCATTATTTTCTAAATCATCAGTTGAATATTTAATTGCTTTTTTTAATTCTTCTCTTTCTTCTTTATTTTCGATTTTCGACTTCCTTAAGTTTGAACCGAAATCTTTAGATGATATAATACCCTTGAGTGAATGTGGGGTTGTATCTATTGATTTAGGATCAAAAGCACCATCATCATACAATCTTTTGTCTGTACGAAGAACTTTATTAGAAATTTCTTCGTACTTATATTTGCTAAGATCTTCTTCCATGATATTTTCCAAATCAAATTTGCCTTCTTTGAAGTTTTTCTAGGGTTGAAATTCAACTTAATATTAAAAAATTAAAAATTACCTTTTCAAGAACTCAAAAAAGAAAAAAACAAGAAAAAACAGGAAAAACATGCTAAAAGCTAAAACATAAAACACAAATTCAGTTTTAAATTTGCGTCGGTCGACGCTGATTACGTAAAAACAATCTCTGGCTAACAGTGTCCCGCTGGGAAAAAATATCCCACAGTTTTCTACGAATTGAAGTGCAGTTTTTGATCAAAATTATATTAACTGGTTTCTATATCTAATCCTTTCTTTAACTTCTCCTCTTTTGTTCTTTTTCTTAATCCTTTTTTTGTTAAACAAATCGACATGCTGCGTTTATTAGCAAAGAGACCGGCTACCATCAAGGCCATTCCTCAATTTGCCAGAGCTTTAGCAACCGAAGCTGGAGCTCCAGATATGAATGATATCGTTTCAATTGATTTACCAGATTATTCATTTGAAGGTTACATGTTAGACCCACCATCATTAACCTATGAAACTGAAAAGGGTAAACTTTTACAAATGTATAAAGATATGGTTATTATTAGAAGAATGGAAATGGCTGCAGATGCTTTATATAAGGCAAAAAAGATTAGAGGTTTCTGCCATTTATCTGTTGGTCAAGAAGCAATTGCTGTTGGTATCGAAAATGCAATTACCAAACAAGATGATATGATTACTTCTTATAGATGTCATGGTATTAACTATATGAGAGGTAGTTCAGTCCAAGAAGTTTTAGCTGAATTAATGGGTAGAAGAGCTGGTGTTTCTCGTGGTAAAGGTGGTTCAATGCATATGTACACTGATGGATTCTATGGTGGTAACGGTATTGTTGGTGCTCAAGTTCCTTTAGGTGCAGGTTTAGCGTTTGCTCATCATTACAGAGACAATAAAAACTGTACTTGGACTTTATATGGTGATGGTGCTGCAAATCAAGGTCAAGTTTTTGAAGCATTCAATATGGCAAAATTATGGAATTTACCATGTATCTTTACTTGTGAAAACAATAAGTATGGTATGGGTACCTCTGCATCAAGATCTTCTGCAATGACTGAATATTACAAGAGAGGTCAATACATCCCAGGTTTAAAAGTTAATGGTATGGATATTTTAGCTGTTTATCAAGCTGCAAAATTTGCAAAGGACTGGACTGAAAATGATAATGGTCCATTAGTTGTTGAATTTGAAACTTATAGATATGGTGGTCACTCTATGTCCGATCCAGGTACTACTTACAGAACTAGAGAAGAAGTTCAAAATATGAGATCAAAGAATGATCCAATTGCAGGTTTAAAGGCTCATTTATTAGATTTCAATATTGCAAGTGAAGACGAAATTAAAGCTTTTGATAAGTCTGCTAGAAAATATGTTGATGAACAAGTTAAACTTGCTGATGCATCACCACCTCCAGAAGCTAAGATGGATATTTTATTTGAAGATGTTTATGTTCCAGGCTCTGAAATTCCAATTTTAAGAGGTAGAATTAGAGATGATTCTTGGTCTTTTAAGAAGGGTGGTTTTGCATACAAATAAATTTGAGGCACTTAAATAACTTTGTGTGTAACAATTTCCGTTTAGTTTTCCAACAATAATATTAAAATTTAACTTAAGTACAAAAGTAACGCGTCTCAGATAAGATATACTTATGCGAGATACAATCAATCAAACAATTTAGAATAACTAATTTAGAGTGAAAGGCACATAGTTTTAAATTAAAAAAAGTAATTCAAGTGAAACTTTAAGTGGAGTTGATTTACATAAAACAAAATAAGCCAAGAAAAGTAAAATGAAGTAATTTGTAAATAAAATAAGGTAAAGTAAGACAAGGTGAAGTAAGATAAGATAAGAGAAAAGTAAAGTAACAAAAAATAAAATAAAGTAAAGTAAAGTAAAAAAAATAAAGTTAAATAAAGAAACACAAAATAATTTTAGCAAGATAAAACACGATAAAATAAAACAAGACAGATAGTGTAGGATCTCAAATACTTTAATAGTTTGGAAGTATCAATTAATAATCATATAATTCGGATCATCTTTGTGAGCAAAATATTCAGCGCTAGAGACTGTTTCTAGAGTGGAAACTTCAACATAATCATCATTACCAGTCTCTGCAGTTGTTGGTGCAGTGTCTTGAACCCCTGAATCATCATCAACCCTTTCGGTAAAAACTGGTCCTCTATTTGCAGGTAATTCTGATTCTTCACTCAAATTATCATCATCATCGTTTCCTTGAGTTGTACTGGAAATAACCTTTTTAGGAGATGTCTCATTGGTTGTAATTTGAACAACATGTGCCTCTGAAATTTCAGGTGCTTCAGACATGCCCGATGGAGTAACACTAATAGTATCAAATTTTCCTGGAATTTCAGCAGTTGTACTAGAATTTGTAGTAATAGCGGTAGAAGCAGCAACAATAGGAGCCGACGCAGCAACTATAGGAGCAGAGATAGCTGGTTTCGATGGAGATGCATTTACTGTTGGACGATTGCTCGCAGTTGTTGCAGATTTCATTGGATTTGAACCCTTTAGAGAATTATTTCTTGATTTAGATTTCGTTCTCTTTAATGTAAACTTAGAAGTGAGAGAATTAGATCTCGATCTTGGTGCTTGCTTAACTTCTTCATTTAAAGAGGTTTTTGATTCAGACTTCTTAAGTTTTGGAACCAGTGGAGCATTCATTTTTGCGAGCTGTTCAGGAGTCATGTTTGCAATGGCTTCATCAACCATAGATCTTCTTTTTTGAACAACTGGCTGTGGAACAGATTCAGCTGCAGCTATAGTTGGTTCTTCAACTTTTGTATCAGTAGCTGAATCATCAATTTTCTTTGGCAAAACTTGTTCCCCATCATCTTCCTCATGAATTGTCGAAGGTAAATCATCATTAAATTCACCTACATAAAATGGATTATTTGGATTTAATTTCTTTTCACCAACATTTGAATTTTCTAATTCTTGTTGATAGGATGGCGATTCAACCGATTTGCCTTGAGGAATTGAAGAAATCGCAGCGTCTCCGATATTACCAATTGCATTGCCAGTTGCAGATGCCGCATTACCTGCTAAGGCTGCACCTGTAATTGCAGCACCAGCAACAGCTCCTACCGTGGCACCAACAACACCAGATACAGCACCAGAACCAACCTTTGATCTTTCTTTTTCCTGGGCTTCAACAGACTTTTGCAGACTCAATTTTTCTTCATTTAATTGTTTTAATTTTTTTAATCTTTCAACTTCTTCAGCAACTCTTGCAGCTTCCTCTTCGTCTTCCTTCTTTTTCTTTTCTGCAGCAAGTTTGGCCTCTTCCTTTTCCTTTGCCAATCTGGATTCTTCTTCTTCCTTTTGTTTAGCAAGTTTGGCTTCTTCTTCTTCTTTTTCTCTGGCCATTCTTTCTTCTTCTTCAATTTTTTCTTGTTCAACTCTCTTCCTTTCTTCTTCAGCAGCAATTCTGATCTGTTCTTGTTTTTTTGCCTCTTCTAGTCTCACTTGAGCCAGATGTTCAGCCCAGTCATCTGAGGCTTTAGTTGCATCAACTTTCTTTTGAACGAGAGTCTCTTTACCTGTTGTATTGAAGTGGTCAATTTTTGTTGAATGGGCATTAACTCTATCAGTTAATAAACCAACTTGAGATGCTAGAATTCCCACATTTGCAGCAGCTTGTGTGTATTTATTATTGATAATATTGAAAGATCTATCTGCGATATTCTTTCTTTTCGTTGAAGCACGAATACTTTGTTTCTTCTCATGCTTTGCTGCAATCAAAGCTTCAACTCTTTTAATTTTTTCTTCTAATTCTGCCTTTTTAGAGTCAAGTTCAGCTTTCAAATCAATTTGTTTTGACTTTAAATCTTCTGCATCAGTTCTGAACTTTTCAGTTAAATTGGATTCTTCAATTTGTTTTGCTTTTGCGTCTTCTAATTCCTTGGTTTTATCAATTCTGAATTGTTCAGCATTTTCAACCAGTTCAACTTTATTCTTTTCATGAGCAGCAATAGCATCCTCCTCTGCCTTTTCAGCATCTTCTTGATCTTTTACAATGCCATCTTTTTCACGTTGAATATAATTTTCGTAATCTTCTTTGGATTGAGCTGCTTTGTCTTCAATATCTTTAAATGCAAGGTTATGTTCCTCTTCAGCAGCTGCAGTTTTAGAATCAACACCAGATTTATATTGTGCCAAATCTGCCGCAACAATACCTTCATCTTTAATTCTAATACCTTCCTCGACTTGGAAAGCTTTTTCAGCATCACGAGCGTTGTTTTCAGCAACTTTGTCATCAATTTGTTTCATTAAAGGCTCAAGTTTCTTTTTTGCTAATTCATAAATTTCTTCTTCAGTTAATACTAAACCAGCACCTAAGTTGACACGACGATCTAAATTTTCAATTTTATTCTTATTCATGATGGATGAAGCAATATTGAAATTTTCTTTGTATCTGCTAAACATCTTTGGACGTGATTTAATGAGCGCAGGAATAGGAAGCAAAGCTGGTTTAATCTCCTTCTTAACAGGTGCAATCTTTTCACCAGCATTAGTTTTTGGGATTGATTCATCAACCACAGAGGTTTCGTTAATTGGCTCTTCAAGAGGAGCTTCATCCATAACTTCTGATTCTTCAATAGGAGTTTCATCAACGGGAGTCTCTAAAGGAGATTCCTCTAAGGGAGATTCTTCTAATGGTGATTCATCAACAGGAGTTTCATCAACAGGAGTTTCATCAACAGGAGTTTCATCAACAGCAGATTCATCAACAGGAGATTCATCAACAGCAGTCTCATCAACAGCGGTCTTATCAATAGCGGATTCGCCGACTAAGGAATTTTCAACAATTTCTGTGTCATTGTCAACATCATCAGTAGCTTTAGTTTTCGGAGTTTCTTTGATAGGAACATTACCAGCAGCAATATAGGAGGAATAATTAGCTTCATTTGTTAGTTTCTTCTTTGGAGAAGAATTTGATGAAGTAGTTCTGAATGGTGATACCCAATTTTTCGAAGATTGAGAAACAGTCTTGTTCAATTGAGTCTTTGCATAAGTTGTTGGTTCAGACATTATTGTATGAATCAATTGAATAAGAAATAAATACAAGATTGAATAATAAAGGAGAAGCAGTCATGTAATGATTGAATGTGTATTACCTGCCACCTTTCAATATTATGCTCGCCATATAAAATGTTGATGCAGTTTAGTAGGTTTTGCATTGTTTAGATAATGCAGATTGTCGATTGCTGGATTGGGGAAATACAAATTACCAATTAGGAAATTAGCCATCTGCGTCGATAGTCGCAAAAATTCAAAAAAAAAATGTGGTAAAATGTAAAAATGTGAAAGGAGAAAAGAGAAAAGAGAAAAGCGAAAAGTACAAAATTCTTAGAGGGCTGTGTCATCATCCCTTTGTTGTTCCGTGTTACTACGGTCATGGTATAATGGATGAAGAATTTGCGGTGTTTCCTTTTTTTTTTTTTTTGAATCTATCAATATTCTAACTATAGCGCAAAATGTATTATTACCATCCAGCAAAACATTACATAATGAAAATCTAGTGATTGATGAAGGACCTATAATCTATAACGTACCCGGAGAAATCTCAGGATATATCTTTAGAAGTTCTAAGCTTGGTTTATATTAATTTACAATTTACGCGTATCATCGATGTAATGATTTGTTCCTGTTTTCTACGAAGATTTTTAAGGAAATTATAGACAAATCCAGGCAAGATTAAATCACAATATACTTTGATCCGGGTCAGAATTTGATTGTTGAATCATCCAGATGATTCACTTAGGTTAGGATTTGATTTGATGTCTATCCCATTTAATGAAATTTTCAAAATTTAATATTGGATTACTTTTGCTACAACTTTCAATTACAGTAAATTAGGATAACAATTGGCTTAACTTAACTTATTTTAAAATATAGATTTACTTGAATATAAAATAATTCCTTAACTTGTAAACTTCTGCTACTGAAAATTCACCCCGAAACCCCATTTGCGAGTTTCGGAGATGCTCCTTCAATATTAAATATACCACAAAATGTGTACAAATATACGGACTAACGGTGCCACAAGAATTCCGTATTTCTACGGTCAATTGAATCATCTTGCGTCAATTTTTGCGGGTCCCTCATAAAATTCACACAATAGGGTCGTAATAAAACGGGAAGGAACCCAGTATGACTCAGAAAAATTCTCGTAGAATTGCGGAATGCAGTAATACCACCCGACCTCTCGGAGATTTTTGCTTTATGAGTATCCTTACCAATGGAAATTTTTCACTTTTTTTTTCACAGATTTGAATCATCTATTCCCTTAATTCTTAGTTATATAAATAGTTAAAGTTCGCCGCTTTCAAAACTAAAGCTTTGTTTGAATTTTACATTCCTTTCTCTTTCTTAATATTTGTTACTTATTCTCTCTTTTTAGTTACTTTTTTTTCTTATATTATTTCTTCATCACCAACCTGTTCTTCTAGAAAATGTTAAGATCTCAATTCAAAAACGTTATCAAAAACGTCACTAAATCTTCTACTTTTAAAAGATCTTTTATAAGTACACCACACCAACCATCATCATCATCATCTGCAAAGGTTTTGACTACCACCTTTGCTTCAATTGTGGCTGCAACTACTGCATATGTTTTAGCTCAACCAAATTTAGCAAACGATGAAGTTGCAACACCAACTAATGAAATTTCTGTCGACGAATTTGTTAAACATAATTCAGCTGATGATTGCTGGATTACTGTTAATGGAAATGTTTATGATTTAACCGACTTTATATCAATGCATCCAGGTGGAACTACTCCATTAATTCAAAATGCTGGTCATGATGCTACTGCTTTATATAATAAAATTCACCCAAAGGGTACCATTGAAAATTTCTTACCAGCAGACAAACAATTAGGTGTTCTTATTGGAGAAGCACCAAAAATTGAAGTTGTTCTAGACGAAAAAGAAAAACACAGATTAGAACTATTAGATCATTTACCAGCATTATCCAGAATTCAAAATATTTATGACTTTGAACATATTGCTTCAAGAGTTTTGACCGATCAAGCTTGGAATTATTATTCTTGTGGTGCAGACGACGAAATTACAATGAGAGAAAATCATTATGCTTATCAAAGAATTTATTTTAAACCAAGATGTTGTGTCAATGTCCAAGATGTTGATACAAAAGCAACTTTATTAGGTAGTGAATCAAGTGTCCCATTTTATGTTTCAGCTGCAGCATCTGCAAAACTAGGTCACGATGACGGTGAATGTTCAATTGCAAGAGGTGCAGGTAAGGAAGGAGTTATTCAAATGATTTCTTCATTCTCATCAAATTCTTTAGAAGAAATCGCAGCTTCAAGGATTCCTGGTGCAACTCAATGGTTTCAATTATATGTCAATGAAGATAGAGAAGTTGTTAAGAAAACTCTTAAAAGAGCCGAAAATTTAGGTATGAAAGCAATCTTTGTTACTGTTGATGCAGCAAATAGAGGTAATAGAGAAAAGGATATTAGGATGAGAATTACGGAGGATCATGATGAGTTAGTTGATGACCACGCAGTTAGATCTGGTTCAACTTCTGGTGCAATGCCACAATTTATAGATACAAGACTGAGTTGGGATGATGTTAAGGATATTATTTCATGGACTAAATTGCCAGTTATGTTAAAGGGTGTTCAAAGAACTGAAGATATTGAATTAGCTATCGATATTGGTTGTAAGGGTGTTGTTTTATCAAATCATGGTGGTAGACAATTAGATACCTCTCCTCCTCCAATTGAGGTTATGGCAGAATCTGTTCCAATTTTAAAGGCAAAAGGTAAATTAGACCCAGAGTTCAATATTTTTGTTGATGGTGGTGTTAGAAGAGGAACTGATATTTTAAAGGCACTTGCAATTGGTGGTAAAGATTGTAAAGTTGCGGTTGGTCTTGGTAGACCATTCTTGTATGCTAACACAGGCTATGGTGAAAAAGGTGTGAGGAAGGCAGTTCAAATTCTAAAAGAAGAATTGAAAGCAGATATGAGACTTCTTGGTATTACCAGTTTAGATCAATTAGATAATTCATATATTGACACTAGAAGATTGGTTGGTAGAGATGCTGTTAATCATGTTTTCAATAACAACTACTATCCAATTTCTCAGATTAAATTCAAGAATGAAAATTAGTTAACTAAATTAGAATAATTCAATAATTTGTTAGAAAAATAAGTGCATAATTTTGTTTACAAAAATGTCAGCGTACATTAATTTATAGATTTCAAACTTTGGTATGATACTTATTAACAGGTTAAAATATACACATTAATTTCAATTATTCTAATTTTAAAATCATTTTTCATTACAAATACTTTTTTCAATTCTTTTTTAATATTAATTACCACATTCTTTTTGTACATGTATTATATAATTTGGGTTTCTCTAATTTGCATATTTTTCACCTTTAAAAACGCTTACTCTCATGACGCCTAATTTCTTCTGGTTCGAAGCTTACATCTTATCATCACGAGAGCTGAAATAGTTGACTAGTTACTTTTTTCTTGATCGGTGTATTGGAACGGAAAATTTAGAAACTGTTGATACCTCCGGACGACATCAAGATCCGTATTATACCTGAACCCACCTTAATTACATTATGTTATATCAATTGAATTCATTATTATCAATAATTTTGCATTCACTTCAGCAGATTTACCACCTCGGCAAAATTTAGGTACGTCAGTTTATTTAGAAGTAGTCAATAAATAAGAGAGTTGGGTATCATCAGTGTTACCTAGGAGTTTAACTACCGCAAAGCCAAGTAGCATTATTAGAGTATTTATAAAAGAATGGTTAGATTTATTAATTACATTTAAGGTAACGGGTAGAGCTCTATGACTATCCGTCTAGAACATCCAAGAATAGTGATACTATATTATTACTTTCTTATTGTTTAATTACCCTTTTCTGATTCTATCATCACATAACTGGAAAAAGTTTCTCCACCTCAACAATAATATCGTTAGCACATGATATATAAATTAGAATAAATTATCCGACTTGATACTTGAATTCTTAGAAAGGTTGGATGGAACTGGTGTTGAAATTTCAGATGTATTAGCAGTAGCAACTACAGAATCTGGGGCAACACTTGATTTGGCTGAACTAATTTTTGCATTTTTAGTATTGGCAGCCTTTGATTGTGAGTTTGGTTTATCAGTGGTGTACTCATTTTTTCTTTCTAGATTACCCTGTTTGATTTTATGCCAACTTGGATATAGCATCAAATAACCACTAAAACTTCGAACGATCCTACGTCCATTTTGTTCTGCCTTTTCAATGATTTTAGTCTGTTTCGATTTATTTATATGTTCTTTATAACCCCTTAAATCTTTCATACTTAAAACACCATGAACATGATCTAAATCCTTTAAATCTGGTATATCAAATTTTGACACTTTATTAATTTTATTTGAACCATTCGTAGCTTGTAATTTAATTGCTTGTTGTTCATTTGATTTTGAATCAATATCTTCATTATACTTGGTCCATTTACTCGTTATGTTTGAACTCGTATCCAATTCTCTTACAATACTTGGATTCATACTTAAACCACTGACACCAACACGAATATTGGAAGATAATTTACTGCCATCATTTCTGTTTTGGGTAGTAATACCTGGACTTTGGGAATCATGAAGTATTGGCTTAGCAGATGATTCTCGTGATGCAAGATCTAAATCAGATGCCAGTAAATTTAATTTGCTGCCATTTTGAGTTTCTTTACTGTTTTTAGTTTCTGTTGTATTGGAATTCCCTAACTTTAAAGTAAGTTTAATCTTTGGCTTTTTCTCCTTTTGATGTGATATCAAAGCAGGAAATTTTTCAAGGTGATCTGTGGAGATCTTGAGTGTCACCAACTTAGTTCTTCTGGGAGCCATGTTCGCAATAACAATCTTCTTCAATTAGTGGATGAATCCCTTGTATAAAGGAAAAATCCGACTCCTCTATTTTATAATGTTTTCTTGTTCGTGATATTCGTGATTCTGGCATTCCTGTATGGACAACAATGTGAGACTCAATTCTCAGTTCTCAGTTCTGGAATTTCCTCTAAGAGGTTATGACATCTTGTTTCTTGCTTAAATTACGGCGCTTAGAAAATTTGAGAATTCGTGGGAAACCCCAGCAATCTACTTCTTCTTTTGGTGGGAAAATGCCTGCTTTCCTTTGAAATGAATACTTGTACTGTTATTCCACTATATATAACTATAAACTCTATAACTTATCGGTAGATCGAGTATTAAATACCAAAAGAATCACTCATAAATGCATCCCTTGCATTTTTCTTATTTAAGGCTTGTGGCCCATGTAGTTTATCCACTTTACCAGATGGTGGTAAATGATTGATTATATTACTACTATATCCCATTTTGTCAACCTTTTGTTTTGATGATGGATATCCTGGGTATCCCTGTAAAGGATGAGGTGGATATCCTGGCATTTGCATCGGTGGATAACCAGGATAACCAGGATAACCTTGGACAGGGTAACCAGGATAACCCTGAGGAAGATACCCAGGATAACCGGCATATGCTTGCGCTGGTGGGAATCCCGTTGGTAATGGTGGGAATCCATTAGGTGAATATTGACCTTGAGGTAATCTACTTCCAGAAGATGATGGGGAGTCTGATTTATGTGGTAAATGCATTCTATGTGATTTGTGTGGATAGTTTTGATATTGATGCTGGTTAAAGGGTGATGATTGTGATTTAGGACGTACTTGTTGCTGTGTTTGTTTGGCTGGTGGTAATTGTGGCAGTGATGAATATTCTTTTGGCGGATATGCAACAGAAGGATCTTTGATGGATTTATTGTATTCTTGAATTGAAGGTCTTGCAGGATGAATTGGTTGGTATGTTTGTGGTTGCGGTTTCTGCTGTGACTGTGGTTGTTGTACTTGGAGTTGCTGTCGTGGTAGTGGTTGTGTTGATGTTGTTACGTACTGTAAAATTTGTGGTGAGTTGGGTAATTGTTTATTGGAAATAGATGGATTTGTTTTCTCAAATTGATTTGGTGAAGCAGACATTGGCGTCTTGTAGTTTGATTGTGGAATTGAAACTGTTGATTGTGATTCATTGGATGAAGTTCTTGAATGATTGGAATCTGGAATTGCTAAAAGTGATGGTCCGTCATTTCTTGGCTTTCCATAATCAAAAGTTGTTGGCGGATAAGCTGATGAACTTGCAGAAATAGCTGATGATGACATCGATGGTGGCAGTTTTCTTGAACGTATGTGACTTGCACTTAGTTCAGTATTTTGTTCATCTAATTCGTCTAGACAGTCTTTAAAATCATTTTCAAGTTCATCAAATCCATCTTCTATATCTTTCTTGCTAATTGGACTTTTATAAATTATAGCTTTTTCCTGTTGTACAGGGATGACAGGTTCTTTTGGTGGTGATAAAACGGGTATATCTAATTCATCATATTTAATATCGGTATCGGGTGTTTTGGAACGAGTAATTGGTTGTCTTTGGTAATATCTCTGTTCTGGAGGTGAAACTGGTGATGGTGATCTGTAATTTTGAATCTCACCGGGTGGGAATGAGCTAGGAGAGTGTGTTGTTCTTGGTTGTGATCTTGGTTGTGATCTTGGTGGTGATCTTGGAGAATGTGTTGTTGTTTGTGATGGATCAGAAATCGGCTGATATTTTTGTTGATGAATCGGTGAACGTGGAGTCGCCGTTGGTTGATTGTTGCTTGAATAATGTCTATCCATTGATGGAGGATCTGACGATGAAGAAACTGGTCGTGATGAGGAATGTGGTGGTGACGGAATTAACATTGACTTAATCGGATACGCTTTAGGCGTACCAGCATGAACTTGAATGGGAGATTTTGACCTTGCAACAATTTTTTCATGGTTAGATGTAGGTAATACAATATTTCTCTTTGGTGAACGTGGTGGGGCCATTAGTTGTTTAGTTGGTGAAGAATATGGGTTATTGAATTCAGATTCGAGTATGTTATTGTTAGATTTAAAACTATCACTTGTATCTGTAGAAGAATTAATGTTTGGTAATTCTGTCGTTTGCATTGATTCATTTGTATAGTAATTATGATTACCCATTTTTGGTGATGTCTGTGGCGAAGATTCATAATTCAAATCTATATCATTTAATCCCAATGAATCAAATTGCAGAAATGTATCAAAAGGATCTCCAAGCTCTAATTCTGGTAATGAGATGCGTATTAAATCATCGTGTTTTTTGTCAACTCCCTTCTTTTCTACGCTAGGAGCTTGTTTAACACCAATAGAAACCTCATCTTTAGAAGGCGGTGGCTTTCTTGATCTTTCCCTAGGTGGTATATCATTATCGTTATAATCTTTTGCTACAGGTACTGGTGGTATTGAATCATTCATGTCTAGTGGGTTAACTTTATTTTCTAATAACTTTCTAGCCTCGTACCTTTCAAGCTCTAATTTTTCGGCTTGAAGTAGTGCTTCCTTCTTTATCTTCTTAGCTTCTAATTCAGCTTGTTGAATTTTTTGTTCTAATTCTTTTAATTTTTCTTGTTTAACCTCGAGCTCCAAGTCATATCCATCCTTTGCCAAATCTTGTTCCTCAACAATAACCCATTTTTTAAAACCTTCAGCTAGCTCAACTTCCATTATATAAGACTTACCAAATGTCTTCTTCTTTAAATCAGTTTCTTCAATACCCAGGGATGCCAACCATGTCCAGATAAAATAATCTTCAATTGAGACACGCCCTATATTGGCGGTAAAAAAATCTTTAACATTAGAGTCATCATTTAAGGTCTTCCTAGATGTCATATCAGTTGACCAACCAGGAATTAATTTATATTTTAAACCGCTTGGATCTTTACCATTGCTAATTAATTCAGTATCATATAAACATAAATTTTCTAATAATCTTGAGCCTTCAGCAGATAATTTATCAATCACATTTTCCTTTTCCTTGAACAATCTTTTCAATAGTAAATAATCTTCTCGTGTATAAAATAAAGTAGGATCATCAAACTTAAGCGTTTTGCTAACTCTAGTTATTAATTCCGCCGGATTTTTGGAAGGTTTGTTTGATCTAATTGTAACTATAGGAATTTCATGTAAATTTCTTGAAGTCTCTAATGTTGTAGATGTTGGTAATGGAGGATATTCTGAATTTTTCAACAAAGACTGAAAGATTTTTGGTAATTTTGTTAAATCACCATTGGGTGGCATTGCCTTAACGAAAGATAACAATAAATGAAACATTGCATCACCTGCTGGAATCCATTCATATAAACCTCTTTCAAAGGAAGGTAAACCTGGAACCTTATTTTTAACTGGACTAAATGCCCACAATCCACATAATTTGCAAATTTTCTTTGCAGTCATTAAATTATCTTTTGAATTCAAAATAAAAGCAACAATCAAATCGAAAAAGTCATAAACAATTGAAGCATGAGCACCAGAGGATAAGCAATTGGGCATAAAATCTAAAAATGCTTTATTTGGGAAGCCGGCATTGTCTTCTAATTTTACATATTTTGTATATGATTTCCAACCGATAGTTGCCTTACCTGGTAAACGACACCAAATAAATTTTAGAGCACTCATTAAAACATGCGGATTCGTCATTTTAATAATCTCTTTAGAATCAGGTTCATTTATTGGAATTGCATCTAGAAAGATTTTATTCAAAAAAATTTTCAACTCTTCGTCATGATGCTCAGGTCTAAAGGGTAATATTAGCAACGGAATTTTTGTTCCAGTTTTTTTTAGCTGGGAAGTTATCGAATGAACTAAATCTTTCACATGCTTTCTTTCAAATGTAATATCATATTCTTTATCAAGTATATATTCATTATCCGTTTTTCGTTTCAATGTTTGTTTGAATTCATCTATTTTAGTTGATTCAATATCAGGACAATAGATAAAAGATTCTTTATCATTTCCACCTTGATTCAAAGAAACTGAATCTGAAACAATTAATGGAGGAATCTTCGGCAGTAAATTCTTTATCATTAATATCGATATCTTTCAGGATGTTTATGGCAAACAAGGTTTGATAAATGAATATAGATCAAATATATATTTAGCACTTTAAAACACTAGATCTTTATGCCTCACATTTTAAGGAACGAAAGAAGAAAAAAGAAAAACATAAACACCAAAAAAAAAAAAAGAATAAAACCGCCACGACAGATTTTATTGTTGCTAAAAACTAAAAATTAAAAATTCAAATAACTTTATCAATAACTTTTAACATGAATTTTGTCATTTATGTGTGTGGAACAATAAAACTGTCATTTCTTTCTAATTTTAAGAAACCAATCCCGCAATGGCCATTTTATCAGAGGAAGAAATAGAGAAACTTAAAAAAAGTAAGAAAATTGGTATCATTGGACTCGGTGATATGGGTCTTATGTATGCACGCCGGTTTTCTGAAGCTGGTTGGGATGTTTGTGGTTGTGATCGTGAGGAGAGATATTTTGAACTAAAAGAAAATATGTCATCATTATTACCTGATGTCGAAATTTATAAAAACGGGTTTCATGTTTCAAGGGTTGCAGATTATATTATATATTCTGTTGAAGCAGAGAGTATTGATAAAATTGTTTCAATTTACGGCCCAGCAACAAAGGTTAATGCCATTGTTGGAGGTCAAACATCATGTAAAAGTCCAGAAATCAAGGCATTTGAAAAACATTTACCCCAAGATGTAGAGATTGTTTCAGTTCATTCACTTCATGGTCCAAGAGTTGATACAACAGGGCAGCCATTAGTTTTAATTCAACATAGGTCATCCGATGAGAGCTTTAACTTCGTTGAGAGCTTAATGTCCTGTCTTAAGTCAAAGCATGTTTACCTAACTTATGAAGAACATGATAAAATTACTGCAGATACTCAAGCCGTCACACATGCAGCATTTTTAAGTATGGGTCTTGCATGGCATAATAGTCACCAATATCCATGGGAGACACCGAAATGGACTGGTGGTATAGAAAATGCAAAGATTAACATTTCATTAAGAATTTATTCAAACAAATGGCATGTTTATGCAGGATTAGCAATTACAAATCCTTCAGCACATAAGCAAATTACCCAATATGCAAAATCATGCGAAGAACTATTTACATTAATGATTCAGAAAAGGGAAGATGAGTTATTTTATAGAATTATGGAAGCAAGGAAAAATGTGTTTGGGCATTTGGGTAAAGACCATCAATTACTTCTAAATGATGATTTATTACAACAATATTCTTTGGGTAAAAATCCACCTGGTAGTAATCAGCAAAATTCTCATTTATCATTATTATCAATTGTTGATAGTTGGTCACAATTAGGTATTGTTCCATATGATCATATGATTTGCTCAACGCCACTTTTTAGAATTTTCCTTGGTGTTTCAGAATATTTATTCTGTACACCAGGTTTATTAGAGGACTGTATCAAGGTCGCTATTAATGATGCATCATTTAGACAAGATGATTTACAATTCACAATGGCATCAAGGGAATGGTCAAACATTGTTAGTTATGGTGATTTTAACTTGTACAAACAAAAGTTTGAAAACACACAGAAATTTTTTGAACATATGTTCCCTGAAGCTACAAAAGTCGGAAATGAAATGCTCAAGACTATTTTCGAACGTGTTAATGATAATCAAAACTAAACTAAACTAAACTAAACAAAAGAAAAACTTGCATGTATAATAGTAAATATTAAATAGTAATCAATTACATATAAGTAATTTTCGCATTTTTGCATTTTTTATTTTTTCCTATTTCCGACTTCCAAATTCGTTCAGTTTTCCTTTCCGTTGGGGGCGAAACCTGCGTTTTTTTCTGTTTAAGCCAAATCATGAATCTATATTAAGTTGAAATATGTAGATGGTTTGTATCATCGAACCAATCTACAACATAACAGATCCCACACACAGACACAAATTATGGGAAATATTTTCAGCAACATGTTTGGCAGGCTCTGGGGAGCCAACAAAGAAATCAGAATCCTTATTCTAGGGCTCGATGGTGCTGGTAAAACTACAATCTTGTACAAATTGCAACTAGGAGAAGTTGTAAAGACTAAACCAACAATAGGGTTTAACGTTGAAACTTTACAATATAAAAACATTTCTATTAATATGTGGGATTTAGGTGGACAGACCTCGATTCGTCCGTATTGGAGATGTTATTATGCAAATACTGCAGCCGTTATATTTGTTGTTGATTCTACGGATAGGGATCGTTTGGAAACCGCAAGAAAAGAATTACACATGATGCTTAAAGAGGATGAATTGGTGGATAGTGCCCTATTAGTATTTGCCAATAAACAAGATCAACCCGGTGCACTTACCGCAGCTGAAGTTTCAAAGGCACTAGGCTTGGTGGAATTAAAGGATAGAAGTTGGAGTATTGTTGCAAGTAGTGCAATCAAAGGTGAAGGTTTGACCGAAGGGTTGGATTGGCTTATCGATGTTATCCAAGAAGAGCAAATGTAATGTTGTCACTATGCGTACATGATTGATGGATTGTTGAATAATTAAATAATACCTTACAAGAGTTCACCATTTTGATTTATCAATTATTAATTCAAGGCAAGCGCAATCGTTCAGAGACTAGACATGACAACATATTACCAGGTATAAGAGAAATAAATTGTATAGCTAATCCATATCTAAAGAATTCCATATAGACCTTTTGTTTAGAACCTCTCCCTATTGAACCACATGTAAACAACTAAACCACTCCTCGGATATTATTAAGTCGCAAGAAAATCATTTTCTTGATATAACATATAACATGTACATTCTTCTTTTGAATTATATCTGATATGAACCCTTTCGTTAACAGTATATCCCTCAATATAATTCACACTATATTATCATGCTTTATAACAGTTTGAAAAATTTATCTCTCCGACCTGGAAAAATTGCTCAATTATCAAAATCCAATCCCATATTCAAAAACATACATGTACAGTTCTCAACCATCGTCAAAGAACGTTTATACACATGTAGGACATTCTCAAATAGACAAAGATCAATCTCCAACCTACAAATTCTCTTAATTGGATCAACCGTCTTTGCAACAGTTGGCGTCACAATCCAAACAATACATAATGATGATTTAAAGAGTCAACCACAACAACGTGTTGAAGGTTCTCAACCTTTCATTGAAAATAAATGGCAACAAGAGATGCAAGACAACCCCAAAAATAGTCTAATACCAGATGAATCACAACCGACCTTTGAAATGGGACTTTATGTTGCATCACAGAATGAGAAAGCAGAAATTAAAAGTAGATATAGAGAAGAAAGAACGAAAAGAAGATTTACTGGTTGGATTTATAGAATTGGTTTTCTATTTCAAGATTATGTTTATGAACCAATTATCACCTTTGGAAGGTTTTTAGAGTTATCAGTTATATTTGTTCCTGTATTTATGTTATATCCAATATCATTTTTTGGTAAAACTAATAAATTAGGTGACAGATCTGGATCTACTCTATGGTATAAGTTATTAAGGATTGCAGCTGAATTGGGAGGTGCTTCATTTATTAAACTTGGCCAATGGGCTGCTTCAAGAACTGATATATTCAATACAGGTTTGTGTATAGAATTGACGAATTTACATAGTAATGCAAAGGAGCATAGTTACAGGCATACAAGAAAAATATTGAAAGAAACTTTTAATGGTCATGAGTTAGAAGACATATTTGAAGACTTTCCTGAAACTCCAATTGGTTGTGGTGCCATTGCTCAAGTATATTTAGCAAAATTAAATGATAAATTTATAAATTCAAATAATAAACATGATTCTTTAGTGGCTGTTAAAGTCGTACATCCAAATGTTGAAAAAAATATTTCAAGAGATTTGAAAATTATGTCTTTTTTTGCCAATCTAATTGACTGGATACCGACAATGGAATGGTTAAGTTTACCACAAGAAGTTGAACAATTTGCCATTTTAATGAACTTACAATTAGATTTAAGGATTGAAAGCTATAATTTAAATAAATTTAGAGAAAAATTCTCAGATTCAAATGATGTTTTATTTCCAAAACCAAGGTATAGTTCAAAAAAAGTTTTAATTGAAGACAGAATTTATGGTATTAGTATGAACAAGATTTTAAATGTTAAAAATATGAAACATGACAAAATGTTGAAGCATATCAGTGATAGATTAATTGATTCATTTTTAAAAATGATGATTTTAGATAACTTCACGCATGCAGATTTACATCCTGGTAATATATTCATTAGATTCATTAAGAGTGATAAAAATAATAAAATTACATCCAAAATTAATGAATTTGAGGTCGATGAATTGACGACTGAATTAAATGGTTTATCAAATGAAGCTTTAAATTTAAAGTTGAATAATTTAATCAATGAAAAATATGTTCCTCAACTTTGCTTTATCGATGCTGGTTTAGTCACTGAACTTGATGATCAGAATAGATTTAATTTTATTTCGCTATTCAATGCATTGGCACAATTTGATGGTTATAAAGCAGGTGAATTAATGATTGAACGTTCAAAAACACCAGAAACGGCCGTTAATAAAGAATTGTTCAAGATTAAAGTAGAAAGGTTGGTTAATAAAGTTAAAGAAAGAACATTTACACTTGGATCAGTTTCAATTGGTGACTTATTGGATAAAATGCTAGGAATGGTTCGTTCCCATCATGTTAGAATGGAAGGAGATTTTGTCAGTATTGTTGTTGCAATTCTAATTTTGGAAGGTATCTGTAGACAACTTGATCCAGATATCGATTTATTTGCAAGGTGGGTATTTGCTTGGACAATTGGATTTCCGACAATGCAATTTGACAACTAATTGCTAATTTTTTAACTTCTACGATTCCGATTTTGTTGAAACGAATACTAACATTCTTTAATTTTATTTCTTTTTACAGGTCTATTCCTATTCTACGACAAATTAGTTTTAAAGAAGGAAAACTGATTTTTCAAAACATGAACACGTTGTCTATGCTTAAAGTGTGGATGACATTAGAAGCCAGACAGTTTGTCAATGCTTCCGTTCATGATGTTTACAAACTTGTCAAGTCCGATGGTCTTGCACCAAATTACTAATCTTAACGACGTTTCATTTTACGTCGACATTGTATATTGGATAATAACTAAAAGCGTAATTGTAACGTAACTAAATACTGACGATTGTCAATTAGAATCACATACAGAATTTCCAACTTCTATGAGATACAATACAATACAATACAATACAATACAATGTATCATATAATAATTAATAATTAATAATTATTTAATAAAACTCCACGTTCCTCGGCTCAGCGTAACTGTTGGCGGGAAATTTGAAATTATAATCGCCATGAGCTTTTTTGTTGCCGGGTTTTAGTAATTTTTACTCTTAGAGTAGATATTGTCTGTTTTACTGTCTATTTTGTTTTATCAGCAACATCCTTTTTCAAGTAAAGATACATCGTTACAATTATAATCTCACCTGAACTTCTAAATTATGAAATTTGGTCATACATTATTGACCCATCAGGTTCCAGAATGGCATCAGTATTACATGAACTACAAAGGATTAAAGAAGATTGTAAAATCTATTAATTTAAGAGAAGTTGAACTTAGGGATGAGAATTCTGAAATTGATGTCTTTAGTGATGAGCAGGTAAAGCTTGATTTAGCTAGGTTCTTTTTTCATATTGATAGCGATATAGAAACTGTTGATGAATTTTATACAAGAAAATCTTTGGATTACGAAAAAAGGCTCAAGAAGATAATTGCAGTTTTTCCTAAAAATACGGACGACATTACTGATCTAGAAGAATATGACGACCTAGTTGATATTCTGTTAGAATTGAGAAATTGCTTTAGAAATTTGAAATGGTATGCAGAATTAAATAGAAGAGGATTTGTCAAGATTTTAAAAAAACTAGATAAGAAGGCAGGTACCAAAAAGCAAGAAATTTACTTAAAGACAAAAGTTTATCCACTAACATTCTGCAACGAATCTGAATCAGTTAAATGTTTAGCTTTAATTAATGATTACTTGAATCATTTATCAAAAGTGTATGAAATTGAAAATACGGTTAAAAATGCCTCATCTTCATCATCTTCAATTTCTGTTCTTGACATTGCACAAACGACAGCCGCTCATGGTTTACTACTGTCTACGCAAAATTCCTCTGAAACAAACCAGTTTAACAATAAAGCCAATCCAAAGAATTTAGGACTAGATCCATATTTAGAATCTATTTTATCTGATAATGTTGATCAATTAAGTACCATTCTCATTAAAGAATATATGTCCCCAGTTTTAACACCTTTGAAACTGTTGTTATCACTCTTGAATAAAGCAACATTAGCATTGTCTTACAAATGTATTGACTTTTTACTCACCATCATCCCAGTGCTTCTGGATTCAAGTGATGTTTCAGGTAGAAACTTTATTCATCATCATGTTATTGCATTAGGTAAAAAACATTTCAATAGGATAAATAATGATTATAATATTGGTGAATTAAAGAGGACAGATTATAACTCCTCTTTATTTCATACTTCTGGTTCTGATGGTATTAATTCAAATGATTTTGCAATAGGATTGTTGTATATTTTTCAAAATTTACCTGCACATTTGAAATTTGCAATTTTGCAGAAGGATAATTATAAGAGAACACCATTGCATTATGCATCACAATATGGCTTAAAGGAGGTTACTATTATTATTTTGAAGTTTTTGAAAGAATGGGGAATGTATAACGAAAATATTTCACTCGATGATATAACCCATTGGGGTGATTCAGAGAATCTGACACCAATTCACCTTGCTATTTTGGGAAAACATCCAAAGACAACAGAAGTTTTAATTGATTCACTGGATGAAAATATCACGATAACCTGTCCATATTTATTGCATGTTGCAACTAGAATGAATACTCCGGGTTTACTAGAATCTCTCTTAAAATGCAAGGGTATTAACATTGATGCTTATGAAAGTGAACAATCGAAGGAAACAGCACTATATGTTGCAGCTAAGTATGATTTGAAAGAGAGTGTATCATCGTTACTCGAAAATGGTGCAAATACCGAAATTGGTGAAACTTCGTTTGGATGGACTCCAATCTTTGTTGCTGCTTCAAATGGTTATGTTGAAATTATCGATTTATTAATTGATAATGGGGCAAAATATTATATTCAAGATGACAGTGGCTGGACTCCGCGTGAACATGCAGCATTACGTGGACATATTGATATCGTAAGTAAGTTAACGCCGCCAAATTTCAATCCATATGAATCATTAGAATCCAAAATGGTATCACCAAAATTGTCTCCAAAATTTGTTGCACGAGACAATTCGGCTTCAAGTATTCATAAGCGTTCAGACAATAAAATCAAAACTCCAGAACAAAAATCAAGTAAAATCGATTTAAAAAATCTAAAGCAAGAAAGTTCATCAGTACCTCATTTACCAATGCCTTCATCAAATAAAACCATCGTTGGAAATCAATATCTAAGGAAAAGTCAATCTGTAATTTTAATTACTATAGGAACAACTGATTTACGTGATGTCACTCCTGCAATTGAACTCAATAAAATTCCGTTATCTAAAATTCATTCAACTGAATTAGATTCTGCATTATCGATTGTTGTTTCACCATCAAATTTAGCAAATGAACCATCATATCCATTGGAATTACCACTAGATGATAATCATGGTAGTGCAACTGATCCAATTTTATTCCGTTGTAATGATAAAGATCCCTTAGATACAATGATTTATTTTGATATAGTACCAACATTTGACGTTGAAATTAATGATACTAAAAATAAGCGGAGTAAAAAGATTTTAGGACGTGGTGTTGCAATTTTAAGGAATATTTACACAACAGTTGGACCAAATAAACGATCTTTGTTTAACTGTATTAAAGTACCAATTTTAGAAGTTAATACAATGGAAGTTTTAGGTAGTATTAAATTTGAAGTGTTGATTGTTAAATCATTCGAAGAAACAGGCAAAATTCCACAAGATGCAAGTATGTACTGGAAATCATTAATGCAACCAAGACTTATTGGTCATAGGGGTAATGGTATGAATAGTAGAAATAAAAAGTCCTTACAATTAGGTGAAAATACTATTGAATCATTTATTGCAGCTGCTTCATTAGGTGCACAATATGTCGAATTTGACGTTCAATTAACAAAAGATAATGTTCCAGTCATTTATCATGATTTTATCATTGCAGAATCGGGTATTGATATCCCGATGCATTCATTAACTTTAGAGCAATTTATGCATTTAAACTTAAGTAAAGATGAAGAAGAAAAATTAGATAAGAATAAAAAAGTCAAAGACGATTCTGATATTTACAGAAAATCGAGGTCAAAGTCGGTCTCATACAAAAATGAACGTAAACCTTTAGTTTCCAAGCTTTCAAATTTTGAAGATAATTCAAATGATGATAATGAAAATGATATGAATCCTAAACATGAAAGAATGAAATTAACAAAGACTTGGAAAATTAATGAATTCAAAGCAAATACAAGGGGTACAACAATTGCATCTTCCTTTACAACACTAGAAGAATTGTTTATGAAAGTTCCTAAAACTGCTGGCTTCAATATTGAATTGAAGTATCCAATGTTAGATGAATCACAATTAGATGATATTGGACAAATTGCGCCAGAAATGAACCATTTTTGTGATACAATCTTATCGTTAGTTTATGAAAAATATTGCGGTAGAAATGTTATATTTTCATCCTTTCATCCAGATATTTGTATGATGATGACCATGAAACAGCCATCATTTCCAGTCTTATTTTTGACTGAATCAGGTGTTAATAAAATGGCAGATATTCGTGCAAGCTCATTACAAAATGCTATTAGATTTGCAAAAAATTGGAACTTATTTGGTATAGTAAGTGATGCGATACCATTTATTCAATGTCCAAGATTAGCCAGTGTTGTCAAAGCTAGTGGATTGGCATGTTTTACATACGGATCTGCAAATAATGATCCAGAAAATGCCAAGCTTGAAATCGCAGCTGGGGTTGATGCAGTTATTGTTGATAGTGTCCTTGCAGTTCGTAAAGAACTCACAAAATACGATGAATCTGTTAAGGCAACTAAATAGATTAGATAGACGTTTTTAGTTATTAAATTAAATGTTAGATAAAGTGTATATGAATTTTGTAGTAAAAAGTAAAAATGGAAAATTGAATTAGAAGTGCAAAGTGCAAAGCCATCTCTTAATTTTACAATTTAAGTTTGAGCGAACAATAAGGTGTTATTGTTTAGTTAAGGGCTGGTTTTCTTTTAGTTACATATGTATATGTGTCTTATTCCTGCCTTTCTATTCCTTTTTATATCACAATTGTTCGACAATTATACACGTTAATAGGACATACACCATATAAGATTAGTCAAATAATGTCTTTTGTTATTGCATCACATATACCAGCAACTTCGACCGAAGCAAAAATTACTGAATTCTTTTCATTTTGTGGTAAGATTAAAGATATTGAAGTTATTGAAAAGACAGAAAAAACTAAAACTATTAAAGTCGCCTTTGAAAAACCTTCTGCCATCTCAACTGCATTGCTTTTAAATGGTGCCGAGTTTGAGGGCACTGCAATCACTGTTTCTGAACCAGAATCGACATCATCACATGCAGCTGTCACTGATGATTCAACTCATGATGAATCAAGTGGTAATGACATTGATCAAGAATCTAAACCAAAAAGTGCAGTTATTGCCGAACTGCTTGCTAATGGTTATGTTTTACAATCATCTTTAGTGGAAAAGGCTATTCAATTCGATCAACAACGTGGTATTTCTGATAAGTTTAACTCATTTATTTCGAATTTAGATAAGAAATATCATCTTCAAGAAAAGAATAAACAAATTGTTGATCAAACAAATAGTCTGGTTGATCAAGCCAATACTCAATGGGGTCTTAACGATTACTGGAATAACGGTATGAGAACTGTGAATTCATATATGGATAGATTTAAAAATGATAAATATGGTAGTCAAGTTCACGATTTCTATAAGAATGTCACCAAAGATGTTAAGTCTGTCAACGATGAAGCATTGAGACTTGCAGAATTAAAGAAGCAACAACAGCAACAAGGCACTGATGCAGGTGGTTCCAGTGCCCAATTTCCAGTTATTAACACAATTACTCCAGATTCTACGACTGCAGCAGCTGCTAGTGTTGTTCCATTGGAAACCGAAAAGAAATAGTCTTGTAACTTGAGAGAGTACCCTTCAGTTTTATTCCAATTGATTTAATTGACTTTTTCGTTTTGTTTTAGGTATTTAAAGTTTTTCATTTTAGCTCCTTTTTATTGATTTTTGAATTATATCGATTTCTTTTTTTTATCATTATTCTTTATTTTACTTTTGTATTTAATATAGTCATATTATTAATTATAAAACATTATAAAATTCATGTAGAAAAGTGTCAGTTAGCTATAAAATTAATTTAACATTGACATGATTCGTCACATGAAGAACATGAACATTTGTTTGATTTTGCACAGTGTTCACAGGAACAGCCACCTTCACAAGTACATGTGGATGTAGGGCAAGTACATTTAGTAATATCATCAGCGCAAGTACCGCATTTGCATTTACCTTCGGGACACTGACACTTCTTTGGACATGCACATTTTGCAGTTGCAGCAACAGGAGAACATGTACATTTGTTTGATTTAGCACAGTGTTGACAGGAACATTCATTTTCACAGGAACAAACAGCAGAAGGACAGATACACTTGGTCTTATCATCTGCACATTCTCCACATGCGCATTTACCTTCAGGACATTGACAGACTTTAGGACATACGCATGCCGAACTTTGTGCTTGACAACAGGAAGATTTAGAAGCAGTAGTAGTAGAACAACAAGACATTATTGATTGGTTGATTGGATGATTGATTGATGTAGAAGGAAAATACAATTGCAATGGGGTAAGTCATCAAGGGAAATGTACGTCCTTTATATAGACCTGCGATGTTTTTGCCTGGCGGTGTTTTTGCCTGGCGGTGTTTTTGCGTTAACAATAAAATTTCAAATTTCAAATTTTTCAATTTCATTGCTTGCTAATTAGTAATTAGGGTTGTATTTTGTATTTTGTACTTTGTACTTTGTATCATCACTTGGTATACAAATTGATCATCATTCAATGGAGAACTAGCAGCTGACTGGCACGAACCGGCGCCCTGCATAAAGGGCATTCTTGTCGTTCCTTGCACCAATCCAGAATACAACCCCAACAGAAAACATGCCCACAGCTCGCACATGTAGGATCTTTCATTGATGAGAGACAGAGCATGCAGCTTCTACTTTGTTCTGGAAAGTACTGTAATTGTGTAGGATCTTCTAAATCAATAATTGTTACGCTGTGCTTGAATGAACCATTGACAATTCCATCACCATCGATGTTTCCTAAAGATTGGTCATCATCATGATCATCGGCATCTGTTTCCATTGCAGGCAAACTATTGTAAATACCATGACCAAATCGTTTCCTTTCCTGCTTCTTTAATATCCTCACATTACCCCCCAATCCACCTTTATCACCATTACCGCTGAAAATATACTTTAATATATTTTTCATAAGAACAACATATTTGAATCCAAGCTGAACCATCATTAAACCACCAAGAATTTCATAGTTTTTATTACCTCTATTTGATCTTGGATCTGGTTTATAATTGAAAACGTATCTCATTCCTAAAATTCTTTTAGATAAATCATAATATTTACCACCAAAATAAAATAATGCAAGGTGTAAATTCATTACATCTATAATATTAATGAATGTTAATTTATTTAATAATTTCTTCAATGTTGATTCATTCCCACTTCTAATTGATATTGACTTGCCAATTTTACTTATCAAATAAGGAACAAATATGTAAACGAAGATAAATGCTAATCTTCTAATTTTATTGATACCATGTCTACCATCTCTATTGACGTACGTCAAATCAACATATTCTTCACCCATTGTACGTGCACCAACACCCGTAGTGACCAAGAAATAGAGTGCCTTAACTAAAACATTGAAATCTGGTTGATATTTATGAACAAACCTTGTACCTTTGAATTCTTTCAAGAGCTCAACAACTTGCTTCTTTAACTTAGAAATGAAGTATTCATCCTTTTGATGTGACCTCACTATCGCTGGAGCAGTCGCAAAAGGAAGAAGACGTGAGTACCAATTGTTGTTCATTTCAATTTACTTGCCGGTCCCAATGTATCCTTCTTTTCACTATATGAAGGTAGAATCCATTGCCTAATCACCACCATGTTGGTTAGTTATTTCATGCGTGTGAATTTTTGTTTTTCATTCTTTCAATAATTGGTTAATTATTAATTGATTAGCTTTTTTTTTTTTTGGACTATGTATCTATCATTCTATGTTAACCAGTAATATAGTTAACATTGATGAATATTGAATAAAGTTCAATGCTGTCTACGAAATCCGTAGAAAACCTGAGATTGGCTCGTCCAATATCGAGACTAATAGAAGCTGAACTCGAGTTACGGCCAAAGAAAACAGAGCAAGAAAAACTTGCAGAGAAGGAAATAACCCCACTTCATCTGTCATTTTGGAAACCATCAAATATCTTATCCGTCGAAGACACACCATTTTCAAATAAATATTTGGTTTCATTGTTAATCATTTCATTCTCCATACTTGGAAACTTAGCTAGAATATCATTGCAAAAATTAACTAAATATGAAAATTCTTACATAAACTATACTGGTGGGACTGTTGTATGGGTTAATTTTGCAGCTTCTTTTATCTTGTCCTGGTGTAATAACTCTGTTGCATTTTGGTCTTCAGTTTTGCAAGATTCAGGTAAGACCAGTTATAAACAATTGGCAATACATTCTGGTATTTCAGTTGGGTTTTGTGGTACATTTTCCACGTTATCAAGTGCAATTATTGAAATTTTTTTCAAGACTATTGATATAACTTCAGGTAAATTACCTAATGATGGATATAGGGTGATGGAATTTTTTGCAGTAACTTTAACAACATTTGGAATGCCATTATTTGGTCATATCCTTGGTAGACAATTTGCCTTGTTTTTTGATAATTATATTGTGCCCAAATTATCCAAAATTGTAACATATCAGAATATAAGAATACTTGAATTAATATTAGCATTTGCAGGAATTATTGCAATGATAGCAAATTTGGTTCTCACATGTACATTGTCAATAAATTATTGGTATAAGAATACATATTCATTTGCTATTTTAGTTGGAGCATTTGGAGCAATATTAAGGTTTAGATTATCAAAATACAATGGTAAATTCTTTCAATCTTGGTTCCCAGCAGGAACACTGATGGCAAATATAATAGGTTGTACAATTATTGCAATTTCTGAATTATTAACTCACGGTTTAGTCCATGAGAATGAATTATTAATCAATAATAAAGTCCATCGGTTTATCATAAATGGATTTTTAGCAGGATTTTGTGGTTCTTTAACTACGATGTCCTCATTGGTCAATGAATTGTACAACCTCGAACACCCCTGGTATCAACATATTTACTTTTGGTCAACTTTCATACCATGTTTTACTGTAGTTTTATTAATAGATGGAAGTTATGTATGGTCAAGAGGTTTTAACACTATATGACATTACTTTAAGTTATATAAACAAGTCATCTTATATTAGTTAGGATTATATATATTATGTACTATAATAAACATTTACAAATTTACCAAATTGTCGAAGTGATGTATCAAAATTAAACATCCAGACGATAAACAATTTTTTTCCCCTTTTTACCTTTCTTAACAGTCTTTAAACTAGTTCCAAGATCATCTAAATTAAAAGCATCTGATGAAGACACATCTGAAGGTATCACATTGCCAACACTCCATGATCCCAATGAGTTATTTACTGGATTAACACGTGGAATAATCTTTTTGGGTGGTGGATCATCTGGTAAACTTGGAAAAAGTCTTGTGTCAACTTTACTTTCCATTTTAACAACAGGTGTTGAAGATATTGCAGATGATAATGATGGATATGATGAAGGTGATGATATTGAACTTGAAGCGGGTACTGAAGCAGATGATCCATTTAATGCAGATGCTAATGATATTGCTGATTTCGAACTATTATTTATAATTGAAACACTTTTCTTAGAATTCCAAGGACTGTTAACCTTTTTAGTTTTTGTTTCGGGAATCGGATTATAGCCCGGAATGCTATATCCATTAACTGGTGTATTTGATGATATACCTCTAGTTTTGACAGTTGATCGACTTGGAATGGGCTGAAAGATTGGTGTATCATCAACGGGTAATGCTGGTAAATCGTATAATGCCTTTCTTGTTGTCGTCTTATCTGATGATGAAAGCTTTAATTTTGTATTAGATTTGGCTGTATTTCCATTATCCCAGTATGATTTCTGAAATGATTTTTCAATGCCTGGTAATGATGGAAATTTATCTTTCATTTCTCTCTTATCTAATTGAGGCTTATTTATTATTTCCAACTCTTTACGCAAATTAGATTTTATTGGAAACAATCCAGCTAGCTCATAAATAAGTAATTCATAATCAACACCATGACCATCCTTAAAAATTTCGTTATATTTTTTTACTAAAGCAGGTGCAGAGATTTGTTCATTACTGTATTGAATATTTGTAGCCAAAAATTCATCAAAATTTGGCTGTGAATAATTTAAATAATGTTTTGCTCTTTCTTCTAATCTCTTTTTCTTTAATTCATAATCATCCGAATTTGATAACTCTTTTTTGGATACAGATTTCTTTTTATTGTCATTTGAAACTGTGTATAAGTGGTTATTAAAAGTATTGGTAGAAAAAATATTATTACCATATATCGCTGCATGTTCTTTGGCCATGTGCGTTTGTAAATCAAATTCATCTTTAAAAACAACAAATTTTTGATCTAAACATGATTGAACATTACATGTATAATGTGCAGATTTGAAGTGCTGTGATAAATGATCATAATTTTTAAAATATTGAGGGTTATTTGGATCAATTTGTTGACAGATATGACATTTCTCATGTTTATCTCTCATATGAACAAATAATTCATCATCAGAATAAAATCTTTTATTTGAACAAAATTTACATTCTGGGTGCCCTTTGAACCCAATACTATCACCTTTTGCCATGTGTTGATTTAATTGTTTTCTAGAATAAGGCTTTAATTCAGTAATGAAAGCCTTTTTGAATTTTGCACATAGCTCACAATAAAATTTATTATGTACTTCTTTGACATGATTATTCAACTCTTTAAAATTGTTCATTCTAATACCTTTCATATTGCAATTATTAATGGGACATACATAGTCTAATAGCTTCAAAGTTTCATCTTTTGCAAATTCACTTGTAAATCGAATGCCATAATCATTTTTGAATGGTGGAATTAACATAGAATCTGTTATGGAATCAGACTTATCAATTGAAACATTTTCAGTATAAATTAATTTAGATATTTCTCCACGACAAACTAGACATGAATTTTTTTTATATAATGCAACATTTCTAAATGAACATTTATGGCAAATTTTATGATCACACGGTGGCAAAGATGCAATTTTGATAGTTTCCGCACAAATCAGACACATTTCTGCATCATCATCCTGCTCACCATTACTATGATTGAGGTTTTCATCATTTCCACTTGTTGATGAAGAGGAACTTGAAGAAGAGCTCCTATTGTTGTTGTCGGTCTGCAAAGCTGAAAAATCTTGCTTTTTTCTGTCAGTTTTAATTTTGGAATTGGTAGCACCACCTTTAGCCATCTGAAATAATCTGTGGCTGATATAGTTTCCATCCGGAAAATGCGTCTCATTCATTACCGGTCGATGTAGCATTGAACTTGAGGAATCCAAATTCAACGATGAGCGCTGTAGAAAAAAAAATCACAACTGGGTTTTCCCGATTAGGCAATTGTCAACTTGACAACATGAATTTAGGACTTTTTTTCTTCTTTTGTTGGGAAACCTTCTTTAAAGTAAAGGCATGTCCGGTTTCAACCTCAGCGCAACCCTCAATATTGCCCGATTGGCCTTTAATCCACAATTATGCATGCCACATCTTGTTGTGCCGACGTTCAACCAACTACCTGTTCCGATCGTTATTCCCAATACAACAATAAAGGCAGTCGTTTTAGACAAAGATAATTGTTTTGCAAAGGCACATGACGATAAAGTGTGGCCTGAATATCAGGAGAAATGGGAATGTCTAAGGAAAGAATATCCTGGAGCCAGGTTATTGATTGTCAGTAATTCTGCAGGTACAAATGGCGATAAAAATGATTATCAACAGGCAAAAATATTAGAGAAAAGAACTGGCGTCCCCGTTCTTAGACATTCAACCAAGAAACCTGGATGCTATCAAGAAATTATGGATTATTTCGTGAAGCACGATGTTTGCAACAAACCATCTGAGGTAGCAGTCGTTGGTGACAGACTTTTTACAGACATGATAATGGCCAATATTATGGGTGCAAGAGGCGTTTGGATTAATGTTGGGGTAGAACAATCTACAAGTTTGATCTGTAAAATTGAGAGATGGTGGTATTCTAAATTTAGATAAACACAAACAAACGTACTTTTTTTTCAGTATATAAAGCTATACATAATCTTATACATAAAATACAATTACTTTAATTACTTGTTTATTTGCGACAGTTCTAATACAGTATAACTTCAAAATAGCTTTCAGATAGAAGAGTTTGCGAAAAATGGAATAAATAATACGCTACCCTTTTTTTAAGGGTTTACCTTTTTCTTCCCCATACATAATTCCGATGCATGTTCAAATATTTTGCTTTCCTTCTTTCTGGTTTTTGTTTATCAAATTTAGAACACTCAAGTGTTGATCTTTGCTATGACAACAAGAACTTTTAATAATTTTAGAACGTTAAGGGAATTGTTAGATTTTAATGATGTTATAACACAATCTAAAAGTATATTACCCGAAAATGTACCTACAACTCAAAACATTATTCGATAAAGAAAACATCATTATTATCAGTAAATAATTGGAATGCAATATACTCAAATGATAAATTGTTTAAATGTATGATGTTAATGTTGGTTACTATCTTATCACAGTTAGTGTTTAGTTATATAGCATTCGCATTAGTTAATGTAAAAGAAAGCATTACATTGTTTTATCTCTCTCAAGCCCTTAATTTGATTCTTTCATATATTTTACCATTATCACTTATAGCTGAATTAGAAGACGTCTTAGAAAATCCATTTTCACAATTATCAAATGAAATTCAAGTTTACAAACAATTAAGAATTTGTCTGATTGCACAAGTAACATGTGTTGTGGTTTCGACAATTTCATTGATTAAAGTTTTCAATGGAGGCCCATATATTGAACTGAGATATAACTTTGAAGAAATGGAAGAAATACCCATTGATATGACAATATTTATCAGAATTCTTCAAATTTTATCATTTCAGTTAACATTTATTAATTTTTTATTAGCAGTTACCAATTATGCTTTGACGAATAGAAAAATACGACATTGTATTAATAGAATCGAACGTTTACAAAATCCTGGAGATTGGGAAGTTATGTTCAATCATGAGATTCTTCAAAATCAGTTTTCTCATAGTATGTTTTAATCAAAACTGTATATTCTGAATTAAAAATACTTAATAACAAATAATAATTAATAATTCTTTCTAAACTATATACAATAATATAAAATTAAGTAATAATAATAATAATAATAATAATGAAGCGTATAAATATCATAAATAATATTGATAAGATTAAATAACTAATCCAATAGGCTTATAGGTAAGACATCCAAAGAGTGTCTGTACTAGCTAAGTTTCTAGGATTAACAGCATGTGTAATCAAGTTGACAATGTATTGCGATGAAATAGATTGTCCATAAGTGTCAGTATTCGCCAGTTGTTGAACTCTTTTGATCAAGTATTCGACGTTCACTTTAACAACTTCTCTTAAGTTTGGAGTTTCTTGATTTGCTGATCTCATTCTTTGGGCATACCAAGATTGAATTTCATCTCTAATAAATAAATTGAGGAAATGCTCAATCTCATACTGTGGATCAGCTAAACATTGGGCAATGAGCATCATATGCATTGATAAAATACCTTCAGAGCCAATAGGTCCAATTAATTCTTGTATATTAGGGGTTAATCTGAATGGTACCAATTCCATGGAACAAAACATAGGAGCCGCACGTTGTGCAGAAACATCAAGTGAACTATTCTGGAAAATATTATGTGGAGTTTTAGCAACTACAACTTTATATGGCAACATCTCGGATGTCCAAACTTTACCCGAACCTTGGTGTATATGAATTTTTGGTGGCTGTCTTGCATTTATGCATAACATGTATGTTGAAAATGTAAAAGTTGCATATTGTGAACTGAATTGTTTCCGGAAAACCCAAAAATCTTCAAATTTAGTATAATAATTCAAAAAGTAATTTTTCATAATAGTATTTGGAACAAATAGTGATTGAATTGCACTTAAAATCTCAGTTTTGACACTTAACACATCAGGACGTGGCAGTCTTGGATCGTAGGCAGCATGGAATTTTTCAATAGTATATGCTAGAGGCTCTTCTCGATTTTGCCCTTTAATTTTACAGTATTTTTCGTAAATGCTCAACATATTAATGTATTTATCATCATCTGACATTAATCTAATGTGGGGTGACAAAGGAATTGCCACAGGTAACGTAAATTCAATATGACGACGACGAGTATGAACATTTTTAGACAATTGATCATTAAATAATCTGAATAATTGGAAAATTCTTTCTTCCCTTCTACAGTGTCTAGCGGCTGGAAATTGAACTGCAAACTTATGCAAACTACCATCATTACCACGAATTGTAATACGTTTATAACAAGCCGTTGGTCCACGGATCATTTCAACAACAGGCATGAATCTTTCAATTTTAATAAAATGTTGGTTGGTTTCTTTATTTAACAAATACTGTCCTGGAATTTCAATGTCTTCAAATTTTTGATGATGAAATTGACTCAAATGTGGACAAATTCTTTCTAAATTGACTTTACCGTATGTTCTGTCCAATTTCTCTTCAAGGCAGTCTCTCCATTTCTTTAGTTTGGAGATGTAAGTTTCAAGATTTGGTTTACTTTGAATTAAATCAATTTCAAATTCCTCTTTAATATGTGGTGGAAGAACAGTATTTGCGAATCTAACAATATTGGCCTCGGTTGCCGGTGGTAATCTTGCATCTTCTTTTGGATTTGATAATCTATTGAAGTATTGAACACCATCATTATACAATGCAACCACTAATCTATAAGCATCACCATCATGGTTTGATTTAAACCTTTGACTAATCTGATCAACTAACGATTCTAACGATAATGCAAGTAAAGGATATGCAGTTTTCAAAATACCCATAATTTCGTCAACATGCATCCATGGTTTGGCCTGTAAAACTATATTGCTTGGGGGCATAACCGGAGAAGCCATTGGAGCTGAACCAGCAGGTGTTGCATTTACACCAGCTGGAGGTGCTGATATATTATCATTAGTAGTTGGGGTCTTTTTTGCGCTTGTGCCTGCTATAGTAGGTGCAACAACGGAAGTAACATTTGCAGTTGGATTCGTCTCAGTGGTAGAGTGGACCGGGGTTGCTTGTGAATTTGTAGTTGCTGGATCTGGTGTAGCAGTGGCATTCGCTTGAGACGTCAATTGTTGTCTTTGTAATACCGCATAATCTTCCTTGGAAGTACGTAATTGAAAATGTAGTGCCTGTGGATATGCTTTTGCAATTCTAATCAAAACAATTCGAGCAAAACTTGCTTCTCTGTGGGATAATGCCGATAAGAGTTGTGGAATAAAAGTAACCCAATGCCATACAGGCATATCACCTTGATGAGATTGAAATGATTCATTTAGTATTCCTGAGTTATCATCTAAACTGATAAGCCATAAAATCCTGCATAATAAACGACGTGCTTTATTGTTTTTATATAAACTTGCTGCTTGTAAGTAACAACTAATGGCATGTTTCGCATAATTGATATCATTTGATTCCTTAAATCTATTATCATTAAAGAAACCCCATTCAGCCCACGCTTTTGGTAAATTCAAATCTAGTTGAACAGCAGTAGCAAATGCTTGGTTTGCTTCATCTGGAACGTTAAGTTTTGCCAAGAACATACCCTTAAGTGTAATAAATTCAGCCTTTTGCTGGGCGGCAAAGTATACCAGATTTGTATTACTAATTACATCTAAACCAGTGCTTAATTCAGCCGGATTTTGGTAATGACATTTTGCTTGTTCTCTTAATTTCAGAAATGCTTCTTGAATTTCAATATTTGGAAGAGTGTAGATCTTAGTTAATTGATTAATGCAGACATCTGGCATGTTGTGTTTCCTAGCTACATGTGCAAATCTGTTAATGACCCAAGCAATTTCGTGATATCCACGAAATGCATATGAATTGTTATTGTTGCCATTGGTTTGTTGAATTGCGGGAATCAATGGAATATAAACCTTATTAATAACATCAAATGCATGTTTACGCCAGGTAACTAAATCGTTCCAAATGTTAATATCGTCCCATAAGTTTGGTAAGCGTTCTCTCCAAGCTTGTAATACTCTTTTCAAATCTTGAGATTTAGCATCTAAATTTTCCGCTGTGGTTGATGTTAAGCTTCTGTAAATTTGTGTTGCCTCTGTAAATTCCACATATTGTTGGAAACTGTGTAGCAACGAGATGTGCGCATTGGTCAATCTTTGAGGCAATGTATACCATTTTCTCAAAGAAAGCTGGATACCTTCATCAACTTGTTTATTAACATTATGAATACTTTCTGTATTATGTGCGAATGATTGTAAGCATAAGAAAGTCTGGAACATTTGTCTTCTGGGGGTTGGAATATCCATCACAGTCTTAGTAGACTGTTCTAATGGTTCTTTATCAGTGATCCAATCAGCAACTCTCCAACCACATTCCAAAAGTAAATCAGTAAACCCCTCATGTTTTGCGAGTTCAGTTAAAATATCCCAACATTGTAATTTTTCAGCACAAAGAATCCAATTATCTTCCCACAAGGAATATTCACTTTCACTATATGGAAGAATACTGCTTCTGGCTTTGACTTGGGCAGTTTCATACATTTTCATAGCCTTATCCCACATTCCAACTTGTTCATATGATAATGCCGCATTGGTTTCAAAATACTTTGAGCGTCTACGCCACATGCCGTAAAACATATCATCTTCTTGTAAATTAGAGTACATTTCAACCAATGCATCCCTATTAGTTTCTCTAATTTTGGAATTATCAATAACAGGATTCAATTCAATTTGCTCTAAAATTCTAACACCTGAATACCAGGCGTCATAATTGATACCTAAATATTTAACTAAATGTGGTGGTAATTGTAGGTCTGGACATAATCCTGCAGCAGTTAACATGGTATTTATAACGTTAGGTTTACCTTCTTGTTGACGCATATGATAATCTTTAGAAAGCAAAGTAACAAACGCATAAAGAAAGTCAGATTTATCATTTTGATCAATATAATTATAAACAAGTGGAAACAACGTACACCATGAATTGTGAATTGCTTCTGGTGATTGATATGAAATATCCAAAAGGGGTGTTAAGATATCTGATGCCTTAGTCTTTAAACTTTGGTTGATAAATGTTCTATGCTTTTTGAGTAACGCAGAAACAGAATCAGTTGCACATTCAACTGTGCTTTCCGGTAGAACAACTCTAATCTCATCCATACTTGCAAGCGTATGTTCATTGGAAGCTAATTTTAATGGATAATTGAAATCAAAACAATCATACAGCATTTGTGATGCTTGGTTTAACCATGGATATTCAGATAAATACTCCCAATTCTGTTCACGAATTATATAGAACAACCGACTACGAATGTCCTTGTCTAATGATTTGTTTAAAATGGACATTAATTCTTGACGAATCGCAACATCTGAGATTTTTGTACCAACCAGGAATGGATGCTCTAGTCTGAAAGTAAGCTCACCATAATTCATGTTTTCATTTTTAAAAATATCCATAATAATTTGATAATATACTTTGGTCAGTTCAGAGTCACCCTTTAATTCATAAATCATCATCTTAGATAAAACGCCTGCCTTTTCTTTGATAGTTGGAACAACTTCAGTTGATTCAAATAACCAACCTCTGACAATTTTAGCTACTGTGGTTAGCAAGCCTTTATCAATCGACTTATCAATTAATTGCACGAGAACTGATAAATAAATTCTTCTTTGATCACCCAAGATAGAAATACGTTCAGCACCAAAGGTTAAAAGCTTTTCAACAAGTTTCGTGGTCATTCTGGTTTCGTATTCTGTAGCATTAGAGGTTTCAGAACTCGGTTGATGTTTCCCTTGACTTGCAAGAGTAACATGATCCTTAACCAATTTTCCAAGAGTTCTTACGATTAAGGGTATATGTGTGTCCAACAATTCCGGCTTGAATTTGGCAACGCTGGAAATTAAGGTCACACCCGCAGCAACTGAGTTCATAGCGGTTAAATCATCAGCAATAACAGAAACTAAGAAGTTCATGAATTTATCTCCTGCAGTTTCTTCATCATCTTCTGAAGTGGCACCTGCGACATTTTCCAATGAAATAGCTTCCAAAATCAATAGCAAAACACTTTGAAGGGCTTCTTGAATATCATGGTTATTAGATTTGATACATTTTTCTAATAATGTTTGAAATTCAGGTAAGTTTTGCATGATCCAACCAGATGGTTTCCATTCCAACGTGATGTTAAGTACTTCTAAGGCATTCAAGCAATAAACGAGCATATTACTTACTGTTGAATCTGTATTAACCAAAAATTTTTCAAAAAATGTGAGTTTGACTGAAACATCTGGCCAGAAATTTGGGGACAACAATATATGTAGAATATTCAAAGCACGTCGACCAAGCTCATTTTCAGAGGCTCTTTGTGAACATATACAGACATGACGGATTAAAAACGTAATAAAGGTATCCCGTTGACTAATTGGAACAGAATACATTCTAGTAAAATCTTTGGTAAGGTATTCTTTCCCATTAATTTTTTGTTCATTATCAACATTGCCATTCGATTCATTTGCATTATCAGCATTGCCATTCGATTCATTTTCATTATCAACATCCATGGCATTATCATCTGATTTGTTTTGGACCTTTTCGTCATCAATATCCATAGCTTCATCGGCATCTTTTGATCTAGTTTTCGGGTTGCTTTCATCAATTTCATTTTTAGACTTAACCTCCCATTGCAAAATAAGTTCAGCTAAATCAATTGCTAGCATTTGGTTTTCAGTTGCAGCATTACTTACAGCAGTTAGTTTGCTCATAGCACTAATTATATTCGGAATAAACTGATCCCTCGAAGCATAAAATAAATCTGCATGATTTACTATAAATTGATAAATATTTGACACCTGTGTAATAACATATCCATCTTCAGATAAAACCCTTCTTGTCCAATTAATCCATTCTCTATCAGAACCTAGCTTCTGGTTTAAACATGGAGCAAGTAAATCTAATGATTGTCTTACCATAAACTTAACATCTGACTGATTTGCCTTCAAAAGCGCAACAAAAACTTGAATAATAACTTTCGATGGTGTATCAAACGCTCTGATGAAATGAACAGTTGAAATGTACGCAGCTTGTTTGGATATGTTATCCTCTAAACTAATAAAATTCCAATTAAATTTAATGATATCCTTCTTCCAATTAAGAATCGCTTCTGAATAATATTCCAACAAAATTGACGTTAACTGTAACAACTCGACCCTAAACTTATCAAAAATATATGACTCAATTTTTGGAGATTCTGTACCTGCTTTCCAAATGTTTTCACCAATCGTATTCAACCAAACAGCACATTCATCCCCAGATTTGGTAATATCAATATTATTTCTAAATTTTGCAAAATAATAGCACAATGGAATCATAACATGTTGTAACAAATAAATTTTGGAAATGAGTTCAAAATTGGAACCTGTAATAAATTCAGTTAGATTAGTTAAATAGCTAATAGCTTTTCTAGAATCATCAACTCTAATTATGTAATTTAACAAATAATCTTCCAGATTTTTACTTATAATTATTTCGTTAACACATAAATAATTAACAAATTGTATAGTTTCGACGAAATTAGTTTTCTCGAGCTTTAAATATCTGACGTAAATTTTCTGAAGTTTTTCAGTTGACTGATCCAACTGAAAATGTATTCGAGATGAAATTGGGGAAGATTTTTCATAGCTCATACATTCTAGAGTAATATCACTTAATTCCTTTAATAAGATTGTAGATGTAGCAAACCATTCACTATCATGTCTAGAAAGTGAATCAACCGCATCGATTGTATTAACTAAAATAACATACTTCAAATCATTATTTGATTCATTTTTAATCAGTTCAATAAATGAATCAATATTCTTCACAAATTCATCTCTGAATTCCTTACATTTATCCATATTAAGAAAGTAGGCAAATCTTGACCCATAATTTCTAGAAGTCATATGTTCTTTCATAAATGTGACAGAATGATCAGCAAATCTATTTAGAAAGCTTGCAAGTGGATCTCTGAATGGTGAATTATAATGACGACGGAGATTGGTTTCGAGGAAGAGTAATGTTTCCATCAACTCCTTCATGAATGTGTGGGCTTGAGGTGGTAATAAATGAAAAATCTTGAAAATAGCAACAATTATTTGAACTGTTAGATTATTATCCAGTTCTTGTAAGGAAATACGTTGTAGTGTTGGTGGACTGGCCCACTCCATAAGGTGATCCAACAATTTTCTACCAATCTCAACTTTAAAATAAGAGATAAGTAATTCTAATAATCTTGATAAAGCTTCTAAACCAGAGACAGTTAATTTCTTATAGTCTGATAAATTCATCAACATCGGACGCAAGCCGCTTTGCAATAACTCTTTTGGTAATTTTGAATTTTGTGAAAGAACCCTTTCTAAACCAGAATGTGCTGCATTAATAATTTTTGAACTGTTAGAGCATAAAGTTTTGAAAAAAACGCTCAAAATTTTGATTCTAACTTGATTATTAGAAAATTCTTTCTTTGTTAAAGCAATTGATAATAACTCAATACAAACAACTCTCAAATTTTTTAACTGTTCGGTAGTTGAATATTCTGGAACACCGCTGACATTGATTAATGATTCATCTTCTGCATCAACTAATGCTAATGCCTCAGACAACAGTCTGTTTAATTCATCATTAAATTCTAAAAATGTGTCTTCTAAACTGAGGCAAAACGTAATTGCGTCTATATTACCAATTTGCATATGAAATGGTAATGCTCTAAGTGGTTTACCAAAAATTGGTGCTAGTAAAATACCTTTACTGGGAGTAATCATCGTTGAAACGGGCACGGAAGTAACATCTGACAATACCTGAAGTGATTCTTTGGCAGTTTCTCTAACCCTAATATTTGAATTACTTAAATCAAAAACAATTTGACTAACAAGCGATTGGAATGACTGTTGGAAAACAGTATCTTTAGAGACTTCTTTATTACAGTTTTTCAAAATTTCAATAATAATATCTTTGGCAATTTTGAATACTTCGGCTGGAACATCCTCTGGTGTATCTCTTAAAACGAAAAACATAGCTCTTGATATTTCTAGCTGCCTAACACCAAAATATTCATAAGGAATATCTAATTCCTTAATCATCATCTGAAGACCAATACAACCACCCAATTTATCATAATATGCATCTTCAAAACAGTTATGAATGAAAGTCGAACACATTCTTCTAATTGGCATAAACTTCAATGCATCATTAATGGAACCAAACAATGTGACACAAGTATCAAAAATAATCTTCACAGCAAATTTACCAACATCTCTAACTGAACTAATATAATGACTTAAAGCATATGAAATAACTTCATAAATGGTATTTGTATTAAGAAAATGCTTGCCCTCATGATTTGCAATTGAAAATTGTCTACTGATCTTATGATGATCAATCATTGCTTTGCTTAAACTTAGAAGAACATAATGTCTACAGATACCTTCAATTAATGTGTAAGATTCATCTTTTGTTTCATCTAGTGAAACTGAAAAAAATAGTGATTTCAACAATTTAACCAAAAGTTCTTCTTGCCTATCAAATTTAGCTGGATCATATGTATTATCAATTGCAAGTGAAATTTTTGAATGGTCCATTGGCTCTTTTCCCTCTTGAATAATAAAATTAATGACTTGTTGGACCTTTAATTCATAATCTTCTGGCATGTCATCACTATTGACCATTAGCTTTAAAATTGTTGATAGATATTTAAACGCACTAACCCTGTAGTGAAGCTTGTATCTGACACTCTCCAAAGTATTAAATGCTGTGTTCATAGCCGCAGTCATTGAAACACAAACATCGCCTTGCAGACCTTCAATCTTGAATAAACCGTCTAACCTTTGATCTGTTAAAATTTCACCATTTAAATCATTATGTAACTTCATAAAGTTTCTATTTCTCCCACCAAGTTTACCTAGAATTCTCAGAGTAGTATGTGAATGTTGGTGATAATATGGGAGCGGTTTCAAATGCTTCCATAAAGCTTTCATAACATCTTCAATCACTGGTTCAATTATTGGATCAAAATATTCTGCCGTTAAATTATCAACACATAATTCCAGAGTTCTTAGACCTTGACTTATTAAATCTTGACTTCCATTTAGAGCAAAAACTAATGGCTTCATCAAATAACTTAAATATGGAACCAATACACTTAACCTAACAGGAACAGTCAAACACAATTCAACGTAAATATCTCTTTCGTGTGTGCGACGTGCTGTTTGTACTAACCTGTTTAATGATTCCAGTAATAATTGTAACAGTGGTAAAATTTCTTTATAAAGTGATTCAAATCTACCACCACCAATGCTTCTAAATAATGTTCTGATTAAGTAAAAATAGACAATAGGTTCATTTGTTTGCATTGAATATTTCAAACAAGATAATATCAATGTATTAAGATGTGGTAAAATAACACTTTCATTCGCAGTCGGAAATAAATTTACTGACATGAAACATAATTTGAATAATCTAATTAAAATATTCGATTTAACAATATCCATGTCACCTAATTTTTCTAATTTTGAAATAACAAAGACAATGAGGATGCTAGAGAAATTAGAGGTGGTAATTTCACTTGCTAAAAAAAATTGAGGGATGTGAAGTAAAGCAGGATTTTTCAAAGTTTCTTCAAATAAAATTGGTAGTTCTCCCTGAACAATTTCATTGAATGCTGCTGGTTCTAAATATATAAAAATTGTAGCTAAGATTTCCATCAAATCTTTTTCTTCCTTTGATGAAGTAATTGGAAGATTAGGACCACTTGCATCAAATGAATGTTTCAGTGATGGTGTAATTGTTGTGATTTTAGAACTTTGGAAAAATTTTAAACCTCCAGTAGATTCTCTAAACAATCTTTTAAAAATATTTAATTCTTCAATTGAAATAAGACGTGCACTTTCTTGCCAAACTTGCAGAGTATAGTCTTTTGGTGGTGCCATGTTACAACTTTTAAAACCATAACAAATTGATTTCAAAAAGGTCATTAAAGTTTTAAATAAATAGCGTGCACTTTCCAATGGGTCTTGAGTCGGCGGCTGAGTTATCTGAATTGGTAACTCTCTTTCAATCTCAGCAAAAGAAAGATTTGTGATTAAATCTTTCTCATCATCTATGGCTATTTTATCATCAGTACTTTTGTCATCAAGATGAAGTTTTTCAGATAAATTTCTTATATGATGATTTTCATCAATTGCTTTACCGGTTAGATCTTTACCAAAAGTTTCCAACTCTTTTAATTTTATGGCTCTATCTTTTCTACTGTTTTTAAAGTCTTCGTGCTGGTGCATTATATTATCATATTGATAATTCAAAGCGGAAAATCTTTTACCAAAGGTATCAATGACTAGTAATAATAATTGTCTTGAATCGTTTTTATTTTCTAATTTTAATATTCTGTCCATTAAATTTAAAAGCAATTTTGCACTCATAATATGAACAGTTTGTGCCAATGAATCATCTTGAAGATACCTACTATACTTTTTGACACTTTTCCAAATCTGGTCAGATGAGAGGGAGTTATTAACATGAATAAAATCTGCAACAATTGAATATGCCAGTGGCCTTAAAGTTTCGTGAGCTGTTAAACCATCTCCAATAAGTATATTATCATCAAACAATAAATCCATCTTTGGTAAAAATAAGGTTCTTAAATTGGTCGATAAAACATGTCGTGTTGCATGTAATAATTCTCTTCTTGCAGTTGATAATTCTCTTGGACAATCCTGCAATAACCTAATAATTAAATCAGGTATATCCTTTTGATGTTCTTCGATATTTGGAGTTGAAATTTTTCTAATAAACACATAAGCCATAAATGAAGAAGCTTTCACTTGAGCGAAGGTAAAGTCATTATAAATTGGATTTCCATGGAGAGATGGTGCAATCTTGACAATATTAGAGTTTATTAATTTTGCTTTATAGTGTTCTTTGCGTTGAGCTGGAGCTTGTAATTTTAACACATTGATAACTAATGGTAATATTGTGTCTACAGTTGATTCTAACAATGGCTTATAAGTGCTGTACAAGGAAACTAAAGTAATTGGGCATTCAGACGCCATTTTGAATGAATGCGTTGCTTTAAATAATGTACGCACAGAATTAGATTCATCAGTTGAGGAGAAATCGGAAGGTGATGAAGACATATCAGGTTTATTTAGAGTTTCATCCTTTCCCTCCTTTTCATTATTGAGAAGTTTTTCTTTATCATTTTCATCTACATCCATTGTCTCATCATTCGATGTAAAAATTCCAAATTGCTCATCAACTAAACTTGATAAATTTCCGTAAACTAATTGCAAGAAATTCATATACTCATCAACTTTTGAAGACATAAAATTTTTGTAAGATTTATGTAGAGCAGTAATAATCTTCATACATTGTAAACCGTTTTCTTCATTGTCTACCTTTAAGATTTCAATTAATTTGTCAGAAACTTTGATTGCGTAAGGTTGAAAAGTGTCATTATAAGGTAATCTATGAATTATATCTAAAATCAAAAATCTCAATTTTTGTTCAGTTGAATTTGAGATGAAAGAAATTGGTACATTATCCAAATGAATAAAAAACACATCAATCAGTTTTTTCAAAAAATATTCATATTCATTAACACCATTATAAGTTTCTAGTGTAGCACACAATTCGGAAAACAACGAGTGTTTTCCTTGATAATCTAAAGATTGATCATCAAGTTTTTTAACAAAAGCATCTAAATGCTCAGTGTAAGACATAGTGTAAAAAATTGAAATTTATAACTATGATTTATATTAAATTCTATATGAATATTAATCGTTTAATGAATGAAAGAAAAAAAAACAGAAAACTATAAAAATAAGCAAAAACTTTTAAAAAGCAAAGAAAACCTTCCTTGAAAACATGAATACACTGAAAAACAAACAAATCTCATCAAACTGAAAAAAAAAGTGGAAATGCGCTTCACCCTGTTTCCTATCTTGTCACGTGATCCCAGTTTTGGACTCTTTAATCTAAGGTTTATTATTTATTCATTTTGGTGTTTAAAATGATTCCATAATCTTTCATAATCATAGAGTAGCAGATGAAAGTCTTCTAATAAAGGTGAAGAATTATTGAGTTGACGTTCAAATACAATATTCCAATAATAATGTGGTGAAAAAAGTAAAAAATTTTCAAATTTTGATGCAAGTGATTCGTTGCTATCTTCACCTAGTTCTTCTGATTGTGGTATTAAATTTTCCTTATTTTCAGCTTCCAATTCTAAATATTTTAATGAAGAAGCTTGTGTATTTGTAACTGTGTTTTTTGATAAAGAAGTAGGATCTAACCATTTTAGATGAGAAATGGTAGCCAACGCATTTCTAATTAAAGGTTTCTTACCGTTATAATTAGACAAAGAATGTGGTTTTTTTTCAGTTAAAATTGGCTTGTTCAAATTCTTCCCAGAAGATCCAATTCTTCCTTTAATATTTTGTTCGTTGTCACTTGAAAAATTACGTTTTGAAAGTACGGTATCACTAATTACTCGTAAACCAGAATATTTATTGGTTTTATTTCTTACTTTAAAGAAAGATACCTTATTAGTAGTTTTCTCTGTAGCCGTTTTGCATCTATTACTATTCTTGGATATACTTTGAGGTTTCGGCAGGATTTGTTCGTCTTGAAAAATCGCAATTGTATCCTTAGATGGTTCTTTGTCGGGGAACAATACTTCCTTTTCAGAGACTTTCTGTTTATCAGCAATATCAACATTTGAAATCAATTCAATTATTGAATTAGCTTCCTTAATGATATTCGAATTTTCATTGTTATATAAATCAATATTGTGATTAATATCGATGTGCGTAGATTCAATATGTGTATGCTCAGCTTGTTGTACTAGTTTTAAATCCTGCATAATAAGTTTAGAGCCAACAGAATGGTTTTTAAAAAGAGAGAGATATGCTAATATATGGTCTTCAATAAAATACAATACAGTTTGTAATAAAATACAAATGGAGTTTCGTTCATTAACAAAATTTATATATGTTAATCATATGTAAAGAGGTAAGCTTCCCATTTACCATTTACCATTTAACTACCCGGCATGCGCCACTGTTCAATATTAGTGGCGAATTTCCTTTTTCTTTTTTAATTTTTTTAACTTTTTTTTTTCACTTTTCAATGTAAAATACTTATACTACAAATAATTTTTTCTTCAGTTTGAATTTTCTTGCAGCTATTTCCATCCACATAGTATAAAGATGGGTAAATCTAAGAAGACAAGAAAGTTTTCTGTCAAGCGAATGGTAAAGTCAGATGACAAAAGAATCAAGAAAAATCAAGTTGAAGATAAAAACAAAGAAGAAGATAAAGAGTTGATCAAATCAGTTCCACAAGTTTCATCAGCATTATTTTTTCAATTCAATCAAGCAATCAAACCGCCATACCAAATCATTATAGATACAAACTTCTTTAATTTTAGCATCCAGAAGAAAATCGATATTGTTAGAGGTATGATGGATTGTTTGTTAGCAAAATGTATCCCGATGGTTACAGATTGCGTTCTTGCAGAATTGGAAAAGTTAGGTCATAAATATAGGATTGCACTAACATTAGCTAAAGATCCAAGAATTGAAAGACTTAAATGTTCTCATAAAGGCACCTATGCAGATGATTGTTTAGTTAGTAGAGTTATACAAAATAAATGCTATATTGTGGCAACCAATGATGCTGACTTAAAAAGAAGAATTAGAAAAGTTCCAGGTATTCCAATAATGAGTGTTGGTGCACATTCTTATGTTATTGAAAGATTACCTGATGTTTTTTAAGAATCAATGCTTTTTACTCATCCCTTTCTCCTTCTTATTGTTGTTATCTTTGTACATTATAATCACCTTGTTATCTTAAGTGGCATGTTTAGATTCCCATATATAAGTTATCTATAAACACATACTAGTCATTAAAACTTATAGAAAATGAAACTATACCAAGAAAAATGACAAATTTAAAATTTATAAATTTCTGTAGATCAATTTCGCAAACGATAGGAGATATGAAATTGTTAATTCTAATTTAATATTTTGTATTTTGTGTGTTTCACCTTCCTTCAATCCTATTATTTGTTCATGGAACTATTAAGAAATTTATAGCTAATGATTGATGATAAGAACGAAGATCTCCATAATAAACCATTGGATGGTAACGTGGATACAGAATTTACCAATGTTCCAAACTTAGCACATCAAACCAAAAAAAAGACTCCTCCGCCACCGCCACCAACACGTCCTGGATTGGAAACTGGCTATCAAGAACCAATACCGACAATTAATCCATCAGCTCCACCAACTTATTATGATTCATACAACACAAATGATAGGTTTGGTAATAATGATATGAATATTGATATACCAATTGACTCAGAAATACAGAGTAAACTTGGATTTTCATTAAACCAAAATATTGAACAAAATAATCAATTGCAAGATTCTGAAAATGAAATTTTGGAAACTGAAGAGTATGTTCCAAAGCCTGTTGATTATTATACTGATATTACAAAAATGGTTAGGAAGGTTGGTCAGCCAGGTGTTCTTCTACCGTTAAGCGGTGATCTTTTTGAATCATATCTTGCTGGATTATTGATGATTTTTTCACAAATACCACAATTCAGTAATATCGTTTTACATCATGAATATTTAATGTTTCCATATAAGTCAAATTGGTGGATTAGAGAAAAATGCTCTGAAAATCCATTACCTTATCAAGAATTACAAAGGTTAATTGCATTTTTAAATGGTAATTCACACCGAGCATTTTCATCAATCTATAATATTGTTAATTGCTTCAATAAATTACAGACTGAGGACATTGATTCATTAACAGAATTTCTTCACTTTACCCTGAAAGAAATTTTATCACTGCTTATAAAAAATGATTATAATTTAAAAGATGATAGTGAAAATTTATTTAAGATGGTTTGCTTTTCTGAAGAAAACTTTGATGAAACCCATGTTATTTTTAATATTCCAATTCAAATAGATACTGTTAAGTCTACCTTATATGAAACCATTCATAATTGTTTTTTTCAAAGTGACACTAATAGAATATTACTAATGAAGTTATCAGATGTTATACCTATTACCTTTGAACCAGGTATGTCAAATTTACCAAATGGACTTTATATTGAAGAGAAGTTTTACCCTCAAATTTATACTTATGATAATGCTGATATATTGTCAAATATAGATCGAGAGATTCAAGATATTAAATTAAAACAACAATTGTTAAGTCAAAAAAGTGTAAAATTAAGGGCATTTAATAATCGAAGCGTTCATGGATTTTTGAATGAAACGAAAACCTACTTGAATAATACATCATTAAATATGGAAGATAATTCCAAGTTAATCGATGTACCAACAGATTCTAATATATTTTCAGACAAGGATAAATATTCAGCAGCAAGTCAAAGTATTGGTATGATTGCATCACATATTCGTGAAACTGTGAAAGAAATTGAGCTTGAACAAAAAGAGTTAAATGATAGAATTTCGATGCTTAAAGCAAGTAAATATGATATTAATCAGCTATTAACAACTGAAATGAGAGAAACATTTGAGCCATGGATTTTAACTGGTGTGATATTTAACCCAGCACAATTTTATTATCGTGAAAAGAAGGGAAACTCATGGATTAATATTTCAATAAATGATGAAACGTGTAAAGAATTTTTAATTTCTAAAACAGAAATTGAAGAAGTTATTGAAAATGTTCAGTTATATACCGAAGAAGATTTTAGTGATGGTATGGTTTTGATTTATGTTAAAGAATCTACATTTTATAAAGATGATTTCTCTCCATTGAATAAAACATTACAAGAATTTATCAATAAAGATAATGAAAAGTTGCGTGAACAACTTAATACTTTGGAACTGGATTTTATGATTCCTAATGATAACGAAGATGAATCAAAGGATCCATTTCTGGATCCATAAAAACAGGATAACTAAGCTACTATCTACTATGTAACAATGTTGTGTAAGTTCTCTCATAAACCCGTACACCACTTAGGTATAACGATCACGTACACTGTACACATTATTTGTGCCAAATTGGAGAGAATCTCGAATGGCAAAATCTGGCAGTTGCTTTTTTTTCACTTTTTGAAGATGGTTACTGAAACTATCATAAACTTAAACTTTTTGAATTTGGTTAACAAATAACAAGAACAAAATGGCATCTCGTTTTTTTGCTAGTGCATTGAGAACCATCAACAGAGCTTCTGGTATGTATCAGATAATATTTTAATGAAAAGTTTTGTCATTTTTAGAAATTATAACCTGATTCCCCTTTGAAATGATTTTCCAATGAGAATAAATATGATAATGAGAACGAAATACTAACATCTTCCCTCTTATAATTTGTAATTTAATTTAGTTGCTAGTGTTCCAAAATTTGCATCAAGAACTGCTGTTAGATTTGCATCTTTTGATAGATCTAAACCACATGTTAATATTGGTACTATTGGTCACGTTGATCATGGTAAAACAACATTAACTGCTGCAATTACTAAGGTTTTATCTGAGAGTGGTGGTGCTGATTTCTTAGATTATTCATCTATTGATAAAGCTCCAGAAGAAAGAGCAAGAGGTATTACTATTTCAACTGCTCATGTTGAATATGAAACTCCAAACAGACATTATTCTCATGTTGATTGTCCAGGACATCAAGATTATATTAAGAACATGATTACTGGTGCTGCACAAATGGATGGTGCAATTATTGTTGTTGCTGCTACTGATGGTCAAATGCCTCAAACTAGAGAACATTTATTATTAGCTAGACAAGTTGGTGTTCAACATTTAGTTGTCTTTGTTAATAAATGTGATACAATTGATGATCCAGAAATGTTAGAATTAGTTGAAATGGAAATGAGAGAATTATTATCTGAATATGGTTTTGATGGTGATAATTCACCAGTTATTATGGGTTCTGCTTTAATGGCATTAGAAGATAAAAGACCAGAAGTTGGTAAAGAAGCAATTCTTAAATTAATGGAAGCTGTTGATTCTTGGATTCCAACTCCACAAAGAGATTTAGAAAAGCCATTCTTATTACCAATTGATGAAGTTTTCTCAATTTCAGGTAGAGGTACAGTTGTTTCAGGTACAGTTGAAAGAGGTTCATTGAAGAAGGGTGAAGAAGTTGAAATTGTTGGTGGTAAAGATGGTGCAATCAAGACAACTGTTACTGGTATTGAAATGTATCATAAAGATTTGGATCAAGCACAAGCTGGTGATACACCAGGTATTTTATTAAGAGGTGTTAAAAGAGAACAAATTAAGAGAGGTCAAATTTTAGCAAAACCAGGTTCAGTTAAAGCATACAAGAAGTTCTTGGCTTCATTATATATTTTAACTAAGGAAGAAGGTGGTAGACATACTCCATTCTCTGAAAACTACAGACCACAAATGTATATTAGAACTACCAATGTTAATGTTACCTTATTATTCCCAGAATCTGAAGAAGATCATTCTAAACAAGTTGCTCCTGGTGATAACGTTGAAATGATTGTTGAATTATTATATCCAGTTGTTTTGGAAGTTGGACAAAGATTCAATTTAAGAGAATCTGGTAAGACTGTTGGTACTGGTATGATTACTAGAGTTTATGAAGAATAAATTAAGTAGTCTGTAGTTAGGACCATAAAAATCCATGTTTATAGTTTATAGTTTTATTTTATTTATTGACAATTAATTAATTTATCATATTATTTATTATTAATAATAGTGTCGAAATACGAAATAGAAAATATTGTCTGAATCGTAGGCTCTGTTTATGTTTTATGTTTTGATTGTTGTGAAAGGTAAAATGTAAACAATTCACAATTCACATAAAAACGGCGAGAGAATTTTAAATTTTCATCGATCTATTAATTAATTGATTGACATTCTGGATTCTGCGCTTTTTTTTTGAACTCGGGACTATCGACGCAGATGGACTTAATATTGTCTGTCAATGGATAATGGATAATAGTAAGTAGTAACTTCATGCCTAAAAATGTTTTATTACAATTCACTCTAATATTTTAGTAACAAGTAAAAACGTATATATTTTAAGATGATAAATGATAAATAATAAATACATAAATACCACGAGAATTACAAGGCGAAGTAGAAAAAAAGAAGCAATCGGAATGTCCGGAGTCCAGGATATTGACTGCGTATATATTTTTAGTTCTTAATTTTTATTTCCTTCACTTTCTAAGTTATAACCGAAGTTAATAAATAATAAAACCATTCTGAAAATCAGTTGCAAATAAAACGTTATACTTAAGTTATCTTGTAAGTTTTATTAAATTGTGGGTTAATTTTCAGATTCTCAATCAAAGGAGAGGAAAGATATTTAACATTTAACGCCTCATAAAATTACAGCCGTCGAATGAGAAGATTAAAGATCTTTTAAAGATTTCTCCGGATTTAAGTTTTTAAGTTTTAAGAAATGTGTGGCAAAATAAATTGAAAAATTTGAAAAAAAATATCGTGACATTGTTCAAATTAATTTAAATTGCATAAATTGTAAAAGCTAGTTACAGACTTCTTACCCCATGGGACTATAATTCCCCAGGTTCTAGTAAATAACAACAACCTAGTTACCATCCGTCACAGACCATAATTAATCGCTCAACCCCAAAAAAATAATAGGCTGATTCCTGGGGTCATTTATAGTAAAGTAAGTAACCAATTACCCAATGAGGGCATCATGCAACACAAGGGTCATTAATTAATAATTATAATTAATAATTAATAATCCGGGACAGTGTGTTATGGTGTTGAGGAATATGGAGAGACACACACACATACACCCACACACACAAAAAAAGAAAAAAGAACCAGCCCACTTCAGAGTTAATTCATCACTAGGGGGAGATAATCCGGAATCGGATGTGATTGGATATATCCACCCTCCTGGGATTTGACAGTCTCTCTCTCTATATTTTCGGTGTCTGACAATTTTTCAAATTATTAACAAAATTCACAAATTTACGTACGATGATGTAGCCAACCGGAAAAATTTCGTAATAATAAATAATAAAATATTAATAATATTGGTAATATTAAGTAATTGGTAATTGAAAGATTTACCAATTTACCAATTAAAAAAAAAAAAAAAATTGCCCCACCTCTTTGTTTGCACAACGGAAATATCCAACGCGAAGTTTATCCGCATTTGTTTGGTGATTGTCTATGGTGACATGCGGAACAATTACAGCCTGGAACAACTCACTCGAAATTTTCATTTTCTGTTGACTGCTTGTTAATCTTTTCTTTTTTTCTTAAAGTTGCTGAAAATTATAAAAGAGTTGGGGTTTCTCCATTTTTTTTTTTTCACAATCTCTCCCCCACTTATTTAGTTCCTGACCTTTTTTAATCTCTTCTTTTTTTTCTTACTTCCTTTATCACTTTACTTAGTTTCTTACTCTACAGTAGTTACTTATTAATATAAGATAAAACAAAAATCAAAATAACAAATGTCGTCAAGCTCATCTGTTAATAAGGCTGAACAAGCCTCACACAATGAATTTACTCCTGAACAGAATATAATGAGTTCAGAAGATGAACAAAAAATGGTTGAACCAATGGATGATATCATTCCTGAAGCACCAAAATCTACCTATGTTATGGCTGCAGTTTGTTGTACCCTTATTGCATTCGGTGGTTATGTCTTTGGTTGGGATACCGGTACCATTTCCGGTTTTGTTAATATGTCCGATTTCCTTAAAAGATTTGGTCAAATTAATAGTAATGGTGAACATTATCTTTCAAAAGTTAGAACTGGTTTAATGGTTTCTATTTTCAACATTGGTTGTGCAATTGGTGGTGTTACTTTAGGTAAGACTGCTGATATATATGGTAGAAAGAAAGGTTTAATGATTACTATGGTTGTTTATATTGTTGGTATTATTATTCAAATTGCTTCTGTTAAATCTTGGGTTCAATATTTTATTGGTAGAATTATTTCCGGTTTGGCTGTTGGTTCAATTTCCGTCTTAGCTCCTATGTTTATTTCTGAAACTTCTCCAAAGGCAATTAGAGGTAGTTTAGTTTCCATTTACCAATTGATGATTACTTTAGGTATTTTCTTAGGTTATTGTACTACCTATGGTACTGTTCATGCTTATACTGATTCAAGACAATGGAGAATTCCATTAGGTTTATCTTTTGCTTGGGCTTTATTAATGATTGTTGGTATGGTTTTCACTCCTGAATCTCCAAGATTCTTAATTGAAGTTGGTAAAATTGAAGAAGCAAAGAAATCTTTATCTGTTGTCAATAAACAACCAGTTGATTCAGTCTTCGTTAATACTGAATTAGAAAATTTGGTCAATGGTATCGAATTTGAAAGAAGTGAAGGTAATGCAAGTTGGAAAGAATTATTCACTGGTAAACCAAAACTTTTCTACAGATTGGTTGTTGGTATTTTCTTACAATCTTTACAACAATTAACTGGTAACAATTATTTCTTCTATTATGGTACTACCGTTTTCAAGTCTGTTGGTTTAGAAGATTCATATGAAACTTCCATTGTTTTTGGTGTTATCAATTTCGCTTCAACTTTCTTAGCTTTATACGTTGTTGATAGATTTGGTAGAAGAAAAACTCTTATGGGTGGTTCCACTGGTATGATGGTTTGTTTAGTTATTTTCGCTTCTATCGGTGTTAAGAATTTATATGTTGACGGTTATGGTTCTGAAGCAAGAAAACCAGTTGGTAATGCCATGATTTTCTTATCATGTTTCTTCATTTTCTTCTTTGCAACTACTTGGGGTCCAGCGGTCTTCGTTGTTGTTTCTGAAACTTATCCATTAAGAATTAGATCAAAGGGTATGGCAATTGCTAGTGCTGCTAATTGGATTTGGGGTTTCTTAATTGCCTTCTTTACTCCATTTATTACTGATGCAATTCATTTTGCTTACGGTTATGTTTTCTTCGGTTGTACCCTTTTCTCATTGTTCTTTGTCTTTGCATTTGTTCCTGAAACCAAGGGTCTTTCATTAGAAGAAGTTGATAAGCTGTATATCGATTATACCCCAGGTTTAGCATTTATGAGCAAGTTCAGTAAAGATGCAATTAAAGCAGAAGAATTTGAAGACAGTGAAAAATTAGCTGATGCTCCAAACTAATCAATTAATTTTGAAACCTTAATGATGAATGTTTTGTATTTTATAATTTATAATTTATACGTGTTATAACCACATTTAATGAAAAAAAAATTAGGTTAAAATTTTCTTTCCTTTAGTATAAAATTAAAATAAATTTTCATCTATTATTAAAACAAAAAAATGAAACGGTATGTTGTTACGTTTGAAAATTTTCTTATTAAAATGCATATATGCTTAAGTTTAAAAATACTGAAATATCTATAAAGAAGTCTAATAATTTTAAAGTTTATAATCGGCAATAAAAGAATCCAAAAATTCATTCTCTAAGTCCGTGAAATTTTCAAAAATTTCAATAATTCTATTCAACTTAATTTCACTTTTACAATATTTCCAAATGTAATTATTCAATTTCAGTTCTTCAAGTTTTGAACATCTATAACATTCTTCAGATATTATTCCATTAAACCACAATGGAAATAATTCATATCTTAAATCATTCACATTAAGATTTTCAACCGATTTCACTCCTTTCTTTGCATTACTACATGATGCATAATATCCATAATAACATGGTGAAATTGCAATAACTATATCTAATAAATCACCTGAATACTTTGTAATTTCTAATAATTTATTCATATATGTTTCACATTCTTTTGTCGCTTGTATGTTTGATATTCTTGTACTATCATAACCTGCTAATTGTAAAATCTTTTGCAGCTTTGTTATTTCTCTAACAGTTATTTTCATCTTTTCAATAACTGCATCCATATCTTCCACTGATGTTAATTTAGCTAGCAGGTAACCTAATGCATGTTGATAATTTATCATAAACAGTAAATTTTGTTCTATAAATTTAACAAATGTTTCCAATTTCATTTCATAATTAAACATTAATTTCATAAATTGATGATTAACATACTTATTCCATGATTTTTCAATCTTTGAATGATTATAAAAATAATCTAAGGCATTGTCTTTTTTGAAGGGTAAACTAAATTCTTGAATTTTTGATTCATAGTTAAATAATTGGAAATTTTGAATATGATTCAAAGGACCATTACCATTTCCTAATAGTGGTGCAGATTTAATACCAGTTTGAACATATACAATACCATTTACAACAGAGTTAACAATTGATAAACCATTTGCTAAATTAGATGCAATCGATGAAGATAACGTACATCCTGTACCATGAGTATGTTTCGAATCCATCATTTCTGAACTGATTACATAATACGTATTATTTGAAGAACAATATAAAATATCCGTTAGTAATTTAGAATCAGTAGCCCATTTTTGATGTCCACCTTTTATAAGGACATTTTTAATGCCTGTAAATTCAAAAATTTTAAAACACATCTCAAAGATTTTTTCAATTGATTCAATTGGGTCTTTACTATATAACTCTTGATTTGAAAGTGTATTTAACATTGCTTTGGCTTCAATCATATTTGGTGTAATTAATGTAGTATATGGTGATAACATATCAGTTATTGATTTAAGTACATCAGAAACAACAAAATTAAATCCGGAAGTACTTCCCATAACAGGATCAATGACCAAATGTCCAGTATAATTATTCTTTTCAATTGCAGATTTTAAAACGGGAATGGATTCAGCAGTTAGGAGACCAGTTTTAATGGAATCAATTGGAATATCGGAGAAATTTTGATCAAGGATTGAAGATACCATTGATTCACTTGTGTGAACTGCAGCTGCAACACCTGTAGTGTTTTGTGCTGTTAAACATACTATGCTTGTTAATGCATAACATTTATGTTCAGTAATTGTCTTTATATCGGCTTCAATACCTGCACCACCGGATGAATCAGACCCAGCAACTGTCATAACTGTTGGTAATTTTACACCCTTTTTCAATGGAGTAATTGATTCCATATCTCCATTATCATATAGGTCAATGTTTACCACATTGGCTTTTAACATTTGAAGTTTGTTAATTGTTGAATTGTTTTAATTATTAGAGAAGAATAAATGATCCAACTTTTTGAATCATCTCATTAAAACGTGATTTTTCAGTTTTGACATTTTTCATTTTTATCTCAAATCTTCTAAAAGCGAAAAGAGTCAACCGAGCAAAATCATACTAAATGAAAGCAGATCCCATCGTTTATGATTCATTTTACAGTTATCTATTTGATCAAGCATGAAGGTTGATAAAGACAATATTGATTATTCACTTTATTTAGTGACGAATAACGAACTTATTCCTGAAGGTTTGGATATTTATCAACAAGTTGAAAGAGCATTACGAAAGGGAGTAACTATTGTTCAACTAAGAGAGAAAGATTTAGATACTGGAGATTTTATTAAAAGAGCCAAAGAGATCCATGAATTGACTCAAAATTACAATGTTCCGTTAATTATTAATGATCGTGTCGATGTTGCAATTGCAATCGATGCAGAAGGGGTTCATGTTGGTCAAGACGATATGGATTTTGCACTGGTTAGAAAAATGATAGGTGATGATAAAATTTTAGGGCTAACTACTAGAAACGAACAAGAACTTCAACGTGTATTTGATTCTGATGTCCATATTGATTATGTTGGTATTGGTACCGTCTTTTCCACAACTACCAAAAATGTTAAAGCTCCACCATTGGGAATTAGTGGTGTTCAGCGTTTATTAAAGTTAATCAGTGAAAATAAACCTGAGTTAAGGAGTGTTCTGATTGGTGGTTTAAATAAATACAACATTGCTTCAACATTATCAAAATGTCACAGTAATGGTTTTAATACCAATGGTGTAGCAGTTGTTTCATGTATTATGGGACAACACGATGCCGGTTTAGAGACGACAGAACTGTTAAATAGTGTGAATATTGGATTTGGTAATCATGAACCAAGTAAATTATCTGGTAAGACAGAAAAAGCTATTGTACATTTTATAACCAACTCTGTTGCAACAAATTTCTCAGCAAATGTATGTATCTCAGTTGGTGGTTCACCCATTATGTCAGAACATCCTGGAGAATTTTTTGAATTTACTGCATTCCCAAATGTTGGTTTAGTTTTAAACACGGGTACACCGAATGAAAGAACAATGCAACTTTATAAATCTGCAATTAAAGTTTACAATTCAGCTATGAGACCAATCGTATATGATCCTGTTGGATGTGGTGCCTCAAAAATTAGACGTGAATTAATGAATGAACTCTTATCAGCTGGTCATTTTACAGTAATCAAGGGAAATTTAGCAGAAATGTTAACTATAGCAGGAGTTGATAGTAGTTCGATGGTCGGAGTTGATTCAAATATGAACTTAGATATTGATAAAGCAATCGCATGTTTTAGAAAACTTGCCACTCATAGGAGATCAATTATTGCAGTCACAGGTGAGATTGATATAATTGTTGATGGTATAACACCAAATCAAGTACCAAAGGTGGCACTTATATCTGGTGGAGATCCATTAATGGCCAAGATCACTGCATCTGGATGTGCATTAGGTGGAGTAATTGCAAGGTATGTATCTACTGTTTCATATTTTAACTCATTTGAAGCCACAGTAAAGGCAGTTGCTTTATACAAAGAAGCTGGTTACATAGCTGCCCAAAAAAGTCGTGGCCCTGGAAGTTTTTTGTCAAATTTCTTAGATGATCTATACGAAAATTCTGAATTTGAAGAGTTGAAAAATACAAGGATAAAATATTATTAGTTATATATACAATTAATATAAACATTAATTAGAATGGTAATTTACTTTGTGATTTATCAACAATTTTCTTTTGTTTAGATTTCGTAGATTTCTTGGTTGAATTCTGTAACAGCTTGAATCCGTAAGATTTTTCAAAATTCATATTTATTTTGTCATCAAGATTAAATGCTACATGATAATCTTGATGTGTTTGCCAGTCAAGCAATTTAATATTTTCTCCACATTCATGACATGGTCTCATTTTGGGGTCATTTGGTACAATCGGTAAATTTGGTTGCTGTTTTCGAATCGTCAAATTGCTATCAGATGCTCCTGAGGGTGATTTATCTATTGAATTCGTATCATTGTTAAGATTATTCGAAGAGTCTCTTTTCTTCATTAACAGAGAATCTATCGAATTTTTATTTTTTTGTATCTTTTGAGTTGGCTCTTCGGTAATTTTAACATTACGTGATGGATCCAACTTCCTTTTTTCAACAGTTGAGATTAAATCATCCAATGTGTTAACATTATTTATGTCTTTGAAGATTGAAACTCCTAACCCTGCATTTATTATTGGATACATTAAAGAATTAGGTGATTGTGATTTCCAAGTATCTTCCAATCCTCTAATTAAATCTTTTGATAATGTATCAAATAAATTTCTTAAAGTATCATAATCCTTAGGTGGTTGGTTCATTGAAATTTGCTTTGAATGTCGTATTCCACTTAAACTCCTTGCCGAAAGAGTCATTTTGGTTGGCCTTAAATTGGTGTTATATTCATCATCTAAATCATGAATTCTCAACATTAATTCACCAACAAAAACATCAATCCATGGTAATAGATCTTTTGAACTTGAAACTGATTTTCCTCTAAAATTCTTATTGGCCATCATTGATTTAATCAAAGTTTTATTTTCAATTTCTGTATATAATTCACCCCTTACAATTTTGAATAACTTATTCGCAAGATCAATATCATTATCTAATAATTTTGCAATCTTTGATGGTGAATCATAAGTGTCTCGTAAAGTAGAAACTTCTATGGCATTACCTAATCTCTCATTCACATAATCGCCCATTTTACCACCTAAGGACCAAAAATCTGTTAGTTTGAAATATTTTACAAAGTTCGGTATTGCATCGTTTCTTACGATTGTTTGCTGATCCGGTTTTTGGAATCCACTTGCCAATTTCGCAATTGTTTTAACACGTCCTACACCACCGGAGGTTTTATAACCTAATTCATTTTCGACTTTTTTTCTTAAATCAAAACATATCAGAGACCCTATAAGTATACATAGATCGTCCCAATCTTCGATCAAATAATCATGATCTTCATCAACTACGGAAGATCCATTCTCTTCTGTATCATTTTTGTGTATAACATAACCTTTGAAATCTAATCCAGTTGGTAAATTCTCAATTGGTTTCAAAAAATCAGACCTATCTGACATTGAATCTAAAATATTTGGAAACAATTCCAATATTTTCTTGAAGACTAATCTTCCTAAATCTAAGAAACTTTCATCAACACTTGCCTTTTCAACCAAATCACATTCGGATCTGAAAACGTTCAAAACTTTCTTCCCCTCTCGTCGATATGGATCCAATGAAACCTTATGATCCACGGGAGATGGCATATAATCAACATATTTCCAAAATGGTTGACCTTTTTTGAAAACGGCAGTATGTGCAGGTATCAAATGAGGACATTTTAGTTTAGCCTGATCCAAACGATCCATCCTAGTAATTCCAAATTCTCTGGCAGCATAGGAAACTGCAATTAAAGAGTTCCATTGAACGCAAACAACGGGATCATCTGAGGATAGACCCAGTCGTAGTTGTTCACATTGAGCAAAGAACGCGTTAAGATCAATGTGGCAAACCACAGCCAAGGGGCTCGCATATGCCCGTCTGGGATCGTTCAAATCCAGAAGGTTTCTATAAGTGAACTGAGATTGATCCTTCACCCGCAGTATAGGCATTGAAGAATAAACATGTGTAGTATCAGTAATTAACAAAGAAATAAGTAGATAAGTAAATCATTAAACATTAAATTCATGATACCAATTAGAAATCCAAATTTCAAATTTCCCTTTTGAGAAACGAGAAACCCTCAATAAATTTTCAATTTTCTATTTTCTCTTAATAAAATTTAAATTTAAAATTTTAAAATTTTTTCACTTTAAAACTTTTCAGCGCTATAAAAGACCGCTCTTCCCACTTTCCATTCAATCTTAACAGGAAGATACTTCTTTTTTTGTTTCAATGCTTCAATGTGATCAGACATTGATCTGGTTAGGAATACTACAATGCCAAAAGGTGAATGTGTCGTCTCCAGGAGGGGTCCACAGAACACTAGATGGCGCTCACTATAACGTTATTTTTCTTTTTTTTTTTTTGTGAAGTATTCCTAACTCTGTTTCTCGTGAACTGCATTTATACTGTGATGACAAACTGTCGCCCCAATCGGAACTACATGACCGACTCGACAAGCCAAACACTGAAAATTCTGAAGCGTATATTATGTTAGTTTATTGTTATTCTTTATTAATATTGTTCTTACTATGACATTTTTTTTTTCATTTTTTCTTCCTTCCATCTTTCTTGTACTGTTATTGTAAAAGTAACAATTCGATCCTTGTATTCTTATCGCATAATGTTCAACATTTACAGGTTATTAACAAAGGCTTCAAACAAGGAAGGTTAGTTGTCCGTTTAGTCTATTATCTCTCATCTATTAGATTGATTTATGCATACTACATATTACATTAAAGATAAAAAATTCGTGTCTGCTTTGTTGACATGATTTGATTTGATTTGATTTTTTTTTTCAAGCTTTTAGCAATCTACTTTTTTTGCATGCTTTCTTTTCAAAATCTCTTTGAATTGATACACAAAATCAATCTCAAATATCGTTTAATATGAGTGATGAAACTCCAATTTCGTGGTTTGATCTATTATTTCCCTTACCATATCGTGTGGTTTTATTAATCAATGTCGGTATACTATTTTGGCATATTAATTTAGTTACTTGTAAAAATTTCAAAATCAATGTTCTTCTGGTTTTGAAACTTCAAAATCAAGATATATCTATTGGGAAACTCATCTATAAAAGTCGCAAGCGTTTGTTCAATATAAGTATTATCAACTCAATTAGTTATTTGATTTATTTTTTTTTCACATCCAATGGTTTTGAATTTTCCCTGATTGATTGGTTACCTCTATTTACAATTGGTTTGATATTCTCAATATTATTAAAATCTGATCCATCATCTGAAACAACAAGGTTATCCCAAACGATGAAAAGAGTCATTAGGGGTAACATTGATACATCAATAAGGAATAATGATATTTTATTAACTGATACATTTACTTCCTACAATAAAGTTTTAGTTGATTTCTTAATTTATATTTCTGCATTGTTATTAGGTATACAAACTTTACCATATGGAAATAACCTATCAAAACAATTATCAAAATCACATCTACAAATTTATAATATCGATTTACTATTAGCAAATTTCCCATCATTCTTAAGATTAAAACAATGTTTACAAGAATATAATTTAAGTAGACAACAGAATAAAACTCATTTATTAAATGCTATTAAATATTCAACTGCATTCTTACCAACTATTTCAATGATTTTATTCAAGACTGGTATACTGAAAACTCAGACTTTATGGTATTTTTCAAGTTTTATCAACTCATCTTATTCATTTTATTGGGATGTTACAAATGATTGGAATTTCGGATTTTTTATGAAGTTTTTATCATCAGATTCAGATTCAAATATTTTATTCCTCAGAAATGATTTATTATATTCTAAACCAGCTTATATTTTAGCAATTGTAATTGATTTTCAGTTAAGATTTTTATGGATTTATAAATTAATGTATGTTGGCACATCATCAAACAGTATACTTGCCAATATCTTTATTCTATTATTCACTACAGATATGGGTAATTTTATTCTTGAAATTTTAGAAATCTTTAGAAGATGGGTTTGGGTTTTCATAAAAATTGAAACTGAGTTTGTTAAGATGGTTTCAATGGATTCTACAATTGAATTACAAAATATAGATTGATTTTTTTCTAAGCTCTGCCACTTTTATTTTTATATTGATTACGTATAATAATAATAATAATAAATATTATCTAATCCTTCTTCTTCCTCTTAAAAGATTTGTTCTTCTCTTTAACATTTTTCACTTTTCGTTCAGTTTTACTTAAATATCTAAACTTTTTCTTTTTAGGTTTAGATATTTTATCATTCTCAGTAGTCGTATCGCTCATACCCATTAATCTTGCATATTTCTTCGCCTTTACTATTGAACTATTCAAAACTTCATCTGCCTTCGAAAGGTCAACATTCATTTTCTTAGAAACAGTTGATAAATCAAATCTATTTGGATTATTCAAAGTTTCAATAATAACTTCAGAAACACCATTAACTGGTGCATCATCATTATCAACTTCGTATATTTGTTTCTTAAGTATCCCTTTGGATTTCGATTTCTTGGTAGGTTTTACCCCATCATTTTCATCAAATCCATTCCATTCATCATTTTTTTCACCTTCAAATTTTACTCCTTCCTTATCATTTTCCTCATTTTCATCACTATCAGCTTCGTCACTGGTATCTTCCAAATCTTCATCTTCTCCTTGACTTTCATCTTCACTACTAGAATCTTCTTTATCAAGAAAAGGATTTAATTCCATTGCTTCTTTCATTTCCGCTAACTTTTGTTGGACTTGGGCTTTTCTTTCTTCACGGATTTTGGCTCTTTCTTCTAATCTATCTTTCTTAGCCTGTTCTTCAAGGTATTCTTGTGCTTTCTTCTTTCTTTCAAGCTTACGTTTATGGAATCCTGTAAGGTAATCCTTACGTTTATCCTTATCAAAAACGACTTCATCCACTCTATTCCTTAATTTCTTTGCATCTCTATAACGTTTACCACCGGTAAGTATTTCTCTATTTGGTTTCACCATAACCAAATGGTTTATTTAATAGAATATTAGGTCTATTGTTTACAATAATTATATGTTAGAAGATTAGAGAAAATTCTTTAAAAAAAATTTTTGGAAAAAATGAAAAATAAAATCTTTCCTAGAAAGGATGATAGTGGGATATTTGCCCAGTGAAGTAGTGGGTAAAGAATTTGAGATTTCAGATTTCGTGGGAAAATATCTAACATTCAATATTATTTCCCACGAATTTGTCTACCCACCAAATTTCCTACAGAATAATCTGAATCCAACGCATGCAAAACCGTTTGATTCAACATTGGATATCTGTAATAACCCCCCAATGTGTCAAAATCATTTATCATCTTCGATGCCCATTTCATTCATTACTGCTCGAAGTGTTAGTTGTCTTTGATCAGCAATTAATTGAATTAGTTTCATGCTTAAATCTTTTAATTCGTTGTATGTTTTTAATTGTGTAATATGTTTTTTCATTTCTTTATTATAATCATATTGTTCTCCTGAATCATTCATGTGTAAATTTTCTGATAACTTTAAATGTTCTGACTTTAAATTATTAAGTTGTTTCTCTAATGATTCAATTTTATTTTCCAACCTTTGATTGCTTGAAATTGTTTTAGAGGATAATGATGAAGATGGTTTTGAAACCGTTGACTCTAGTTCATTTTCTTCAGCTAGTAAGGCACTGGTGAATATATTGGCAGACATGACCTCGTTGATCAGTTTGAGAATAAGTAGCTGCATATACTAAGCTTTGAAAAGAGGGCTCATTTTCTCAAAGGCGAGACAGCTTTTCTTTTTTATGTTAAATTTTGAATTGACAATAAATTTAATATTATACAATAAAAAGAATAGACAAGGTGAAAAACCATGTATTATTATAAAAAGTTTAAAGTAAAGGATCAAGGTCATTCGCCTTTTCCTTTAATGCTGAAAGTTGTTCTTCCATCATATCGATAGTATCTTTGAGTTCTTGTTGGGACATTCTATGTTTAGCTGCGGTCTTCAATGATTCCTTTGATTGTCTTATTTTTAAATTTCTATTGAATTCAATTGCATTAATGTTTTTATTAGGCAAACGTTCACGCTGTTCAATCCACTCCCATAAATTAGACTCACTCAGTAACATCCTATCACTGGAGTAAAGTTCGTAACCTTGTGATGATTTCGAAGAGTGAAATTTATCAGAAATCATAAATATAAATAAAAGTAAAATCAAAATCAGCTTTAAATCAAGTTGTTCAATAAATATATCCATATAAGACTTTGAAACTTCAGGCTCAAGCTCAGTTTCTGTTTCATGATCACTAACCTCTTCAGCAACTTCTTCCTTTTGTTTCTTCTTTTCTTTCTTTTTAGATTTAACTGTAGCTCCACCAGATAATATTTTCTTTTTGAGTTCACTAACCAGTATACCTAACGCTTCCTTTTGACCTGAAATTGTACCTTTTTCAATTGCACCTTTAATCCATGATTTACCTGACCAGACAACATTTGTTGCAATAAACAAGTTAGTTGAATTATTGGCGGCCCAGCTTAAATAAATTTTGGTCTTAACTTTAAATGAATTACCTGAAGGAACATCAGGAGATTCAGTCAATTGAACAACCAAACAAGATTTGTTAAAATCTTTTGTTTCAATAACCTCTTCGACAATACATTTAGTCTGCTTTGGACCAACTGGACCACCATTAATTGGTTTTGTATATTGGTAGACTCTTTTATTATTAGAAAATTTCGGTATATCTCCGAGATCAAAATTCTTTTGAACTTTAAGTAAATTTTTCATAAATGAAACATCATCACCAAACAGTAAATTAAAAATCACTCCCATTGGGGCATTTAAATTAATATCGGTAATTTTCGTATCTGACGCCTCAGCTGTATATCCGTTTGATGTTTCAGCATGAGTTCTAGGTCCTTCAAATGGCAATCCATTAAATAAAGTATCATCTTTTGTTGTTTCATCATCTTTGATACCGGAATTATCTTCTTTAATCATGTTTTCTTGATCTGAAATACTCGTGTCTGATGTATCGTCCTCTGCAATAGCATTTTTAGTATTAGCAGCCGAATTGTTATTTCCTGTTGTAACATCCTTTTTACCATCATATTCATCATCTTCATTGTCAGATGATTGAGTTGAATGCGACTCCAATGAATCAGCTTCATCGTCATCACCATCCAAGTAAGCTGAATCATAACCTTCGTTATTGATATTTAATTTCCAAATTTTATTAATCAAATCATAAGCAGAATCTCTTGACATGAAAGTAGCAAAAACATATTTATTATGTAAATTACTAAACTCAATTGAATTTGGAATACCAACGGTTTTCTTCTTTTGCAGTTTCAGAATTGCATTTAATGGGATTGTTAGATGTGTTATCAATCCAATAATGTTTGAATGGAAACAAATATGATGCTCGGTCAAATATAATTTACCTTGAACCAAAATTTCCTTTTTAAATGCACAAGCAAAATCTTCGATTAATAATTCAGTGTCTGGAAGATTTGAAAATAATGCATGAAAAGATTCCTGCCTCTTTTCATTAGGTTGTTTCAAATCAATTTTTTCAAATAATAAATCCTTATTGTTGGTATTATTATTAATTTCATCATTTGATGCATTTCTTGACATATCTAAGCTCGCTGACTGTCTCCTATTCGGTAATGGTATTTTTAATTTCTTTTTAAAACTTAAACTATGTGACATTGCAGCTGGAGATGTCAAGTTTCCTATATCGGATGCATTTGCTGTATTAAGTTCATCATCAGATGAAACAATAGAAGATAATGAATTTCTAATTGGTGTTCTTCTTGATAGCGGTGATAACGATGATTTTGCTCTTGATTCTCTTGTTACTGAGTTTGATTTTCTTTCCGAATCTGAACTGTTATTTTTATCAACAATTGAAATTAACTTCTCTTGGGGAATAATTGGATTTGATTGTTGTTGTTTCTTCTTCAATGATCCAATATTATCGACTAAAACATTATTTTTATCATCATTTAGTAAATGCGTTTGATTATTTGGAAAGGAATCTAGTGTTAAAGATCCTTGACCTAATGTTGTAATGAGCGCCTTCTTAACTGGTACAAAATTCACTGTACTACTAAGTGCCTTATTGGAATTTGTAATTTCATTATTATCATGAGTAACATTTGAAAGAGAAGATTGCAGTGAGTTTGTATCAATTGAATTTAAATCTTCTTGGCCGCCGGTAATATCAGCCAGTGATTTGAGATTGAAAGTATTAAGTAAAGATGAAAATAATCCAGTGTTCCCAGTAGTACTTACATTAGGGGTTGATGATTTTTCATTCTCTTCTTCTGAATGGTTAGGTGTAGAACTTCTCAAACGTAACGCAGACTTTGATTTACGTGACAATGACATGTGAAGGTTTTGATGACCTAACAAACTATGATTGTGATCCTTCTCACGTTTGTTCGTTCTTATTTCTTCTCCATCCAAAAGGAGATGGTTTGTGATTGATTTTGCATCATCCACATCAGCTATATCAAGATCTTCCTCATCGCTACCGTCGTCGTCATCGTCATCTTCTTCTTCATCATCGTATTCGTCCTCTTCATCGCCACTTCTATTATTGCGATCATCTTCGTTCCTTCTCTTTTGTTGATTATTTCTTTTCAAACTTGATCTTTGAGACCATCTAGAATGTAATTCATTATTTCCTGCCAGTTTCCTTCTTACAGCATTTAATTCGTCCATTTTAGATCTTTGCGGTTTAATGGATTGAACAGCTGGCAGTTGGGGCATTTTTGACAGATCTAATTCGTCGCCATTAACAGTAACCGTTCTATTATTCTTACGATTATCGAGAACTAAATTATTGGGAACGGATTTTGATTTACTTACTCGGTTATTGGCAATGTTAGGGGACTTTCCTTTTGCTAAGCCTGCTATATCAAGTGAAAGTTTATGCTTTGATTGTGAAGAAGGTGTCAATTTACCAGCATTCGAATCTTCAATTGAAATTGATGATTCTCTTGAATCGGGTCTAGACATTGACATTGAACGACGCTTGAAGAGCTTTGCCAATGTGTTTGATCTTTTCTTTGTTGATGTATTAGATTCGGACGATTCCATTTCAGCATTTGATTCTTTCCTCTTCAAATGAAAGCTTCGGGAATTTGGGAGTGACATGAGAAATGTATATGTACTATAGTTGAATGGGAGGATCAATTGATTACAATGGAAGAAAAAGAAATATTCCTCCTAGGGATAGACTTGACAATAAATTATTATTACTTATTACCACCTGACAGCTTAATGCGAAAACTTAAATTAAATTATATAAATTATAAATTATTATTAAATAATTGAACAAGATATAATAGAAGAATTACGAAGAAAGTGTATAAACATCCAACATGAAGTTAAATATATATGTTAAATAATACACATGATAGTAAAGAATAACAAGCAAAGAAAGTCAACGGTCTTCTGCCCATTCGTTTTCTCTTCTGATTGCGGCTTCTTCTTCCGGAGTGAAGTCGTTAACAATGTTGAAAGTTTTCCTGATTTCTTCTGGTGACTTACCTCTAATCATTTCAGCAACAATCTTGCAACCTGCATTTAATAATGGTTTAATGTTTAAATAGTTAGCTGCAAGAATAATTTCATAAAGCATTTCTTGATCGACATTAAGAAAATTCTTGTCCCATGGATCGATTGGTGCAGATTTTTTAGAGTCGTCATCTTGATCATCTTCTGGGAAATCAGTATCTTTGTAATGTTCACACCATTCAAGAATGTTCTTCATTACCGCAGAACGTACGTTTTGGGTTGGTACTTCAGTGATTTCTTGTTCTTGTTCTTGTTCCTCATCAGAATCAAGATCTTCGCCTTCAGCGGGGAGTAGGTTCTTGAGCATGTTCTTGATGAGAAGAGACTTTTCTGCAACCTTTCTCTCCACAGTGAAACGGTCATTATCAGAAGTTATAATTACAATTGGTTTGCTCGCAGACATTATATATTGATTGTTTACCAACAAAGTGCAAGATTTCAAAGAAAAATAAAACATAAAACAACACAAAACTGGTACAACACAAGTCGAACAAACTTTCAGTGAAGGAAAATTTGATTTTTTAATTTTTTTTAATTTTTTTTTTTTTTTTTCAAATTTCAAAAATTTTTTTTTTTTTTCAAAACTTTTCAAGTTAATGTTAAACTGTTTTCTGTTGTTATTCTCCAACAAACACACACACACATACATACAATGGCTGCTTCTAAAGAATATATTCTTGCCAAGATTTACAGATTTCTAATTGACAATGATTTGAAGAAAACAGCAAATGCATTAGCTAAGGAGGCAGAATCAGACATTGCAAATACAAAAGTTGGTTATCTTTCCTTAGAAGATGCTCTGTCACAAGACCAAAGTACAATTGAATCCACTTCAACTTCAGGTTCATCCTCTGGCTCATCTTCTGATTCATCGTCGGACTCTTCTGACTCTTCTGATTCTGATTCTGATTCTGATTCTGATTCCAGTTCTTCTGATTCAAATTCTGATTCTGATTCTGATTCTTCTGACTCTTCTGACTCTTCTGATTCAGAAAGTGAAGCTGCTGAAGAAAAACAGAAAGAAAAACAGGAAGCAGATCGTGATATTGAAATGAAAAATGATAATATCTCTGATTCTGATTCTGATTCTTCGTCTGATTCCGATTCTGATTCCGATTCTGATTCGAGTTCTTCTGATTCAAATTCTGATTCAGAAAGTGAAGCTAATGAAGAAAAACAGGAAGAGGCTAAAGATCGTGATGTTGAAATGAAGAATGATAATATCTCTGATTCCGATTCTCATTCTGATTCTTCTTCTTCTTCTTCTGATTCAAATTCTGATTCTGATTCTGATTCTTCTTCTTCTGATTCTGATTCTTCTTCTTCTGATTCTGATTCTGATTCTGATTCTGATTCTTCTTCCTCTTCTTCCTCTGATTCTGATTCTGATTCTTCCTCTGATTCTGATTCTGATTCTGATTCCGATTCTTCCTCTGATTCTGATTCTGATTCTGATTCCGATTCTTCCTCTGATTCTGATTCTGATTCTGATTCTGATTCTGATTCTGATTCTGATTCTGATTCTGATTCTGATTCCGATTCTTCTGATTCCGATTCTGATTTAGATGCTGACGTCGAAACTAAAAAGAGAAAGCAAGAATCAACTGATGACGAAACAACGTCTAAAAAATTGAAAACTACAAATCAAACATTTTCGTCAGGCAGTGAAACTGAAACTGCAAAGGATTCATCATCGAGAACGCAATCTCCACAAGAAACTGAGCTAATCCCTGCTCAGCTTGATGAAATCAAACCAGGACAAAAGAAACATTTTTCAAGAATAGACAGATCTAAAATTGGTTTTGAATCTGAACAATTGATGGACAACACATACCAGGGTGTAGCAGGTACATGGGGTCAACTGGCCAATGAAAAACTAGGTATGGTTAAAGGTAAAGACTTTACAAAGGGAAAAAATAAAATGAAGAGAGGTTCTTATAGAGGTGGTTCAATCACCATGGCTGTCGGTTCATATAAATTTCAAGATTAAATAACTAAAGCTTCAAATAACGCATTCATACAACATTAACCAATTACGCTCTCTTTTCTGTATTTTAAATAATTATCCTACTTTTTATACAAAACTCACTACTTTTGAAATACTTTGTAGTAAAATAATAAATAATTTAACAATAATACCCATAATGAAATAGCACTTAGCTTCCCCTTTAGGAAACTATACACTGAATTTTCATGTTGCGACAGAAAACTAAATTGAAATTTATTAATAATTAATAATTTTGCTTTTGTGATTTATTCTCACTTTAATATAGATCATTTATCATTCTCTATCTATAAGTTTTAAACTCCTTTCTGTCACAGGTTCTTTATCATGGCATCGGTAACAACAGAGAGAACTCCTGAGGATAAAAATTTGGAAACTTTATTCTCTGATGATAGTTCAACAGATGATACTGATTTTGAAAACGAACCTATTCTTTTGAAGAAACCAAGACAGAAGAAACTTTCACAGAAGGCAAAAGAGTCTATCAATATAATCAAAGAAACCAAAGATGATGATGATTTTGATGATAGAGAACTAGTAAAAATTCAACTTGATAGACCAAATGACTTTATCCCGGATTCAGTTTCACATATATTCATTAATAGTGATTTTTCTTATTTAAAATTGAAACCGGATCATCAATCAAGACCAATTTGGATTAGTCCAAGTGATGGTAAAATCTATCTTGAAAGTTTTTCACCATTATCTGAGCAGGCCCAAGATTTCTTAGTTACAATTGCTGAACCTGTTAGTAGACCAAGTTTTATGCATGAATACAAAATCACAACGCATTCATTATATGCGGCAGTCTCTGTCGGTCTAGAGACTGATGATATTATTGGTGTTTTAAATAGATTATCTAAAGTTCCAGTGGCAACTTCTGTTATTGAATTTATTAAAAGTGCAACACACTCTTATGGTAAAGTTAAATTGGTTTTAAAACATAATAGATATTTCGTTGAATCTTCGTCTGCTGAAATTTTAAGAATGCTACTAAAGGATGACGTTATTGGTAAAATGAGATTAGTTAATATTGAAGAAACAAATAAAGAAAACACAGATGGATTAGTTGAAACTTTAGCTCCAACTCAAGGTGATTTAATTATTCCAGGTACAAAGAAAGTTAACAATGAGAAGATTGATGATCCAAAGGATAAAGAAAAGAATAAAGAGGCTGAAGAGGTTGAAAATATTTACGCAGGTGTTATTGCTGATGCCGAAGATGAAAACGCTGATGATACAGTTCATTCATTTGAAATCGCAGCCGAAAATGTCGAAACTGTTAAAAAGAGATGTCAAGAAATTGATTATCCAATGTTAGAAGAATATGATTTTAGGAATGATACACGTAACCCAGATTTAGAAATCGATTTAAAACCTTCAACTCAAATTAGACCTTATCAAGAGAAATCATTAAGTAAAATGTTTGGTAATGGACGTGCAAGATCTGGTATTATTGTTTTACCGTGTGGTGCTGGTAAAACTTTAGTTGGTATTACTGCTGCATGCACTATCAGAAAATCAGTTATTGTTTTGTGCACATCATCAGTTTCTGTTATGCAATGGAGACAACAATTTTTACAATGGTGTACAATCCAACCGGAAAATGTTGCGGTTTTCACGTCTGAAAATAAGCAAATGTTTAGAGGTGATTCAGGTTTGGTTGTTTCAACTTATTCAATGGTTGCCAATACTAGAAACAGATCGCATGATTCCCAAAAAGTTATGGATTTTTTAACATCCAGAGAATGGGGTTTTATTATTTTAGATGAAGTCCATGTTGTTCCTGCGGCAATGTTTAGAAGAGTTGTAACTGCCTTAGCTACACATGCAAAATTAGGTTTAACCGCAACATTAGTTAGAGAGGATGAGAAGATTTCAGATCTTAATTTCCTTATTGGGCCAAAAATGTATGAAGCAAACTGGATGGAATTATCACAAAAGGGGCATATTGCAAAAGTTCAATGTGCAGAAGTTTGGTGTCCAATGACAAGTGAATTTTATCAAGAATATTTAAGAGAAAGTGCACGTAAGAGGATGTTATTATATATTATGAATCCAACAAAATTTCAGGCATGTCAATTTTTAATTCAATATCATGAAAGCAGAGGTGATAAAATTATTGTCTTTTCTGATAACGTTTATGCATTACAAGAGTATGCACTTAAACTAGGTAAACCGTTTATTTATGGTTCAACACCGCAACAAGAAAGAATGAATATTTTACAAAATTTCCAATATAATGATCAAGTTAGTACGATTTTTCTTTCAAAAGTTGGAGATACATCGATTGATTTACCTGAAGCTACATGTTTGATTCAAATTTCATCCCATTATGGTTCAAGAAGACAGGAAGCACAAAGATTAGGTAGAATTTTACGTGCGAAACGTAGAAATGATGAAGGTTTTAATGCATTTTTTTATTCATTAGTTTCAAAAGATACCCAAGAAATGTATTATTCAACCAAACGACAAGCATTCTTAGTTGATCAAGGTTATGCTTTTAAAATTATTACTCACCTCCATGGTATGGAAGATTTACCCGATCTTGCATATGCATCACCGAAGGAACGTAGAGAATTATTACAAGAAGTTTTATTAAAAAATGAAGAGGCTGCAGGTGTTGAAATTGGTGAAGATGCAGATAATTTAATTGGACATGGTATTTCGAAACGTTTGAAATCAAGTGCTGTTAAAAACCAAGCTTCAATGGCTGGTTTGGCAGGTGGTGAAGATATGGCATATGTTGAATATTCAAGAAACAAAAACAAAGATGCCGAAGTTTCTCATCATCCATTCTTTGAAAAGAATTATTACAGAAGAAGGAAAAGATAAAGCCTTAAGAGTTACTCTAATTTTATAAAAATAGGTACAGACACACTTTTCTATATAGTTTACAATTTAATTTTTACGTTTTGTATTTAGTGTAAATAAATATTATTTTTCTATTACTTTGAATAAGATCGAATTACAAAAAAAAGAATTAATCCTTATTACTTACACCAACTAGTATACATGCATTTAAAAATACATTTTATTTATTGTTATTATTATTATTATTATCCATTATTTGTTTCATTATGAATATGGTTTTTAACTTCTTGATTAACTTCAAGAAGAATATTTTCCAAATCTGACATTATATCACTTTTAAAATTCACAACATCATTCAAAGATTTTGCAATGTCACAAACCAATTGAGATTTACGTTCATGAATATTCGTAATTATTCGTTTATAATCACGCTGTGTATCCTTCCATTTATTTTCAATTGACTTTTTATTCTCGTTACTTTGTAATTTGAACAATCGAATCTCTTTTGATTTTTCCTCAATTTCAATTTGAAAATTTGATGAATCTGTCAAATACTTACTATCTAATTCTGTATATTCAGTTTTTAACTTTGCTAATGAATCCTCTAATTCTTCAAGTTTGTCAGTATATGTAACGATTGATAGTTTTAAATCATCCAATGATTCCTGCAATTGCAAGTTTTGCTCTTGAGTTTTAGATATTTGTGATTGTATTATTTTTTTCAAATCGGTAAGAGATACTCTCAATGTTGAAATTATTGGTATAATCTCATCTGATGATAAACCAAATTTGGAAGTATGCAAGTCATCATTAATTGAATTGATAATTAAAGATTTTGAATCAAATGGTGCAGATAAATTCAAATTGTTTAAAATTTGATAAACTAAATTGTTATAATTTAAAATATTCGATTTTAATTCAATAAATTGATTTTTTAGATATTTCAATTTATCATTTTCAATCAAATCTCTTATATTTTTCTGATCCGCATCAATTGAATTCAAATCCAAAGTTAATTTTGCCCTTTCTTTATGTAAATTTTCAATATCTTTTAAAGTTAATTGTTTTTTATTTAAATCAAGTATAATATCTTGCTTCTCTTTATTACTATTCTTAATTGATTCCTTAATATTATCTATATCAGATTTAGCCTTTTCAATTACACTTGACCACTTGGTTTGTCTTTGCTTTTGGATATCAATGTAATTTTTAAACTTACTAACATCGCTTTTCAAGGCATTTGATCTATTCAATTCTTCATAAAACAGATTATATTTTTCATTGAGCCCATTCAAAGTTGTTTGTAGATTTTCATTAATTTGAAATTTTAATTCATATTTATTTTGAAGCTCTTCAATATATTGTTTGTATTCATGTTGCATTTCATCATAAAATGTACTATAATCATCTTCACCAAATGATAGAAATGACTTATACGATTTTAATGCATAACTTATAAATAGTTTATTTAAAACTGATTGTTCACTTAAAATAATAGAATCATTATCACTATTTCTTTCCTTATCAATATTACTTGAAATTTGAGATTCTTGAATTGTATCTAAATCTAAGTCATCAAAGCTAATTGACTTTTTAACTAGATTTAATAGCCAATGTAATAGACCCAGAAACACCGGCCAATTTGAACCAACTGCAGTTATTTGAGATTTATTAATAGTTTCAAGGTATGGATATTCTAAATATTTTAATAACATTGAAACATCATTATTAAAAGATTTTTCAAATTTATAACCAGGATCTAATTTATTATAAAGCCATTTAAAGATATTCTCGAAATCTTTCTGAGTTGGATTTTTCAATGTTGACATTTCAATATTAAAGTTATTCAATAATAAATAATCATATAATTCGGTTTGAACTTTATTTTGAAATTTGTGACTTCTAATAGGTCTTGGATCTTGTGGTTTTGATGAAATAAATCGTTGAATTGAGGAATTATTGTTGCCAACAGAAGATGGGGGAATTGTTGAATCACGTCTATAATCTTTACCCTTTGTTAAATTGGTTCTATTTACAGATCCTTGAATTAATTCATGTATAGAGGATTGAGTAGCTGTATTTCTAATTGATGAAGATGGAGTATTTAACAAATGTTTGTTATTTATATCATGATTAGTAGTAGTATTTGACTGTCGACGTAAAGTATTCTGATGTATAATTGGAGGAGGTTTTTGATTGACTAATACAGGAGCACCTAAATCAGTAGTTGAGTTGGGTAATAAACTCAATCTTCTTCGTTTCATATTTTTATCTGATTCCATTCTATCAGGAGAACGTACTAAAGAAGATCTTGATGACGAATTGGGTCTTTGGATCCCTGAAATGGATGAAAAAAAGCTATCCTGTCGATGTATCGGTTTATATCGTTTACCAGGGATATACGATTCTCTATGTGGCCTCATGGTGGTTGTTTATTGATAAAGAAATTGGTTGGTTCAAGATGTAAACAAAACAAAATTTAAAAGATGAAACAAAACATCAAAAATTCATGTTGAAAAGATAGAAGAACGGTGGTGCACGGATTCTCCAGGTTTTCCAAAAAATAATAAAATTTTCAGTTTTATCTCCATTCAATCGGACGATAATTATTAAGAGAATAGAATGTAAGACTGATTTTGTATATTTATTTAGAGAATAGTATCAAATTTACCACAAGACTCATCGGAATTAGGATGTTGAGACAGAACATACGTGGATTGATTGTACGAAACACTGGAACTTGGAAATTAAGTATCAGATATCAATCAACTAAAAACAATCATGAACTAAGATTTACTACTTTATCGAAAACTAAATCCAATGAAATTTATGATAAGCACTTAACATATTATAAATTAGATGATTCCAGCCCTGGTTTGAAGAGAGTTAATAATTATCATAATTCCGTTATTGATGAGAAATTAACAGAATTAGAATCAAAGCCCATTGATTTTAATTATTATTTATATTATTTGAATTCTATTAAAAATGATGATCAATTACCATATAAATTTGGTATGAATCAAATGCATACTTCAGCAAGAGATGGGAATTTAGGTATGGACGAAACGTTGAATAACATTTTAAGTAGATTTGATGTTCAAAATAATCCAATTAATTATGCTTTCGGATATGGATCTAAGATTTTTTCTCAAGGTTTAAACAGTAATAGTTCGAATTCGCAAGTTGATATGATTTTATCAGTTGAGGATCCAATTCAATGGCATGAAAGGAATATTGAATTAAACAATTCGGATTATTCTATATTAAAATTAGGGGGTTCAAAATTAGTTAACTATGTCGGTAATTTAGGAGCTGGTATTTACTTTAATCCTTTTATCAAGATAAATACAAATTTAGAATTAAAATATGGTATAACGTCAACTAAAAGTTTAATTAATGATTTATTAAATTGGAATACATTCTATCTGGCTGGTAGATTACAAAAACCGGTTGCAATTCTGAAAAATGATCCAAAATTGAAATTTCTTAATCAATTTAATTTATCCAATGCAGTTAAATTATCAATTTTATTAATTGGTAAATCCAAAGTTAAAGAATTCGAATTATATATGCAAATTGCTGGCTTGTCATATTTAGGGGATCCAAGATTAAAAGTTAAAGGTGAAAATCCAGATAAGGTTAAAAATATAGTGGAAAATCAATTTAAATTATTTCAAGATTTATATAGACCAATTTTAAACAATTATCATCCAAGTTTGATTAAATTAGTAGATGGTGAACGTGATGAAGCAGTTTATGAAATTAATTTAAATTCTGAAGAAGTTGGTAAGATTTTAATTGAATTACCAAAAGAATTTAGGTTGGTATTAATTGAAAATTTTATTAAATCGAATTCAGATTATAAAATTGATAATGACTTAATTTTACAGAACATGTTATCACCTGAAATAGCTAATGATGAAACAAATATACCTACATTAAAATATAATGAATTAAAATCTATAACATCAAGCTCATCATCAATTAAAATACTTGATGATATACCATCAAATAAATGGGAATATTTACCAGGAGAATTTAAACTTGAAAATTCTCCAATATTTATATTAATGTCAGAATCTTATTTGAATTCGAAAGCTAATTTTAAAAATTTATTAATTCAATCAATTGAAGAAACTGTTAGTTCGGGTGCAATGATGCAAAGTATCAAAGGTATACTAACTGCGGGAATTGGACGTAGTTGGAAATATGCAATGGCAAAACGTATGAAATATGAACAATCTTTAATTAAAAAAAATAAAGGCAAGAAATGAACGAAATGATTGTTGATCAAATGCACCCAAAAGATGAAACTGATTTGAAGCATTGGCATAAGCTATCAAAAATCAATGTACTTGAAAATAGCGAAGAAACCAATACTTGCGACAAATCTGCACCAATTTCGAATCATATGATTGGAGTTTTCAAATTAGGTAGAAACTTAACCTCTCATATGCATATTGTACATGGTGGTGCAATTGCCTCAATAATTGATGAATATTTAGTAAAGGTGGTACTACCCTTAACCCCAAACAATTTTGCAGTCACAGCCAATTTAAATATAAAATATTTAAAACCAGTTAAATTTGAGGAACATGAGCGTTTAATTGATGTGATTTTGGATTGTTTTATAATCACCTCTGTTGAGAATAGAAAATTCACTGTCGTTGGGTCATTACTGGATTTAAATGGTAATAAATACTGTATTGGTGAACTATTAGTGGTTGTGCCTCAAAATCTTTCATGATTGCTCGTTGATAGCATTTATAGTTTTTTTTTAAATAATCAGAAAGGTTATGTAATTTATAGTTTACCTATATCTAATTTATTGTAATACATACATACTTCATAGAGGTTAATAACTAGTCTTCCTTTTAAAGAAATAAACATAGCTTTCTATACATTTGACTAATACATTGAAAACTATACAATTTTCCAACACAAAACTTACTTAAAGACGATGTCTATGTGTCATCCAGTTTATTGAATATTGAAAAATGACGGAAGAAATCACTTCGTTAAAATCAATTCATGTTGAGAATTTGATTTACCCAAGATATCGTATGATTGCAAAATAAAGTGATTGAGATACTTAATATAAATGCAATATAATGTATCGATAGCAGAAATATTGGCCACAAATTTGGTAACCTCCGTGGATCATTGCAAAATTTACCTGATTGGAAATAATCAAATCCATTAAAAGTTTCTCAATTGCTTACCTTTGATTCATAAAAGATGTTGGTGAAATACTAAACCAGCAATAAAATTACGATGATTTATTATATATCTAAAAATTTGATGATAGTAATTTATCTTTTTTCTACCAATCCTGATGGTTCGATGATCTTCCATTAACTTTATTAATACTATCAATTCTAACCATTCTCAGAGGATCATAAACAATAACATTTTTCAGTTTCAACTCAATATTTAGCTGTTCGTCTCGATCTTGTTAAGTGCTTTTATAATTCTTAATTAATGTATTTCTGAGCACTATAAGATTTTTGACATGCTGAGCTTTCAAACATATAAAGGTTTTAACCTGAAGGCTCATCACTCGTATTCATAAAATTGGATTTTTCAAGCTCATACTTTTCTCTTCAAAAGTTTGGAAAGCTCAGTGTGTCAAGAAAAGAGTGTGAAGAGAGACACTAGTTCAAAAATATAGAAACAACCTAACAAGATCGAGACGAACAACCAAATATTGTTTTAAAACTGAAGAGCTATAGTTTGAATGATGCTATAAAAACTGTTAGACTTAATAGTATATGGAATGGAACCAATAGAAAACAATTAATTGATCTAAATAATATAATAAATAAAATTAGTTCAATTTATATAGTTGGTCTAATTAAAAGCAAGTAACTATTAAGTCAGCAATTAGGAAAAGGAAAAAGGGAATTAAGTTTTAGCAAGGAAAGGACTTTTTTCTATCCTTTTAAGTTTGATGTTTCGCTATTTTAAATCACCTTTAAATGCATGAATGAGATTGAAGAAGTATAAAATTTGATATGAATCAAATCATTTACAGAATGTTCAATTGAAACTAGGTAGATTCTCCGCCATCAAGGAAAAATCATTTTGTTCATTGTAATCATGTATATATGGATGTAGTTGTTTTCAAAATTGACCCGTTGCTTATCAATTACTCTGAATATCGTTTTGATAATGGAATCATACTTTTTTGACCTTCCCTGGTTAAATTAGAGAATCGAGGATCAATGCAAATTCTATTATCATTGAATATACATATATAAATTAATCAAAACTAACGTACTGTTTACTAATTCATAGCATGTCTCTATAAAGAAAATTTAAAATTAAAATGTACCTTCAAACGAGTTATTGTTCTATTTATAAAACATTAACATAAAACCACAAAATTTATAACTTAGATTTACCAAAGAGAGTTTCAACGATAATATTAACGGTGTTTTCACCACAACCCCAACTTTCAATAAAACCTGAATTACCATTACCATAGTTATGAATAATTTTGCTATTGTTTTCATCCAAACCAATTCTAGCACCACCAATTCTTTCTGGTCTAAATCCAATAACATGATTACTGATTTTGTAATCACCATTTGGAGCTAAATCAGGAATATAAGTTGACGCTTTTTTAAGTAATCTGTTAACATAATCATAATCAATTGAAGTATCAAACTGATTAAAATCACGATCATAAATACCACCTAAGATGGCACCACCTTCAGGACGTGGGAATAACATTAAAAATTCACCCTTCTTTGCGTCTTTTGGTAAATATCGTTGTTCAAAGGTGACTTGATAAGGTAAATTATAAAATTTTAATTTTAATTTTAATTTTAATTTTAGTTTTAATTTTAATTTTAATTATAATTATACAGAATAAGAAATTTACACAAAATATAAATGATCATATATCATCATTAATTAAACAGTTCATCATCATAATCAATATCTAAGATAACACTATTACCAACAGTATAGCAAACTGCCAATTTTGAACCATCTAAATTCCAAGACAAATCTGAAATATATCCAGAATTTAAATTTTGATTATCTTTTATAGTATCCTCCTTTTCCAGATTTTCCTCTTTTGATTTATCATCATGTTGATAATATTTGATCTGTCGTATCGATACCTCATTTTCATCTATGCCATTCTGAATTTTCCATATATAAATAAAACCTGAAGAATCACCAGTTGCTAAGAGATAAAACTTTTTAAATTCAAATAATTTTGAAATTATAATTGATTGACAATCAAATACATAATTTAAATTAATTAATTTATTTTTAAAAAAATCCCAAATTTTAATTGTACCATCCAATGAAGTTGATAAAATATACCATTGATTATCAATTTTAATCCAATCTATAAAAGAAATAGATAATGAATGAGCAATTATGATTTGTAAACTATTAACTGAATTTCCCTTATAAATTCGAATTATACCATCATCATTTGAACAACATAATAATCTTAAAGATTGGTTATACTTAATTAAAGAAATTGAATTTTCATTTCCCAATAGAACTCCAATAATTGAATGATTACCATCAGTATTAATTTGATTGACTAATAAATTATAATTTGATCCAGGTATAATAAATTTATTATCATCTAACCAACATGTTTGTATACCATACGAAGTATCATCAGTAATATGATGATTATTATTCAATATATTATTGAAATTATTCAATTTTAACTTTAGATTAATTGTATCATTATCTAAATATAAAAGAATTGACTTTAATTCTATGCTCCAAACTATAATTATATTTTTAATATCTAAACTTAAAAGATATTTACCATTTGGAGACCAATTAACTGAAATAATTGGGAATTTATGCATTGCTAAAATAGATAATAGATTACCACTTTGCGAATCCCATAAATGTAGTTCACCATTTTCATTTGCTATCAATAATAATTTACCATTTGGAGAATATGAAATAATCAATTGATTTTTACAATCTGATGAAGATGGTAGTTTGATGTTAATTTTGGTATCTAAATTACAAATAATTGATTCATTTCTATCTATTTGTGAATAAGCAATTGAATTTAGTACAGTTGGAGAAAATGATGTTGAATATGATGAATCAAACGACATTGATTCTTTAATGACTTTGATAAAATTATTATTGTTATTGTTGTTGTTGTTGTTATTATTATTATTATTACTTGCATTATTATTATTATTATTATTAATATTAGCACTATTAATAGTATCATTATCTGTAGTAATAGTAGTATTATTTTTATTATCATTATTATTAACTGCTTCATTAGATTCATTATTATCAATTTTTAATAATTTACGATCTTTAGCATCATCAATATTATTAATACCACTAAACAAATTGAAATTCATACTGATAATTTCATCATTATCTAAATTTGTATTCTTATTAGAAAAATCTTTTAATTTTGAATAGAGTATACCCTTTTGAATTAAATCAACTAAACATCCAAATGGTATAATTTTTGATAATTTTTTATCAATTTGCGATATTGAAGTCTCATCATCCAATGCATAGGATGAAACTTCCAATCCTGATTCTTGAAGGTACCTCCAAATCATATAATTGATTTCATCTGATGTGACAGACATGATTGAAGATGGGTATTGGTGGAAAATCTGAAAACAGCTAAGGAAAAATAGGTGAATTTCTAAAGAATTTGAATAAGACCTATGTTTTCTGTTTTTTGCTTTTTGTTTTTTGTTTTTTGTTTTTCATGGATTGAATAGCGAATTACAAATTTTGAATTTCGAATTTCGAATTCTTAAGATGCTTTAATGTTTAATGGTAAAGTACAAAATAGTTCATCTATAACTGAAGAAGCTTCTACAGAGCAAATTTAAAAACATGATTATAGATGAATGTATACTTGAGATCAAAAGGGAAGCTAACAAGGCGTTACTATCAAATGTTTCTCCGGTTGATAGTCTAACGTTAGATTTTATTGAATTGGACCAAAAGTATAATATTTTGAGGGCAGAACAGGTAAGACAATTGATCAAAATGCTTCAACAAGACAATGTTCAAAATAGTTCATCTATAGCTGAAGAAGCTTCTACAGAGCAAATTTAAAAACATGATTATAGATGAATGTATACTTGAGATCAAAAGGGAAGCTAACAAGGCGTTACTATCAAATGTTTCTCCGGTTGATAGTCTAACGTTAGATTTTATTGAATTGGACCAAAAGTATAATATTTTGAGGGCAGAAAAGGTAAGACAATTGATCAAAATGCTTCAACAAGACAATGTTCAAAATAGTTCATCTATAGCTGAAGAAGCTTCTACAACAACTTCTTCTATTTCAAAGTTTGGAAAGTGTATAGGTGCTACAAGACAATCCAGCCTTGCAAAGCACACTGGTTTAGTTAAGACTGTTAAGTTTGGTTCAAGTGTTGAAATTTTTCAATCAGCTCAAGAAATAGGAAGGGAATGTACAGCTGAATGGTGTTTGAGATCTGCATTAATGAAGGAAATTAATGAATACATTGAACTGATTAAAAGGCAAGATCTCTTGGCAACTCACATTAACAGAAATGAAGGTAAACCTTTTCAAAGTTATGGTTTTGATTGTGTAAATTTTTGGAGGTTCTAGCAAAACGGTGTCTCACAGGTTCACCATCAAGTACTGATGTTGAACGAGTTTTTTCAATTGCTACTAATCTTTTTTCTTATTTGAAGACGTTCCCTTTGAACCTAATATTGTCCAACCTATGATGTTGAATAAACTAAACATGGTATTGAAAGCAGAACACAAGTTGAGAGATACATAAGATTTTGGTTTCACCAGAGATAGCAGCAAGTTCACATAAGGATTATAATCCACATTTCGATTTGGATCTTTTGAAGAGTAAATTACAAAATGATGATGCCATTCCAGACTATTGCAAAAAAACCACGTAGTTCAAAGTAATCATTATATATAATATATATTTAAATTGTTTTATTTGTAACTTATTTTATATCGATCATTGTACCTTTGATATATTATATTAATTTTATTATATTATTGCCTTTCATTTGAAACAATATTTGTATTTCTAGAAAATTTATTGTAATAAGAGCAATAAGAAATAAAATTTATAAACATTCACATACTTGAAGTATTTCTTCTAGTTATTTTATGTGAAATTGATTGAAGATTTGTTCTAAAATTCAAATTTAATGCTGTTTCCTACAATAAATAAGTAGTTTCTAATTCTAAATGATCTAATTTATAGAAAACTCTCGAAAACTCCCCAAAAAACCGCGTTACGCGGATCCCCTCCCCCCCCCTTTGGTCGTCCGCATCCGCATTTTTCATTATGGTGCGCCGATCGACTTAGAGGGAAATCAGAAATCAAACTATGTCTTTCTTCATAATATGGTATTTAAATCAAAGAAAACCATGATTCTTTCGAACATTTTGATTGAATTGATTAGTTAATAAATAAATAAAAATTGTGTAAAGTAGGTAAAAGCAATCGAAGAGAAGTCAATCCGTTGCTCTCTGTGAGAAAATTCAGGTCTTTGCCTTTTTGGGTTTTTTAGAAAGGGATCAACTTGATCTTTAATGTTAATGTTTTACTTTGGCCCTCTCTTTCTCTTTAGTCTTTTTCTTTTTCTTTTTTTATAACAAGATAAATCAGCATAAAATCATGGAAGACTCAGAATATATTCAAAAACAAAGAAAAGATATTGCTTCTGCAAACATATCAATATCAAATTCATTTAATAATATTATAATGCAGATGGAAAACATTTTAAAAGCATCTGAAAACATTGCTGTTGCTAAATCAAGAGATGAAAGCTCTTTAACCATTACCCTTGAAAAAAGAAGGGAAAACAATACTATGTTGTTTATTAACAACCAGACATTACTTACCATTCCTTCACTTAATGATATTGAGTTGCCGGTGCCCCTCAACACATTCAGTGATCTACAAAATTTAACTGTAGAACAAGCACGCCAAGTTATCTTGGCATACGAGATAACTGATCTCAACTTAAACAGTTTAAAAGATCTGGTTATCAACATTGCGGAATTTGTTGGACTTCCAGCAAATTACGTTAAATTGTTATAACTCAATATTGTTATTGTATTGCTTTGCTAATTATTCTTATATATTTTATTTAATGATTTATCTCCTCGTGTGTGTTTAAATATCTAATAAAAGTAGCTATGAAACATAACATATACCTTATATATATATATATATATATATATATATATATATATATAAAAATTGAGGTTTCAATACAAACACAACGGTTGCCTTTTAAGGGAATTGCTTATTGCTTATTTGGGAGCCGATGATTGAAATTTCATTCGAATTGTTGCAGTGGGAGCAGGCTCATGAGGCTCATCATTAATGTGTGTTCTCTAGTTCTGTCTTTTTAACCTTTTTCTTTCGTCTTTTTCTTTCTTTAACAAGATACATCAACAAAGAATCATGGAAGACTGGTTGGAATATATTCATCTCTGTGTTCTATCCTTCCTTTCTCAATGGAAGGCCTTTCTTTCTTTCTTTGAAATTACAAATTACATCCATGTTTCTTTTAATAGTGGTAGGTGAATATGTTTAAAATGAAAGGAGATTCAATGCTTTAAAATAGAAAAGAAGGATGGAGAATACAACATGAGCGATATCTGGTTATTTATAAATAATGTGATGTTGTCTGGTAAGGAAAGAATCTCATACGCATACTCAAACCTTGTGGATCAATAAAGATTCTGAATTACCGGATTACTGATACCATTGGAAACCTTTAAGAATAATTGCCTATAATAAATTAATGTAATTTGAAGGAAGTCCCACATATTCGGCAATATTGGTAACCATATCCTTCAAATCATCTAAGTTGATATCGCTTATTTCATAGACACTTTTATACTGATGGGCTTCATCGCTTGTTAAATTTTGTACACTGGTACCACTCAACACATTCAATGATCTACAAAATTTAACAAGCGATGAAGCCCATCAGTATAAAAGTGTCTATGAAATAAGCGATATCAACTTAGATGATTTGAAGGATATGGTTCCCAATATTGCCGAATTCATAGGACTTCCAGAAAACTACATTAATTTACTATAGTAATATTGATATTGTATTGTATTGCTAACTATTCTTATATATTTTATTAGATATTCTATTACTTTACTAATTATCCCTACCCTTATATATTTTATTAAAAGGTATAACTCCTCTTGTGTATTTAGGTATTTAATATGTAAAATACTCGCAGATAAGAGATTCTATATCAAAAAGAAAAATAATTTCCAGTTTGTAAAAGATTGAAAGTTCTATAATGAAGATATCAGTGCTAATTAAAGTAAATTGTTTTCTACAATGCATCCATCTGATTGTGTAAACACTTGGTTAAAAGATATCAAAAATAAGAATAGAAGATTATACTATAACTTACTATTAACTATTAACAATAAAAAGCTGAAAATTGAAAAATTATCGGTTTCGGCGCAGATTCAACGGTTCTAAGAGCTGCTGCTGCTTATTGAAATTTTGATGATCGTTTTTGTACTAGTGAGATGTTCTCTTGTATTTTAATGTTATTATTTCCATTCCTATAGTAGATATATTAGTGATCAGTGAAAAAATGTTAAAGGATGTCGGTACCTATATTAATGAAGAAAATTACATTAGTGACATTTTTTAAACTTGAGAATCCATTAAAATATCATTGTATAACCGAGGACAACAATTTAGGTGTTGAATTCAATATTCGAGATAGGGGGAAATATTTATTCAATGGATACATTGAAATTTATAAACTAAATTCAAGATTACGAGTGGTTATTAGGAAATATACTGGAGAATATATAGGTAGTATTAATTATGATTATATTTTAATCAATAATAATAGAATCAAATGTATTGATTTACAAAATGGAGAATTTGTTAAAACCATTTATAATTTAATTGATGGAAGTTATTTAGTTAAATTGGATACTATTAATAAAGGAGAATTTAATATTTTGAAAATGGAATTATGTCCAGGTGATGAAATTGAATTTAATAATATAATTAATAAATTTTAAACAGGATGTTTTATATATATATATATACAGACATGTAATAGGATTATTATAGATTAGTAATAGATTAAGCCTCTCTTTCCCATTGAATTTTTCTAATTTCTCTAGCCCTCCTTGCATTTAGAGTTTTATTTGACCATTTCTTTGATTGATATTTGAGTAATTTTGATTGATTTTTCAAAGTTAAAGGATTTGGATTTGTTGTAAGTGAGATGAAATTATCAGTAACATTGAATTTTTGTTTCATTTCCCTTCTAGTTAAACCTTGATCTCTCATTGATTGTAAATCTTGAATATCCTTTGAAGATAAATTATAATTTTTTGGATATTTTTTATTTGTTATTATTGGCATATAGGATAAATTTTGAGAAATGTAAGATTTTTGTTCTGGATAATAGAGGGGGGAATCTTTCCTTATATCTGAAGTTGGTAAGAAAGCCTTTGGAGTGATTTCTGGATTTAGAGTTGCAGGAGCAGGATGAAAAAATAGACCATTTGGAAGATCAGGTTTGAGGTTGAAGGCAGATGATCTGGCGTTGTATTTGTTTGGGGTGGTTGGTAGTTTTGGGATAGAAGAGTTGTGACGGGTGAATATACGGGAGAACATGGCTAGGTTAGTGTCTAATGTCTTGTATCTAATACTTAATGTCAAATACTTAATGTCTAATACTTAATGTCTAATACTTAATGTCTAATGTCTAATGTCTTTAATTTTCAACGAAGAAAAGAGGTGAGGAAGGTGAAGCCGGGTAAGTTTCCACTTACATTTCAAATTTTCAATTTTCTTCTCTTTTAGTGGCTGTTGAGAAAAAGACGGTTATTTTTTATTCTTTATTCTTTAGTGGTTGTTAGTGTCTTTAAGCTTATATATTATATATCTTCTCTTCTCTTGTCTTTTCTTTTTAGTATCTCTACAACCATGATCAGAGCATCTGCAAGAACAACCATCTCCCGCTCCATCTTCTCCTCCACCTTCTTCGTCGCCTTCTCGCTAGTCCTGGCCAATTCTCTTGTACCGTGTCCCGTGGACAGAAGCGTCGCCAACGACTCCAAGACAAAGGCCATTGCAAGGGCAGAGGCCGAGTGCCAACATAAATGAGCAATCTCCTTCTATTGGGAACACATGTGGGTGTGTCCTCCAGGTTCTGCTGTGTACATATACATCTCTTTCTCCTATATATTCTACATATACTTATTCAAATCAATATACTTATTCAATATACATAATAATATAATTCTCAATTCTAATTGTTCCACCTTTTTAGTAAATAAAAATGTCTTTTTTTTCATTCGCTGACATGAAAAAGTAAAAAAGTAAAAAATAGAAACAATTTTATATAATTTCAATTCTATTTCTAATTTCTAATTTCTCTTCCTCTTTCTTCTTCTTCTTCTTGTTTTGTTTTCTCTACTTCCTCCTTCCTCCCTCAACTCAACAATGTCAGACTCGGATTCAGACGATTACAACCCAGAACTCCTCCTTCAAAAACCTAAGGTATCCTCTCCTCCAAAAGTATCAACAACACCTCTTCAACCTCCTCCATCTCATTTACCTTCTAAACCAGTGAAGAGTGTAAAATTTGCTGATAATACAACTCAAATACCGTCTAATCCTAATTACTATTCCTCTTCCTCACCTTATAATTCTCCTCCTACCCCTTCTACATCCTCTTTATCCCTATCCCCCTCTACCTCTACCTCTACCTCTACCTCTACTCTTACCTCTAATCAATCTATTGATTATAATAATTTAAATATCTCATTATTTAATGAAATTGTTAAATTTTTCATTTCCTCAAATTTAATAAATGATGAAAATTTTAATAAACTTTCACCTTCAGAGAAATCTTCAACTTTAATTAAAAATTATAAAGATTCATTAAATGATAAATCTTCTACATTGGATTTATCCAATCTAAATCTTAATTTTAATGCTACAACTTCTTATAATAAACCAATTTTAAAATCTAATGATAAATATCAATTATTAATTCCAATTAATCCATATTGTCGTAGACCTGATTTAAATACTTCACTTACAAATGATGAATTAATTAAATTTGAAAAATTTAAAATTGATTCAGAAAAATATTCAAAAGAATTTGAATGTTTAAATTTCCCATCAGGTTCAAGATTATTTATTGGAAATTTAGCAGTTAATTCATTAAAAATTTTAGATATTTGGAGAATTTTTAATAAATATGGTGAAATTAAATCAATTAATATGAAACAAGGTTATGGATTTGTTCAATTTGAAAATTCAATTGATTGTAAAAATTCAATTTTAGGTGAAAATCATGTTCCATTACATAATAAATTAATGGAATTACAAATTTCTAAAACTCATGAAAAGCATACATCACAAAAAATTAAATCTAAAATTCAAATTATAATTTCAATTGATTCAAATAATGAATTTAATCATTTATTAGTTAATTCAATTAATGAACTTGGACAATTTGAATGTTTAATTAAACATATTGATACAAGTATAGATAATTTATCACAAGATTTAATAACTGAATCTGCTTATAATGGTAATATTGCAACCATTGTAACTAATAAATTTGATTTAGTTAATTTATTTCTATTTCAAAAAAATTCACATGATAATTCTATTAAATTCGATGAATATGAAAATATCTCATTAGAGAGTGCAATTAATTTTATCAAAAATCACAACTATGGTAAGGAGAGGGATTCAAAGGATAAACAACAACAACAACAACAACAACAACAACGTAAAAGACCAAGGGAGAGAGAGAGGGATACGAGAAATACAAAACATCATCATAATCATAATCATAATAATAACCCTACAAGTTCGAATTTCAAAACATATAATAATAACAATAATAAGAATAATAATAATACAACCAATTCAAGTACTATAAGGTACTCCCCAAGACAACAAGATCAACAGAAACATCTACCACCTCAAGTAAGTGTACAATCGTACAATCCACAACAGACATACCCTATCCAATCGGCATACACCCAACCATACAATCAGCAACAGCCTTACAATGCTACTACACCAAATCCCAACATACAATTGATGAACCAATTGTCCAAACTTGATGAAGGGTCTTTAAAGGTTATGCTGAATATGGTTTCCCAACAACAACAACAACAACAACAACAACAACAACAACCTGCACCTCCACAACCTACACAACCTCCACCTGCAGAAGACGATGTCTCTCAACTCTTTGAAACTTTGGCTAGATTGAAAAATAACATGTAACTAACTAATAACCTATTAACCTTTAACTATTAACAATGTACTAATATATTAAATTGTGTGACCCGCACTAACAAAACAATGCAATCACGTAATTATCCGATCCAATCATCACACAATGACCCCACCCCAGTTAATCCGCGACCAAAAAGCGGCTCTCCATTTTCCTTGATTTTTCCACTTCTTAAGAGGCGAAATGTGTCCACTTTTTATAGTAATCTGTTACCTATCTTCTTCTTCTTCTTCTTCTTCTACTTCTTCTACTTCTACTTCTTTGGATCAAAATCATACCTAATTTTTTAAAAAAAGATGTCCATTCAAGAAGCATTTGAAATCACAAAACAAGAACTTACTGTAACCCCTGAAAAATTGGTTGAAATAACTGATCATTTCATCAATGAATTAAACAAAGGTTTATCCAAACAAGGTGGTAATATTCCAATGATTCCATCTTGGGTTTTGGATTTCCCCAATGGTCAAGAAACTGGTGAATATTTAGCAATCGATTTAGGTGGTACCAATTTAAGAGTTATCAGAGTTTCCCTATTAGGAAATTCAAAATTTAAATCAATCTCTGAAAAATTCCCAATTCCGAGACATCTAACAACTGGTAAATCAAAGGATTTATTTGATTTTATTGCTAATTCTTTAAATAATTTTATAATTGCTCAATATGGTAAAGATTATAATGGTGAAAAATTACCATTAGGTTTTACATTTAGTTATCCTGCATTACAGGATGCAATTAATCAAGGTTTTTTGAAAACTTGGACAAAGGGTTTCGATATTGATGGTGTTGAAGGTCATGATGTTGTACCAATGTTACAACAATCATTGGATGAATTGAAGGTACCTGTCGATGTTGTTGCATTAATAAATGATACAACTGGTACTTTAGTTGCATCTAAATATTGTGATCCATTGACAATTATGGGATTAATCTTTGGTACTGGTGTTAATGGTGCATATTATGATAAATGTGAAAATATTCCTAAATTGGTTGGTAAATTACCAAATGATATTATAAATGATAAATCTCCAATGGCAATCAATTGTGAATATGGTGCATTTGATAATGAATGGAAAGTTTTACCAAGAACTAAATATGATATTCAAATTGATAATGAATCTCCAAGACCTGGTGAACAATTTTATGAAAAAATGATTGCAGGTTATTATTTAGGTGAAGTTTTAAGATTAATTTTATTAGATTATTATTCTAAAAATTTAATTTTCCAAAATCAAAATATAGAAAATTTAAAAGTTCCATTTGCAATGGATACTTCATTCCCTTCAAGAATTGAAGAACATAAACCAGAATTTGTTCATCAATTATTCAATGAATCATTTGGAATTCAAACAACTGATTTAGAAAATAATTTAATTCATGATTTATGTACTTTAATTGGTACAAGAGCTGCAAGATTATCAGTTTGTGGAATTGCCGCAATTGTTAAAAAGATGGATATTAAATCTGGTAATTGTGCAAGTGATGGTTCTGTCTTTAATAAATATCCAAATTTTAAAACTCGTGCTCATATTGCTTTAAATGATATATTTAAATGGAATTGTGATCCAAATGATTATCCAATTAAATTAACTCATGCAGAGGATGGTTCTGGTGTTGGTGCTGCAATCATTGCTTGTTTAACTGAAAAGAGATTATTAGATGGTAAATCCGTTGGTACTATTGATAGTAAATTATAGATTATATAGAAACTTCTGTAGTAGTTCGTTAACTTTGTAATTAGGAAATTTTAAAAAAAAAAGCTAGAAATAAGAAATAATAAGTAAGAAATTTATAGCTTATGCGAGGATCATGTTTACATTTTCAGATTCATATTCTATACTAATTCTTATCCTATAAATTTCAATTCCATCAAAGTTCATCATGATCAATATGGCTGAACAATCCGTGGCTACATTACGTCCACTCATTTTATACTGTCTTCAACATGATATGTTGGATACTGCTGAATTCACAGCTGAACGATTATTATCACAAGTAAATTCAAATATTTTCAATTTAAACAATCACTCAGATGTAGATAATAACAATAACATGTCTAATAAGAATAAGAATAATGATGTCATTGTCGATGATGATGATGATGATGATGATGATGAGTTAGATATAAATATAAATGTGAATTTAAATAATGATTTGAATAATCATGAAATTAATGGAATTATAAATACCCCAACTCCAAGATCTTTTAAAAATTCAAAATTTTTAGATACTGAAATAATCAATAAAAACAATAATAATAATAATAATAATAATAATAATAATAATAATAATAACAGCAATAATAACAATTCAACAAAATCAAATACCAATAAAAGAAAATTCTCGTTTAATAACTCAGATACTTCAAATTTAAAACTGGATTCAATTCATTTATATGCTCATATATTATATAAACAGGGAAAATTCAAATCTGCATTCAATGTAACTTCAAATTATTGTGGTATTCATGTTGGCTGTTCATATATTTTTGCCCAATGTTGTAAAGAATTGAATAAAGAACCTGATGGAATTAGGGCTTTATTGATGACTTTAAATTTATGGGAAGTTTTATCATCATCATCACCTTTTCAAAATTCAAATTTTGATATTTTACCTGATTCAATTTCTTGTTATTTGTTACTTGCTAAATTATATTCTTTAGTTAATGATATACCGAGGGCAACTATACATTATAGTAAAGTTTTAAAATTAAATCCATTTATCTTTGAAGCATTTGAAGAATTATGTAATTTAGGTATTAAAGTTAATGTTGATACAATCTATAAATCAAAGGATATAATAATTGGAAATGATGATACTAATAACAATCATAATAATAATGAGTTGAGTCATAAGAATACAATTTTTAAAACTCCAAGAACTAAACTTAAACAACCAACAATCATTCCAACTGGTAGTCCCGATACTTATATGACACCAATTAATAAATCAATTAAATCAACTGGATCATCATCCATTAGAAATTCATCTAATATACCAACAAATCCTAAAAATTCAAGGAATGCCTCCATAACTTCAAGATTGTTACACAATAACCCGACAATCAATAATAATAATAATAATAATACTAATAATAATAATGATTTGATTGATGATGGTGATATCTTTAAATCTAATACTAATAATTCAAATAAATTTTTAAAATCTAATACCGTTTTCAATAGTTCATCATCATTTTTTGATTTCAAAAATAATATTAATATTAACAATAAAAAAGTATCATCATCAATTGAATTAAATTATAATGATTGTTTAATCAAACTCTATTCAAAATTAGCCAAAGGATATTTGGCAATTACTGTCTATGATTGTTTTAAGGCAATTAGAATATTTGATTCATTAACAGAGAATGAAAAGAATACTCCATGGGTTTTATCAAAATTAGGTAAATTACATTATGAAATAGTCAATTATGAAGAAGCTGAAATTTATTTTAAAAAATTACGTAAAATTGATAAAACGAGAATTAAAGATATGGAATATTATTCAACTTTATTATGGCATTTACAAAAGGAAGTTGAATTGAGCTATCTTGCCCATGAATTATTTGAAATTAATCCAAATTCTGATATTACATGGATTTGTATTGGAAATTTGTTTAGTTTTAAAAAGGAAGCTGAAGATGCAATTAAATGTTTTCAAAAGGCAATTGACTTTAATCCAAGTTGTTATTATGCTTATACTTTAAAAGGTCATGAATATTTAAGTACTGATTCATTTGAAAATGCAATGAATAGTTTTAGGCATTCAATAATTTTAAATAAACGTCATTATAATGCATTTTATGGTATTGGTATGGTTTATCTTAAATTAGGAGATTTTAGAAAGGCAGAATTTCATTTTAGAAAAGCAGTTGAAATTAATCCAGTTAATGTTATCCTAATTTGTTGTATTGGAATGGTTTTAGAAAAACTTGGTAAATATGAAGAAAGTTTAAAACAATATGAATTTGGATCAAAATTACAACCTTTGTCAATGTTACCATTATTTAAAAAGGCACATGTATTATTTCATATGAAACAATTTGAGGAAGCATTAAAAGATTTTGAAAAATTAGAAAATCTAGTACCTGATGAGGCAAGTATTCATTTCTTGCTTGGAAAATTGTATAAACATTTTGGGCGTATAAATCAAGCAATTAAACAATTTACTATATCATTAAATCTAGATCCAAAGGGTTCACATTTAATTAAAACTGAAATTGAAAATTTGAATAATGATATAGTATCTGAATGAATCAATGAATGAACAAATTTAATTATAAAATAGAAATTTATATACATATATATATACATGCTTGTATCGTATTGGCCAATACAATTTAATAACCTTTTCTAACCGCATCTCTAACAACTTCAAATAATTTAGCAATACCGGACTCGAAAACTCTTTTACGATTAGCAACTCTCTTTGCCAAACGTCTCTTATTTGGTTTAACAAAGAAACGTTGACTTGCAGAAATATCCTTTAATTTATTGGATCTAACCAATGAATCTAATTGGAAAATAGCCCTATCTAAATCATGATTTAAAACATTGATGGATCTACCTGCAAATTTATCACTAACTATAAATTCAGTTGCATAATTATAAGGATTATAATCGATTTGTTTAATATTCATATTTTTGGAAGGATTATAAAATCCATTTGAATTGGTATCATTTCCTTTACGTAATGTTTCATTGATTAAATTGTTGGTTAATTTGATATTTTCATCAATTTGTTTGTTATTCTGTGATTTTATGGATTTTATGGATGAGATGGTCGTTGTCGTATTCGAACTTGTGCTGTTAAATCTTGGAAGACTGGATCTCGCGAGCCTTGTTGTGGATTTGATGGATCTGGTGAACATGGTTTGGATTGTTGTTTAATAATATCAACTTGAAATCAAATGAAGGTTGGATGTTGAAAGGATTGTTGGAAAAATTGGAAATTGGAAATTTGAGAATGGAAATTTGAAATTTGGAAAATGAGAAAATAAGAAAATTGAGAAAATGTAAAAAAATTAGAAATTTGAAATTTTAGAAATTGATTCTTACAGCTTACAGTACTTGATGGTTATTCCTTATTGCATTTCTATTCGAATCTATCGATATGACTGACGCCGTAATTGAAAAAGTTGCTGAACAGATTGAAAAAATTAATACTGAAGATTCTGTTATTGAGAAACCTACCGAAGGTGATGAAAATTTAGTAGAAGATAGTGGTGATAAAAAGAAGAAGAAGAGAAAGAAGAAGAAGAAACCAGCTCAAACTTTTGAATTTGCAATTGCTAATGAATATAGGGGAAATTATCCACATGGTGAATTTTTAGATTATAATATAAAACCTACTACTAATGAAGAATTACGTGCAAATTTTAATTTAGAAGAAGCTGAAAAAACTTGGAATAAATTTCGTAAAGCTGGTGAAATTCATAGAAGAGTTCGTAATTATGCTAGAGAAAATCTTAAACCTGGTATGTCAATGATAGATATTGCAGAAATGATTGAAAATAAAACAAGAGATTTATCAGGTACAAATGATTCATTAAAGGGGGGTATCGGATTTCCTACTGGTCTTTCAATAAATCATTGTGCTGCTCATTATACTCCAAATGCTGGTGATCAAACTGTTTTAGAATATGATGATGTTATGAAAGTGGATTTTGGTGTCCATGTAGATGGTTATATTGTCGATTGTGCATTTACCCATACTTTTAACCCAAAATATGATGATTTGTTAAATGCTGTTAAAGAGGCAACAAATACTGGTATTAAAACTGCTGGTATTGATGTTAGATTAACCGATATTGGTGAAGCAATTGAGGAAGTTATGGAATCTCATGAAATTGAATTGGATGGTAAAGTTTATCCAATTAAGTGTATTAGAAATTTAAATGGTCATACAATTCTCAATAGATTAATTCATGGTGGTAAAAGTATTCCAATTGTTAAAAATGGTGATACAACTAAATTAGAAGAAAATGAAACAATTGCAATTGAAACCTTTGGTTCAACTGGTAAAGGTTATGTTGTTCGTGATGGTGAATGTTCACATTATATGAAATCTAATGATCCACCATCTGGTGCAACAATTAGATTGGATCGTGCAAGAAAATTAATGGAAACAATTGATAAAAATTTCGGTACACTTCCATTTTGTAGACGTTATTTAGACCGTGTCGGTGAAGAAAAATATTTACTTGCCTTAAATCAATTGGTTAGAGAAGGTTTGGTTACTGAACATCCTCCATTGGTTGATATTAAAGGTAGTTATACTGCTCAATTTGAACATACTATTTTATTACAACCAAATCAAAAAGAAGTTATTTCAAGGGGTGAAGATTACTAATTATGAAGATTTTATTTTGTTGGAGATATGGCTGTTTCCCTTTATAGAATTTCCACAAATTAATTTACTTGTACATGCATGTATATATGAAAAAAATACTTTATATGTATATAAAGTGCTTGGTGCTTTTTATAATTCATCCTTCGATATAATTCCATCAATAATTGCGGTTGTTGTTATTACAATTTCTTCAACAATTGTTGATGTTGTCAATATAGTTGATTCTGTTAAAGCAGATGAAATTGTTGATTGGATATTGATGTTTTCAATCGTCATTGATGATGTTGATGACGATGATGATGATGATGATAACAAGCTCCAAAATATTGCTTTGATTGGAGTCAAAATTAACCATAATATAAGCAACACAGGTCTCTTAAAGATCCGTCGCCATAAAATCCAACAACATACAGTTATGAAGAAATAAATTGATCTATAAATCATTGATCTTTCCCTTTTACTTGCTTTATTAATTGATTTGACCAAACTATTGGTTTTGTTTAACACATTACCAAAAACTTCATAACTATCAGATAGATTTGATAATGACTTTGTTGAACCTTCAAGATCATTTAAATTGATCTCCCCCGCCAACAACGACGATTTCATTAGTGCATTAACATTTTGTAACTTTTCACTAAGCAACGTGTTTTGTTGTAATAATTTTTCTTGTGACGATAATTCACCTAATTGTTCATCATCAATAGATCCATATCCGTTGGTGTAAGTATTTACATTTTCTACATCAATTGCGTTTTCTTGACCATTTAAAATTCGTAGCTCAGTTTTATCAAATGATTTTATATATAAAGATTCCAAATATTTATTCTTTTCAAACATCATTTTAGATCTGTAAAGAGCTTTCAAATCTTTAAGCCTTTCTGTACATTTAAACAATTGGTATTCAAGTTCATCCTTTGATTTAGATGGTGGCAATGCTGGTAGTACTGAAAACTCAATAGTTGCAATAGCAACCTCAATGTTTTTGTTAATATCAGCAATTTGATCATCATCCTCTTCTTCATTATATTTATAATTGGATATCTGGATTGCAGAAGAATGCAAAAGCTGTTTCAACTGAATCATTGTGGTGGCCATTGTCGATGGATATTACTAGTTCAAGAAAGTTAAAAACAAAGGTGTGTAAACTGCCAAACTCAAAATTTAAAAAGTTTGAAAATTCATGTTGAGTTTGACAATGAGGTACATCATAAAAAGGCTTATTTTACACATTTTCTGGCAACTCAAGCACCAAATACAATTTGATAGTGTACACTGTAACTACCAAGTATAGACAGATACTTTATAGCCAAAAATACTAGGTGCTCATTTAAGAAACTTATATAGAAAACGTTGAATCGAACCCCAAACTAACAAAAATCAACAATCCACCAATTCGAGCGGGTGGCAAACTCAACGTGAATCCTAAATACTTAAAATACTGTTTGTTTAATGTTTTTTCCTTACTTTATATAAAATAGCTAGAATTAAAACGATATACAATCACATCAACCATGGCAGATACTGGATCCACTAACGTTGTTCCTGATTACAAGCTTTCAGACAAGGTTTTCCTTGTACAACATTCGAACAATGTTGAAGAATCAAAAATCAAGGAAATTCTTGAAAATATCCAAAAGGAAAATATGGCACCATACTATTACTATTTATATTATGACCTAAAATTGCCAGGTTTAGAATGGGATCAGGCCTTTTATGACGGTCTTGTTAATGAAAATACTAAAAACATTGATGCAATTAAGTCTGAAATTGAAAGATTAGATAAAGAAGATGAATCAGAAATGGATATTTTGAAAAAATGGACAGAATTAGGTGAATATTATGCAAGCATTGGTGATAGAGGAAATGCAGAATCTACGCTTTTGAAAACAATTGATTTGGCACCAAGTACAGGATCGAAGATTGATTTGTATTTATTAATTTCAAGAATCGGATTCTTTTTTAATGATTTGGTATTTATTAAAAAATATCTTGATAAATCAAACGATTTAATTGAAAAGGGCGGTGATTGGGAGAGAAAAAATAAATATAAAACTTATAATGGAATCTATCTGATGTCAATTAGAAACTTTAAAGAGGCATCAAAATTATTAAACGATTCATTATCAACATTCACATCAACTGAATTAACAAGTTATGAAAATGTGGCAAAATATTCATTGATTTGTGGTGCAATTATATTTGAAAGACCAGACTTAAAGAATAAATTAATTGAAAATCCAGAAATTTTATCAATCAATTCTACAACTGATGAGTTGTTTCCAATTTTCAATTTGATTAAATCGTTATATTCAACTGAATACAAAAAGTTTTTCCCCTCTCTACTAGAGACTAATGATTTGATTTTAACAAAGAATAAATATTTATTTGAACATTCGAATTATTATTTACGAGAAATTCGTTGTCGTGCTTACTCTCAATTATTAGAGAGTTATCGTTCACTATCATTAAAATCAATGGCTTCATCATTTGGTGTAAGTGTTGAATTTTTAGATAATGATCTGTGTAAATTTATTCCAAATAAGAAGCTCAATTGTGTTATTGATAGAGTTGAAGGTATTGTTGAAACCAATCGTTCAGATACAAAGAATGCCCAATATAATGCATTAATCAAATCTGGTGATGCTTTATTAACAAAACTACAAAAATATGGTGCAGCTGTTCGTCTGAGTGGTGCCGAAAAGGTATAGATTCATATTATAATTATATAATTATATAATTATATAATTATATATATATATATATATATATATATAATGTCTTTTAAATAAACCCAAATATAATAAAACTCATACACATATATATATTATTTAAAATTATACAGGAACAGAATCAAGAATTTTTTCAATTTTTGCATTTTCAATACTTGTATCAGCAAAATCTAAATTATCAACATTTTCGTTTTTAGTATCAGCTGGTAACAGTTGTTTTGGATGATTTGGATTAACTTCTAAATTAAGAGATTCCTTTTCAGCATTATCTGGTTTAACTATAACTTTATTGGATTGCGATAATTCGCCCAAATTGTTCAAATCTTCTTTATTATCAGAATTATATAGAGATTTTATTGGTTTAAGAAGTTTTGTATAATGTGTTTTTGGAGTCATACTAAACGTTGCCATGATTGCTAATGCAACGAATACAAATATGATAAATTTCTTACTTGAACCACTGATCATGTTGTCTTGAATGCTGTTAGTGAAACCAAGGACAAAACAGAAATAAGTGGCTTTGTTGTTCAAAAAATACAAAAAACAAAAAGAAAAAACAGAAACGAGTGGATCTATTAAAGGTTCGCATTAAATGATGGAACATGGTGCAAAATGCAAAATGTTACTACTATATGTAAATGATAAATATTTAATAGCTAACTTTGGATTTAGAACACTCAGTTTCATTTAAACTCTTAACATGGAGTAAGTAAATACATTTACGGACGGGGGATAGTTAATAAATAATACCAGTCTGTAGTTTGATACATCTTCGATGCACTAATGATTAAGAGAGAAAACTGGCGGGAACAATAACCAAAATCTACTTAAAGAAAACATATCTCTACGCTTTAAGTATCTGACTGTTTACTTAACATATGTGTATATATACATGTAATTTTCTTTTAATATCCGGACCTAGTTTCAGACAAGTGAACAATTGAGCCGACTTCAACATTTGTGGATTAAGCCATTGAAATATAAATCGTTTAGAAAAGAGTTTAGATAGTGAATTTATAATTTTTATGCTATAATATTGGTTGCCATACATGAACAGAATTGTCATTGCTACATGAAGCAAGTATACCCTCAATTGATGGACACCAAGATATATCATTAACGGGTAATAAGTGACCATTGTGAATGAAAACTGGATTGGTATCTTTCCAAATTATAACTTTGGAATCATTAGATGATGATGCAAAAGTATTTTTCAAATGTGGTGAAAATTTTGTTGAAGTAATAGAGTCATTATGAGCTGTATTATTTAAAGATAAATAATTTGAAGGATTCCTTACATCAAAATTTAAAATTTCACCAGTTGATGAACCTGAAATAAAATTAAAGGTTTGAAATGGATTTATATCAAGGGTATTTAAAGGGTTTGGAGAATTAAATTTCAAAATTTGTTGACTTGTTGAAGGATTTCTCACATCCCATAATTTTGCAATTGAATCTTCACCAACGGATAATAGAAGTGAATCATGATCGGGTAACCATTTAATTTCATTAACTCCAAAATCATGACCAAGTATATTAGTTGAAGGGTTATTTAAAATACAAGTTGAATTTTTAAATTTTGAATTTAAAGTAGAAAATTTTTGTTTTGGAGGAGGCTTAAATTGATCATTTAAATTCCAAATTGCAATTGAACCATCATTTGAAGCTGAAGCTAATGTATACTTTTTATGATTATTCCAATCAATTGACCAAGCTTCAGAATTATGGAAATCTAACAATAGATCAGAATATTCATCATCGTCAGTTATATCATTTTCATTAAAACTATTTGGTTTCCTCGTCCTATCGAATATACGAATATTACCAGAATCTGAAGAAGTGGCGATGAGATCAGGATTATGTGGACAATGTTTAATCTTATGTATATCACCACGATGAGGAATTTTCTGTAACAAACCAATTGAATTTTTGACTTTTAATTGAGATTGCGGAACTGAATCTGTAAGGTCTGATATAGTTGGAGATTCTAAATCTATTGAGGTATCAATGGAATTATTTGAAGGTGGAATAATTCCTTTGTTATTGATCAACTCATCTGTATTATTGATATGAGGATGTGGTAAAGAATAAATAAATTCATTATTTGAAGGTGAATAATCAAAATTTTGCAAATTTTTGGTATTTTCATTTTCAAAATCAAACATAGAAGTCTCTGTGATTAATAAGGATTCATAACTGTTAAAACCATTGGAAAATGATGAAAGAATAAATCTAAAATTCGTAGCTATATGATCATTAGACGTGTCAGGTAGCCAATCGATTGCCAACGACGGCCATAAAAGTGAAGAAGTGTGTATTTGTTTGTAGAGTAAAGGTGTGTTCTTGCGCCATGTGGTGTAATCCATGATGAATCTACAAAAAGATCAAACTAAATGCTATGTATACCTACCAAACCACCACCTAAACCACCACCTAAACAGAGACGCCAAAATCTTTTGAAACAAAAAAGGAAAATAGAAAAAAACCACCGACGCGTCGATTCCCCCATTGACTGCACATGTCAAAAATCAAAAGTCATGCATGTAGAAATTATATAAATTTATTATTGATCATGTATTGTTATTGTTTTTTGATGGATTGTTGGTCATAATTTATAAGTTTGCACACCTTTCCCTCCTCTTTCTTTTCTTTCCTTTATTCTATTTTACAACTCAATTGAATAGTCAACTGCTACTGTTCTCCCATCACTAACAATGTCTAAACATATGAAATCCCAATCTACCTTTGCGTTTGAAAACCAATCTTCAAACGTGGCGGCTTCTCAAATGAGAAATGCTCTAAACTCAATTATTGATACCATTCCTTCAGATTTACCATCTGCTGAAAAGATTAGATTTGAAAATGAAATGGATTCCTTCTTTGCCCTCTATAGAAGATACCTTAATGATAAGGCATCTTCAAACAAAACTCTCAATTGGGATTTAATCTCGAGCCCAACAAATGATAAGGTTGTTCCATATGCAACACTTACCGATAATTCATCAAATGAAAATTTTGATAAATTAGCTGTCCTTAAATTAAATGGTGGTTTAGGTACCTCAATGGGATGTGTTGGTCCAAAATCCGTCATTGAAGTTAGAGAAGGTCAATCATTCCTTGATTTAGCTGTTAGACAAATCGAATTTTTAAACAAAACTTATGATACAGATGTCCCACTTTTATTAATGAATTCCTTTAATACTGATAAAGATACTGAAGTTATTGTTAAAAAATATCAATCTCATAGAATTAGAATCAAAAATTTCAATCAATCAAGATTCCCAAGAATTTTCAAAGATAGTTTATTACCTGTACCAAATTCCTTCGATGATAAATTAGATGCTTGGTATCCTCCAGGACATGGTGATTTATTTGAAAGTTTAGTTTCTTCTGGTGTTTTAGATTCTCTTTTAAATGAAGGTAAAGAAATTTTATTTGTATCAAATGGTGATAACTTAGGTGCAACTGTTGATTCAAAAATTTTAAATCATATGATTGAAACCGGTTCTGAATATATTATGGAATTAACCGATAAAACTAGAGCTGATGTTAAAGGTGGTACATTAATTGACTATGATGGTCATATTAGATTATTAGAAATTGCACAAGTTCCAAAAGATCATGTTGAAGAATTCAAATCAATCAAAAAATTTAAAAATTTTAATACTAACAATTTATGGATCAATTTAAGAGCCATTAAAAGATTAGTTGAATCAAATGCTTTGGAATTAGAAATCATTCCAAATCAAAAATCAATTACTGTTGGTAATTCTGATATGTCCGTTTTACAATTAGAGACTGCTGTTGGTGCGGCAATTAGATATTTTAATAATGCTCATGGTGTCGTTGTTCCAAGAACAAGATTTTTACCAGTTAAAACATGTTCTGATTTATTATTAGTTAAATCTGACTTATTTAACTTACAACATGGTACTTTAGTTATGAATTCCTCAAGATTTGGTGCTGCTCCTTTAATCAAATTAGGTTCTCATTTTAAGAAAGTTTCCAATTTTCAACAAAGAATTTCTCATATGCCAAAAATTATTGAATTAGATCATTTAACAGTTACTGGTAATGTTTTCTTTGGTAGAGATGTTCAATTAAGAGGTACTGTTATTATTGTCTGTTCAGATGGTCAAAAAATTGATATTCCAAATGGTTCAATCCTTGAAAATGTTGTCATTACTGGTAACCTTCAAATTCTTGAACATTGAATGGTTTTGATAATGTTCTTCTATTGTGTTGCTCTCTCTAGAGAAGAAGACAAAAAAAAAAGATTGAAATTAAATAATTTTTATTTTTGACACAGTTCCTGTATTGTTGTTTTTCTTTTATTACATAAATATCATACAAAAAATAGAGTAAACTATAATCTTTAACATCAACTATGGTTGTTTCTAAATTCCATTGCACGCATTTCTTTTCCTAACTTTCTCTTTCTCTTTCTTTCAACAGATTTATTCTTCTGTTTGGTATTCATACTCTCAAATCTATCAACAAGAACAACTTTCCTCTTTTCAGCCCTAGTTAAAAATTTACCACCATTTTCAGCTTTTTGTTCCTTCATGTATTTTTTTAATGCAACTCTTTCTTTATCCTTTTTTTTCAAACTTTCCAATTTTGACTTTGTACTTTGTAATTTATATTTTAAATCATTTATCTCAGATTCACTCATCCTACTTAACATTTTTTTATCCTTTAAAACTCTTTCCATTTCTTTAATTTCTGATTCTCTATATTCATCTAAGAATGAATATTGTTTACGTACACTTTCATAATCGATACTTCTACCTAGCGCCGTATCGAACCTAATATCTCGATTCATATAAAGTCCACTAACTGATCCATCTCCAGCATAATCTTTTTTAATCTCTAATCCAGGAATATCACGTACCACAGATACTGGTTTATGATTTAATTTAGTTTCCACAGGTGCATGTTTATTCTTCTTTTTAGTGGTTAATTTTTTATCATTTCTTTCTCTATCGAAAAAGTCATCTTCATTTTCAGAATCATATTGTTCAGCTTTAGAGAATCCAATTTCTTCAGGTCCTGAATCTGAATCTGAATTTAAATTTGAATTTGATTCAAATTTTGGTTTTGATTTAAAGGTAGTTTTGGTCTTTGAATTGAAGTTTTTCAAATTCTTTTGATACGGTTGACGTTTCCCACTCTTTTGTGGATTGCCTCCTTTAAATTTATTAAATGCCATAGGTATGTCTTAATGAATGAATGATGAATAATAATCAAATATCAATACAAATCAGCAGAATTTTTAATTTTTTTTTTTTTCAATTTCAAAATTTCATTTTCCTAATTAGGACGAGCACTAGTAACATTATATATACATGAGATCATCTGCGTAACTGAACTTTCTTTAACTCAATCATTACTTTCATTTATCAACAACCATTTAGATTGTTGCTTTTCTTTATAAAATTATTAATAATCATAAATCAATAGAATAAAATTAAAAAAAAGAAAAAAAAGAAATACAAAAACTTCAAGTTCTCCAGTAATATACCCATGTACATACTCCTAGCTCACACATTTAATGAATAATACTTATAAATGCCTCTAACGGTTGAATCGTTGCCAAACTTATTATCAAATTCTGAAAATTCTTCATCTTCAAAACAATTTATTTTAACGCAGGCAAGACCTAACCAATTAACTCTTTTGATCAATTTTAAAACTAAATTACCATTAGAAATATCCCATTCGATTAATTTACCACCAGTAATTTCATTTTCGTAATTATCATAATAAATACAGTCATTTGAATTAACTAATTTATGAACCCAACATCTTCTTGAGATACCTTTATTATTGAAAACTCTCCAATGTTCAGTATTTGAATAATCATCCACTATAAAATAACTTTGTTGATCATTTGGTTTGGAAACTTTAAAACAATGTGATAAATTTGTACTTAAATATTGTTTAATTTCAAAAACTTCAACGTAATATAATGAATTAATTAAATTCTTTAAATTTGTAAAACTAACCACGTTTGAACTTAAATCTAAATATCTTAAATTGGTTAAATTATTCAATTCTTTAATTACATTTAAATCATTCACATCATTATAATCTAAATTTAAATCACAAATACTTAAACTTTTCAAATTTGGAAAATTCTCACTAATCATTTTAATATGATTACTATTGACATTTGCATATCCATTTAAATTAAGATATTCTAAATTGAATGCACCAATTGATAATATATCCAATATTTCATCTAACTTATCACTTGTTAGAGTACCACTGGAAAAGCAATTTTGAATATTGAGCCAAATCAAGTTATATTTTGGTTCTGTATCCATATCTTCTTCGTCGATTTCCCCTCCTTCTTCTTCCTCTTGATTGTCATTACCATTATCTGTTTCTCTAATATCACAAATTGAGGGATGTTTTAAAAAATTAATAAATTCATTTATTGTACCTAGTTGAGTACATTTTCGTAGATTTAGATGAGATAATCTCGTTTGATTATTCAAATAATGGGTTAAAGATTTCAAAGTTATCTGAGTATGAGATAAATCTAGCTTTTTCAAATTTGGAGTAGTTGATAAAATTTTTTCAAATGTAATCAAGGGTAAATTTAAACATTCATGAAATGATAAATTAACTAAATTTAAATTCTCATTTTCAATCTCTAATTGATTAAAATAATCAATAAATTTTAAATTTGAAGAACCACAAAAATCTAAAGATTTTAAATTTTTTAAATCATTAAAAATGAAAGATAAAATTTCCAAATTTATATCATTATCAATACTTTCATTTAATAATAGAGTATCCAAATTTTTAGAAGTTAACTTTAAACATCTCAACAAAGTCTCTGATGTTAAATTTGGAATCTTATAAATTGATTCAATTGATTTGCCTAGACCAATTGCAGTAAATTCTTGAAAATCTAGAATCTTAACATAATCACCCAATTGATTTAAATTAATTAAATTAAATAAAAATTTACTGAAATTAAAACTTCTAATAAAATTACAATATTTATATTGAAACTGTAAACAAATAAAATGGAAACCTGAATTAACTAAAATTAAATTTTTCAAATTTGTAAATCTACCACCATTTTTAGTTAAATTAATGGCAGAATTGGGTATGGAAACAGTGAGTTGATTTGTTTCTTCATCACCATCATGTAAAACATTAGGAGAATCCAGGTAATATGCATAAGAAATTATCTTTTCAGTGATCTCGATGGAAAAAGGAAATAGGTTGTTAATTAAATTTAGAACCTCATCAGTATTGTTACAAATGATATCAGAATTGAGAAGAGTATTATCTTGGATATTAAATGGTTGAGGTATTGTTGTCATGTGCTATAAAGATTCAACAGGAAAAGATATGTTATGAGTCAAACAAAAGAAATAACAAAACAGAGCCTCCTCTTTGGTTAGAAAGTATTGTTTGTTGATCTCAAAAGAATATTGAGTATATATTGTATAAAAATTAAATCAAAAATTCATGACATGTATATATATATCACCGATTGAAGCGCCTCACCCCTCACACTCTCGCCAAAACCTGCCCGAATCGGACAAAAAATATACCTGGTCTAATTTGGACATTTCTTGTATAAAGTGTTTATATATATATGTATATAAGAGATGCCCATAAAGTAAGAATGTATATATATAAGAGGGTTTAGAATGATAAGATAATAAATGATTTATATTGCTACTAAATTATATGGTATATGGTATATGGTATATGCTAGTACTGTGAGTTGTTAAACACCCTTTGAAACTTAATATGTGATGCAACATGTGTTATTTAAGAGACGATCAGATCTGTATATATATACATTAAATATAAATTATTTTTAAATGTTGAATTGATAGCAAAGTAATATTGATTTTGATGAAATCTATATATATACATATATAAGCTTTACTTACAAACAATGTCCAGTCCATTTAAAGTTTTATGAATATTAATAGAATTTTTATGAATTAAATAATTAAAATTTTCTGCAATGCAATGAACAATTTCGAAATTCGAGATATTCAATAACTGCATGCACCCAGTCTGGTCACAATAGGATTTTTTTCATGTTGACTTTACTTTAATAAAGGGTTCTCCTCCTTGTTTCATCCTTCTTAAGCCCAGATTTCAATCTGCATATTATATACGACTGTATGTGTATAGCTTGCAACTTATGGACCCCCTAATTTTATTTCCTATTTCATTCTAGGTCCATATATATAGCCTCCACGTAAAATTTTACGCCCCGAATAATTAAGGGATATATATCAGGGCGATTCAGTTGTTTCTATTCTTAAAGGATATTGATTAAATTGAAATATCAATTTCCATTAATGTAAGATATAAGATATATTGCAAATACTGGATCCTCTATATATAGATATATATAGTAAGTACTGTATTAATTTAAGTTTTTCCGCATTTTTCCATTTCCCATTCTATGCATCTTAAACCTGTTAGATTAATGTATTGTTTTCGTAAACTATATATATGCTATATATTTATCTGTATATCTCTATTTTTATCTAATCTGTACGATATCAGAATTGACGTTCAATAAAAGTTTCATCCCTTCTGTATAATTTTTATGAAGTATTTCACAAAGTAGATCTGCATGAATTTTTGTCTGTAAAGAAATAAATTTCATTGGTCACAACTTTCAATTTCCTTATTTGGGATACTTATACGGCTTTTACATTGGATATATCATATAGAGATCATATAGTATATTATACATTAAACTTTTCGCTTTTCATAGTACGTGCATGCATGTATATTATTTACTCCACATTTAGGGTCCTCTTCTCTTTTTCGATATTTCCATATTGTTTTTCTAACAAATTTAAGCATCTTCTATACACGACTTTTTTTACTGTGGTCTTTTTCTTAGAAAAATCGTAATTTCTATACTGTGCAGTACTGCATAATATCATATTAGTCTTAATGGATTTCTTATTATGTTTGTTTTAAGCCTCATATATAAAAAGAAGTCAGCTATAGTTAAGCTATTTGATTTAGTTGATTCAATTCATATAAAATCTTGTAGGTTCCTAACTGATTTCCTGCTCTGTCAATGAATTCCTCAATTTTATTATTCCAATTTTTAATTTTATATTTTATATAGCAAGCAAAATCTTTTCAAATTTAAATGATGTGGAAATTCAATATATTTACATCATTTATTTTATTATTATTTGCAAATTTTATCACTGCTGACGTTATAAATTCAATCAAAGCATGTAATTTCAATGGCATAAGTTCAAAGCAGGGTCTACATGGTACCATATACAATCATCCAACGTCCCAATTAGAAGTTTTAAGTCAATCTGGTTATTATTTAAGTGGTTTTAAAACTGAAAGCGTTAAGGGTACTTTTGATATGCCCAATCTAAATTTTAATTTTCAAGCTGGTACAAATAATTTCTATGGTGTTAATATTCAAACTGATAGTTTTGCAATTGAAGTAACTGGTTATTTCAAAGGTATGTATACACTACTTCTTTAGTCTCCTTAGTTTTGTTAAGATGAAATACTAACCCTTATTATTCTTTTTTTTTTTACCTATTTATTTTTCAAAAGCTAGTGTTGCTGGTATCTATGAGTTTGACCTTTCCAAATTAGATGATGGTGCCATGCTTTTCATTGGTGGTGCAGCCTATGATTGTTGTACACCAGGTACTATCCCAACAGCAACATCTGATGAAACTTTTATTTTCGGTTACAAACCGTGGAATGCAGATCAAGATATTACTTATAGATCATGGGTACATTTTGACAGTGCTTTTTATTACCCATTTAGAATGGTATACCTTAATGTCGTCGGTAGTGCTGGTATGCAATTAAATGTTATTCCACCAAATGGTGTTAGTCAAGATGCTGGTCAATTTATGTATCAATTAATTGGTGAACCTGATACAAATCAATGTACACCAAAGGTTATTTCTCATGAGTACGTTACTTCAACGAATTGGATAATTTCAACTAATATTCCAGGTGGTGCCTCCACTTCCATTCATCCAGTTACTTCAGCTGGTTCAACATTTATAGGTAAAGACATCTACTATAGTGGTAATGCAATTACTATTACAACTGTTAGTGTTGATTCAGTTACTGGTGTAGGAACAAGATATTTCACTGGTACAAAGTATATCACTACTGATGGTGCAGTTGTTCCAGCGCAAATTGTCACCAAAATCATTCCAGCTTATAATACTTTCTATTATACGTACATTTATGAGGCAACTTATACATTATCATACCAGTTGCCGGATGGTGAGTTCACAACTTATGTTTATATCTACGTTCCATATCCTAGTACCTCCTTTATTGATAATGGTAAAACAACGTACTCAACTGCAACCGTTGTTACCTCGACTAATAATGCCCAGGGAAAACCTACATCAACCACCGTTATTAATGTTTATGGCCCAACTGCTTTTAGTACTATAACATTTTACCCAGACTATGCACCTCAAACTTTTACAACATTTCCAACTACAATTAACGGTAAACCTACCTGGGTTGTTGGTCAAAATATTGTTCATTCAACCAGTTATTTGACTTGGAAATATCTTGGTAACTCTAGGACTGTTGTTACAAGTTCTTATATATCAAATGGGCAAATCATTTCAACTACCTACGTAGAAGTCTATAACGGATCTCCGGTATTTACTACTGACATTTATACTGGTTCTACTGTCAGCTATTCTTATACCGTTTTTACCGGAAGTATAGACACAAACGGTCGCACCATTGGACACACAATATATCATTACTTTTATCCAACATGGTCAACAACTTTTGTAACAGCACCTACATTAACTACCAAAACAACTGTTAACGTTTATGGTTCAACTGTTGTACAAGTTGCTGTTCCATTTGAAACTGTTACAACGTTTTGGACAAAAGCATATGGTAGAACATCAGGCTATTTTCCAGTGACTAATAGTGAGGGCCAAATAAGTTGGCAATATCAATATCTATATGCATCTCCCGTTGTAACTACTACTCAATATACTGGTACCAGTACGACTACATCGACTTCAACTATATATGATGGAGGAACAGTCGCTGGTTTTCAGAATTATGTTATGGTTCCATCATATGCGACTTCATTGTCATTCTGGACTAATACCGAGTATTCAACTTTTACAACTCGAAAGGAAGTTATTGCTGGTTTCAGTGTTGTTGGTACTACTGATATTATTATTATTCAAAGACCTCCATTACCAACTCATTATACAACATGGGATCAAACTTATGCAACAACAGAATTCAAAACAACCCACATTGCTGGTGCAAATTATGAAGTTACTACAACTCATGCATTTGTCTACTTTGCTTCATTTTCCCAATCGACTAAAATAACACAATTTACTGTTTGTCCTTATGTTACGCATTCTGCAACTTGTTCAGGTTCAGTTATTGAAACCACAATTTTTGATGCACCAATGCAAATCACTCAATATTCTTGTGAAGATCCTTCAACTTTAGAAGGTACATTTAAAGAATCGAAAACCTTATCAACTATTTCAAATCTTGTTACAAGTACTGTTATTACAATTACCAATACAAATGACCCAGATTTCCTATGTCATCCTTCTACTTTCACTACGACTGTAAGCGATTGTGAAGATACATCTTATATTGTCGTGTGTCCATCCACTGTGACAATAGTTGCAATCGGTACTACATCTGCATATTACCTTACGACCTCTTGTCCAAATCCAGCTGGTTTTCCGGGTTCTTTTACTGCATCTACATCTACTGCAACTTTTACACTTTCTGGGATGACTGCTGAAATAGTTTTAACTAATAATATTAAACCAGTTCTTCAGTGTGCTGCATTTAAAACAACTGCAACAGGTTGTGATTTATCGACTTATATTGCAACATGTCCATACACCTCAACTAATATTTTAATTGGTGAAGCTACTTCTGTTTTCTATACTAGATCATGTTCTACTCCTGACGGTTATTCAGGTTCATTTTCGACTTCACAAACTGTTAAAACTATTACTCCAAGTGGTGGAATTGCAACTGAAATTACATTGATTAATAGGGATGTTCCAATAATTACGTGCTATCCAATTATTACTTCAACGACTGTTCGTGATTGTTCGGATGAAGAAAAACAAGCTAGCTGTTTCATTAGTACTACAATCGTTACCGCTGGTGTCAACACTATCACTGTCCCAACCACGTCATGTGAGGCCCCAGCAACATTTACTGGTTCGTTTGGTCCATCTAACTCTGTTTACACATACAAGACGGGGGATGTGACTACGGAGGTTACCGTCACCAACACCATCGATCCATCGTTCAAATGTCCGTTTGTTCCTATCACCACCTCGATTGTTGTTACCGACTGTTCCAAGGAGAATCAAAATGCTAAATGTATCATCAATGCAACCATTGTTACTGCTGGTGTCAACACTATCACTGTCCCAACGACCTCATGTGAGGCCCCAGAAACGTTTACTGGTTCGTTTGGTCCATCTAACTCTGTTTACACATACAAGACCGGGGATGTGACTACGGAGGTTACCGTCACCAACATCATCGATCCATCGTTCAAATGTCCATTTGTTCCTATCACCACCTCGATTGTTGTTACCGACTGTTCCAAGGAGAATCAAAATGCTAAGTGTATCATCAATGCTACGGTTGTTACTGCTGGTGCAAACACTATTACTGTCCCAACCACGTCATGTGAGGCCCCAGCAACATTTACTGGTTCGTTTGGTCCATCTAACTCTGTTTACACATACAAGACCGGGGATGTGACTACGGAGGTTACCGTCACCAACACCATTGATCCATCATTCAAATGTCCGTTTATTCCAATTACCACTTCGATTACTGTTTTCGGCTGTCCAAGTTCTGCTATAATCGCCACCTGTATTGTTGATGCAACAATTATCATTGCTGGCACCAATTCAATCACTATTGGTACAACTTCCTGTACGCCGCCGAGCGGTATCGTTGGTTCGTTTGGTCCTTCGGTTTCTCTTTATTCTTTGATCGGTGGCGTTTCTAATGGTGTTGCTGTTACCAATTTTATTGTTGGAAGATTCAATTGCTCTAGTGCAGATCCACATGGTAGTCAAATTTCTTCAACCCCATCGAATTTCTCATCTTCTTCTTCTTCTTCATCTCCATCATATTTCTCATCTTCGTATTCGTCTTCATCATCGTCATCTTCAACTTCATCGTCATCTCCATCATATTTCTCATCTTCATCGTCATCCACATCGTCATCGTCTTCGTCTTCGTATTTGTCTTCATCATCGTCATCTTCAACTTCATCGTCATCTCCATCATATTTCTCATCTTCATCGTCATCCACATCGTCTTCGTATTTGTCTTCATCATCGTCATCGACCTCGTCATATTCATCTTCATCATATTTCTCATATTCCTCTCAATCATATCTCTCATCGTCATCATCACCATCTTCTTCTTCTTCTTCTTCATCGTTTTCAACAGACTTCTCACACTCGCTAGACGGGAGGGAGTCAAACATTATTGGCACAAATGTTATTACTTCCTACACTTCCAACTCTGTCTGTGCTTTCTTGACTACAACCACTTTATATTCTAATTATATTCAGGTTTTAATTGCAACACCACGTGCAACATATCTTACAATATCTACGACTATGACCACTACTATTGATAATAGTATTTGTGCTAGTAAGACAACCTCAACAACATTTACGTTAACCCCGATTAATGAAGCGACTACTATTGTTGTTCAAGTCATTATGAAAACCCCACCAACAGCATGTGCATTGTCTGATTTTACAACTACCGAATTTATTGATAATTCTATATGTTCAGTTTCGAGTAATACTCGTACTGTTACTTATACTGATGCGATTGGCAAAACTGTTGTTGTTGCAACTCCACCATTAACCTGTAATATGTTTTTTACTACTGAAACAGGAACTGATTGTGAAACATTTACATATACCACTTTTGCGGGTACAACCGATTATGAAGGAAAATATATTAATGGCACTTTAATCGTTGTTGAGATTCCAGCTCCAACTTGTCACCTTTCAACATCCAATGAGCGGTCAAACATCTTACCTGGTCAAACAAACGTTTCAGCAAATGATATTAACATCACTTCACCACCAGCGCTGTTATCAATCTCGACAACTACTGAGTATGATAATGCTGTTTTAACAATTACATCATGCGCTGATAACAAGTGTCATCTTTCTTATGTTACTTCATCTTTGACTGCATCATCTAGCAAAGAAACTACTTCGGATGTTTATGCTCCTCCGACTTCGTCCTCTATTTTTGCCGTTGAAACAGTAACAGATAGTACATCCCATGCTTTAAAAGATACTATCCTAACAACCACCACTCCATTAGCAGGAAATCTGCCAACCGAAAATGCACCTAAGGGGGGTCCGCCTGTAGAAAATTCATCTGAGGCACCTAGTGAGTTACATGTTGATACACAAACACCTACACAAAAGCCAACTTCAACAATACCGGGTGTTATTTTACCGACACCATCCCCAGCACCTTTAATATCTACCATTGGTCCACAATCTACAGAACCAATAGTTAATATTTACACAGGTATGGCACCAAAAATTAATATTAATACCAAGTACATATTTGCTCCACTATGCTTATTTTTGTTATATATTGTTTGATCATTATTGATTGATTTAAGTATTTAATTTGAATTGGGTTTTTTTATGTCAATTAAACAACATCAATCAAAAGGAGGTGAGTTCTTAAGCACTTATTTTGATGATTGTATAATAGTTTGTCAAATTTATTTCGTTTGTTTTTTGTTTTATTTGTTGTTTTACTTCATCCAACAATTGTTTAATTATAATTTCTTTCTGTTAAAATCCTACATCCGCATTTAAGAAATTTCTGTTTCTTGAAAAAGATTTTAGTTATACTTGATACTTCATAGTTTATAAAATTATATCAGGTAAAAAATTATAAGTCATCATCAATAAATAAATGTTCCAAAAAAGGGGTCAACTGGGAATTGAACCCAGGGCCTCTCGCACCCAAAGCGAGAATCATACCACTAGACCATTGACCCTTTTAACGGGTATTAAAATTCTTTACGCAAGCGCTTTTTTGTGTATCACGTGATTTGGACGAAGTGCCCACTAATTGTGCAGAATACCGACCGTTTAAGTAATTTTTACATAAGGATCGATTAAGTAATTAAGTTTTTCTTTTTAAGTTTACAGAAAAGAGGGTGTTTTTTATTTTTTTCTTTTCTTTTTTTTTTTTTTTTGTTTTTTTTGAAAGATCTATTACTAATATTATAAATTTTTATATAGTTTTACATACTGGAATTAATTTTCCTCGTTGGCTGATATAAAATGGCATTATAGTATTATTGGTGTAATCTTCTTTCTCTAAAAATATTATCTAATCAGATTGCATCTTAAAAATCATTTAAATTTTCATATTTAAATAACATATGAATCTGGTTTATGAACTGCTTCGAAATCAAAGGTTCTTGTTGTTGTCTTTCGATATAAAACTTTTTATTTGCAAATATTAAGAATAATATTGCTTTGTTCATTTTTCGAAAGTTATGTTTATTAAGAAAGATTTTTGTTACTTATACTATACAATTTATAAAGTTTTACATACTGGAAGCAAACATTCCTCATTAGCTTAAATAAATTTGAACGTTATCGATACAGTATTACAGTAACATATCTTTGTAAAAATTAATTTTGACTTTCTTTTTTGAAATAAAAGATAAAAGCAATTGAGTTTTGGTGAGAAAAAAAATGTAAAATGCGTAAGTTTCTTAAAAATTTTTGTTACTACAGAGAACTACAGAGCACTACACCAACCCTAGAGGACGTAGTGACCAGTATGGGTCATCAGACGACCCCATGGCCAATCCAATCAATCTGTCCCAGCTCAAAAATACGATTTAACACAAAAAAAAATCCCCAAGGTGAAATTTTTTCAACATCAAACTGGACAAATAATCAATTTAGTGTTTTTATTTTTTTAGTGGAGGCAGAGGTGGAACACGCCATATATTTTTTTGAGTGTGAAACAAATAAACAACCGGCAGACAGATATTTACCAAACAATTGTGAATTATAAGATTGTGTTGGGACCATAAGTAATAAACAAAAAAAAAAAAAGAACAAAGCAGTATTTTCAAATATGAAATTTTACAGAGAAAAACAACAATAAAAACTCTTGATTTCGGAGTAGCTCATCAATTATCTTTAAATGCCATTTAGATTTTCATATTTAAATACCATGTGAAGATGATTAATGAACTGCTTTGAAATCAAAGGTTCTTTTTGTTGTTTTTCTGTATAATATTTCTTATTTGCAGAAAATTAAAATAAGATTGCTTTGTTCATTGTTCGAAAGTTCTGTTTATTATTAATTGTTCCAACACAATCTTTTAATTCTGTATTGATTGGTAAATTTCTGTTTGCCATTTTTTGACTTGTCTCACATTCAAAGAATATAAGATGATAAAAGCATTTATTCAATAAACCAACTTGTAGTTCGTATATTTCACTAAAACCAACATGACCTAAGTTGTTGTGAAATTAGTTCATTCACAGTGTGTAATGGTATCTGTATTTTTATCTTTTCAATATACAAATGAAATATCCGTTATATTTCTATAAGAATGGATACGTTTTGCATAATGTCTAAGAGAGGTTGAATTAATTTTGATTGATTTGTTAAATGATTGTTTTAGTTAAATGAATTTTAAACATTAAAAAATATTAGTTTTATTCAAGGATAATTACATTAATAATAAGAAAAGAATAGTTTATACAAGCCAAAAAGGAAAAATGTTAACAACTTATACACAAAAGAATCGAATTAACTGTTAATAAGAAACTGCTAGTTTCTACAGCATATTTAAAAATTATTATAATTATTAATAGATCTTAAATAAGTAAAAAAACATTCATTTTTGTAGTCTCTAATACCTTGCAAAAAATAAGGTTAACAAAAATGAGATACCAAATTTTTTTGCAATTAAGGGAACTTTCAATGGAAAAAAGAACTCAATTTCGGAGCAACTCATTAAAGCACAGTCTTATTTTGAAACATGAAAAGTTAGATCTCTAGTATTGAATTTGAGTAAATATTAAATATATAAAAGTTACATCAATAATAATACGTTAACATCTGTTGAAGAAGAAGCATTTTTGTAATAAGTAAAGCTTTATAAATTTTACATTTAAATATCTCCTCAAATATAATAGAATTAAGGGTTAAAAGATGGAAAGTATTGAAAATGAATGTACATAAGGATTATTTGAATAAATAGACGTCTTAAATCAATTTGTAGAATATGTTAAAATTAATTAGGAACAAGATATATTGCAATAAATTCAAATTTTATTTCTTTTCAGGATATGCCTGTGCATCAGTTATCAAAAGAATTCGATAGAATCATAAGGGTCAATGGAAGAATGTCATTAATTTATATTCTTGTAACTTTGAAACATCCAAAATGGTCGGAAATGATTGTTTCAAAAATATTGTTATTTATATAGATAGAAGTGCAGTTTATCATCATTTTATTTATTTAATATTCAAGATTGGAGTAAATAATAAATTTTATTAAACTTAATATATCAACGGGAGACATAATCAACAATTCTTCCATCAGTAACAAAATGTAAATCCTTATTCAAAAACTTTAATATATTGAAAAAAACATTATGACAGTTAATTGATTCAAATCTATCCTCTTTATTTATTCTGACGATCTTTGGAGTAGAAATATATGCATTGACTGATCTAATGAATCGCAATATTGGGGGTGTTTTTCTAATTTTATCACTTTCCTTTTAAGCGGTACAAAAAGATGAATGGTTTAGTATTCAAGGGAACTCATTAGATAGTTGTTTGTTGTTATTGAAGTTAGAGATACTGTACTTCCCAAAACGCTTATCAAGAACTTACCATATCAGGAAATGAAGAATTATCGGAGACCAATAGAGTTTCAGATTGTGCGAAAACGGAAAACAAGCTATTATCTAGATCTATTTATATCAAGAGAAAAAAGAAAAGAGAAAAGAGAGAAAACAAGAAAGAATCGATGATGTTTGTCAAGGCCAGAATAGAGAAAGAAGAAAGTAGAAAGTAGTCTGTTCTTGAAAAGTTTAAAGGAGATTTTCCGTTTCGTAAGGTTATAGAATTAAGAATTAATCAACAAGTAAATTAATGTAAAATAAACTTAGTTGGATACAGATTGTTTCCTCCCACTAGTGGTTAACCGTCTACCATTAACCATTAACCATTAACCATTAACCATTAAGCGATGAAAAATATCAATGGTTAAACTAGGTATTCTTTGACATAATCTATCAAAGCACCATTGACACAAATGCACCAATTAGGATAAATTTAGAACAACATTACGTTAAGGGGTCCCTGTGAAAGAGTTAATGCTAATATTAATACAATCAAAGTCCATCATAGACCGTTAATAAAATCCATCAACCACTCAGGTCCTATCAATTGAAAATGAAAATGAAAATGAAAAATTTGAAAAATCATACTATAATGTATAACGTATAATAATGTACTTACTACTTACTACTAATTAGCCACCAACGACTCCACCAATTTATCCACCCGCACCCGATAGTGCAATCACTTTCCCAATGCGGCAGACACCACCTAAAGGGGTAAGATGGTGCACGTCGATGGGGTTCACTTTGTTGAGGGACGGAGTTTCCCAATGGAGAAGGCCAGTGCGAGTTAAAAGGATAGCGTTTCTGAAAAGGGAAATAGGACACACCGATAAGACGGATGGAGTTGAACCTTTGACAAGAAGAAGAAGTTATTTAAAGACAGTCGAATATCCATCAAATGTTAAGATGGATTAACCTTGTTTTTTACTTCCTTCTTCACCAATCAACTCCCAACTTAACAATGGAAAGATTATCCCAAATTGCAAAGCAAGCAACAGCTTCTGTTGCTCCATTACCAAAGCCATCTAACCCATTAGATCCTTTAACTATTGCTGAAATTAAAGCAGCAACTACCATTATCAAGGAATATTTCGCTGGTAGAACTATTGCCTTCAACACCATTACTCTTAAGGAACCAACCAAGAGAGCTTATTTAGAATGGAAGGAAAACAATGGTCCATTCCCACCAAGAATTGTCTATTACGTTATTCTTGAACAAGGTGTTTCAGGTGTTAAAGATGGTTTAGTTGATTTGATTAACATGCAAGTTTTATCTGTTCAACCATTAGCAAACTCTCAACCAATTTTAACTGTTGAAGATTTAGTTGGTACTGAAGAAATTATTAGAGCTGATCCAAGAGTTATTGAACAATGTGGTATTGTTGGTATTCCAGCAAATGAAATGCACAAAGTTTATTGTGATCCATGGACCATTGGTTACGATGAAAGATGGGGTGCTGGTAGAAGATTACAACAAGCTTTAATGTACTACAGACATGATGAAGATGATTCTCAATATTCTCATCCATTAGATTTCTGTCCAATTGTTGATACTGAAGAAAAGAAGGTTATTTACATTGATATTCCAAACAGAAGAAGAAAAGTTTCAACTCATCCAAATGCTAACTTCTATCCAAAAGATATGATTGCTAAATATGGTAAAATGAGAGATGATTTAACTCCAATTAATGTTACTCAACCAGAAGGTGTTTCTTTCAAGATGGATGGTAATATGATGTACTGGAACAATTTCAATTTCCATGTTGGTTTCAACTACAGAGAAGGTATTGTTTTATCTGATATTCATTACAATGATCATGGTGTTAACAAGCCAATCTTCCACAGAATTTCTTTATCTGAAATGATTGTTCCTTATGGTTCTCCAGATTTCCCACATCAAAGAAAGCATGCATTAGATATTGGTGAATATGGTGCTGGTTACATGACTAATCCATTATCTCTTGGTTGTGATTGTAAAGGTGTTATTCATTATTTAGATGCTCATTTTGCTGATAGAGCGGGTGAACCAATTACTGTTAAACATGCTGTTTGTATTCATGAAGAAGATGATGGTTTATTATTCAAACATTCTGATTTCAGAGATGCATTTGCTACTTCAATTGTTACCAGATCTACTAGATTAATTATTTCTCAAATTTTCACTGCTGCAAATTATGAATATTGTATTTACTGGAATTTCTTACAAGATGGTGCAATTAGATTAGATGTTAAGTTAACTGGTATATTAAACACTTATATTCTTGATGATGAAACTGAAACTGCTGGTAAATGGGGTTGTAGAGTTTATCCAAATGTTAATGCACATAACCATCAACATTTATTTGCTTTAAGAATTCATCCAAGAGTTTATGGTGATGGTAACTCCGTTTCTGTCGTTGATGGTGCATCTGCTGAAGAACCAGTTGGTTCACCAGAAAATATGTATGGTAATGGTTTCTATGCTAAATCTAAGGTTTTCAATACTGTTGAAGATTCATTAACTCAATTTGAAAATGGTAGAACTTGGGATATTTTCAATCCAAAATTCAAGAACGAATACTCTGGTAAGCATCCATCATATAAATTAGTTTCATTCCAATGTCCTCCATTATGGGCAAAACCAGGTGCACTTGTTTATAAGAGAGCTCCATGGGCTCACAACACCATTCAAGTTGTTAAATATGAAGATGATAGATTCTATCCTTCTGGTGATCATGTTCCTCAATGGTCTGGTGATGGTAATATTGGTATGAGAAAGTGGATTGGTGATGGTTCTGATTCAATTACTGATACTGATATCTTAGTTTATCACACATTTGGTATTTCACATTTCCCAGCTCCAGAAGATTTCCCATTGATGCCAGCTGAACCAATTACTTTAATGTTAAGACCAAGACATTTCTTCTTAGAAAATCCAGCATTAGATATTCTTCCATCACATGCAATGACAACTTCTGAAGCAAAGAAAGCTGGTAATACTGAAATTAAGAGTTTAACTGATAGCACTTCAAGATATGCATTCCAAAACACTTCATCATTAGGTTGTTGTACTAGATTCACAAAGGATTAAATTGTTTAACCTTAATTATTATTAATTTTTTATTATTTTTCCATTATATTTTCTGATATATTTAATACTCTTTAATACTACTTGATTTTTATATAACATTTTATTTTATAAATTCTAAATTCTAAATTCTAACTTTAATAATTTAAATCGATTGTCTAATAATTTGTGATGTTTTTTTATAAGATTTCTTAATAGAAGGAATAAAAATCGGATAAAATCGGATCATCCATACAAATCGTAAATAGAAGTTATTTTTTATTTTTATTTTACAAATCATTTTAAAAGTACAAAATCTTATATTTCAACTAACGTAATTAAATTTTATTATTATCTACCATTTCATCAAATTGACTAAGCAGTTCACCCATTTGATCATCATTATTATCAAGGTTATTTTCATTACCTAAAGTATTATTATTATTATTATTAACACTTCCAGTATTATTATTCAGAACACCAGTTTCTTCATCTTGTAAAAAATCAAAATTTAAATCATTTAAATCTGCATCTTGATCAAAATTCAGATATTCATTGTCATTGTCAGTGTTAGTGTTAATGTTTGTGTTAATACTGCCATTAGAATTGGAATTAATCGGAAAATCTGAACTAGTACTTAAGTTTGTAGCTGTATTTAAACTTGGAGTTGTGTTTGGAATTCCTGTCGAAGTCGTAGATGTAATTTTTTGATTGGGTATATTAGGTTTTGTACTTGAATCTTCAAAATTGAAATTCATATTCACATTCATATCCATATTTATGCCATCACCTGCTTCATCAAAGTCAAAATTATCTAGATCTAAACCGAGGATCATATCATTATCAATAGTTTGATTCTTGTTAGAATCATTTAAAGAATTATCGTTTAATGGATCCTGCTTTTTCGATTCAATTATTGGCAAGTTATCAGATTGTTCCGTTTCAATCTTCAAACGTGCTTCTTCTTCAGTCTTTTCAATTTCACGTTTTTCTAACATTAATTTTTCTTTTGAAGCCTTTATTTGAAGACTACTTAAAATATGACGGCACATATTAATGTCTACCAGATAATCATCCAATACTTGATTAAAGGCATTGAGATCTTTGGCTAATTGTTCAGTTAATGGTGCAATTAAAGAGTCGTTGTTATTTGGAACAGAAATATCCGTTGCAGTGTTGGAAAAACGGTAAGTGATGGCATCTAAAATGTTTCCCGACGTTATAAAGACGTTATCTGCAGCAGCCTCTAGTCTGTTACTCATATGGTGGATTAGTTGATGTTAAAATCAAGAGATCTATCAATCTATCTATCTATCTGTATATCTCCAGAATATCATCAGACTCTACAGAGACAAATTCATGTTCAAGTCGCTCGACGCAAACATACAGCCCAGCACAGTGTCCACGCGCACAGACTTCTAAGACCAATCAGCGAAGGCGCGAGCTCTGCAACGTTGTGTTGAAGTTGTTCATCAAAGCAAGACTTACATATAGTGAATTCACTGTGTACAATCTGTTGCTACAAGCTCTAAAGACATCTCAACCCAAGTGCAATATGTTCAGACAATCCTTAAGAACAGTTTCCAAGATCAACAGATTAGCTGGAGTTAGAACCTATGCTGAAGCAGCAACCTCCTTAAAGTTATCTTTTGCTATGCCACATGATGTAAGTATTGTTAAGTTTAATGTCTAGTCCAAATGTTTATTTTTAGAGGATGTTGTGATGGTCAATAAAGTCAAAGTTATCAAGAAATTACTTAATTCCCATCAATTTATTTTCAATCATTCATATTTTATTCAGGTTTATCAGAATTTATTGGATTTTTGTTTGGTTTATTGTTCATTAGCAAATCGATTAAATTACTCTTGAATGTTAGCAACTGTCCTTTATATTTTAATGTGATTTTAATTACGAAAAAAATAATTAAACAGATAATGAAATAATTGCAGCATATTAAAAATTGACCCTTGTTCCGCTATGATTTAAAATTAAAAATATCAAAATAGATAAGACATACTAAGAACAAATTAGTGCACTTTTATTCCATTACTATTCTCTTATTAATTACAATCCAACCATACATACATTCGTTTTAATACAAGAATACTAACATTTATCCCAATCCGTTTTCCCTTTTTTTTTGTACCAGACCATCTTCCAAGATAAAGAAGTCACTCAAGTTAATGTCCCAGCAATTTCAGGTGACATGGGTATCTTAGCAAACCACGTTCCAATTGTTGAACAATTAAAACCTGGTGTCGTTGAAGTTTTAGAAGGTACTGCATCTTCTAAATTCTTTGTCTCTGGTGGTTTCGTTTCAGTTTTACCAGATTCCAAAATTTCAATTACCTCCGTTGAAGCTTTCCCATTAGAATCTTTTGATGCACCAACCGTTAAGACTTTATTGGCTGAAGCTCAAAAGAATGCTGCTTCATCCGATGAATTAGTCGCTGCTGAAGCTTCAATCGAAGTTGAAGTTTTAGAAGCTTTAGCATCTGCTTTACACTAATTTCCTTGTTAGATCATTAGCTGTTAAACCCTTATTTATTTACTTACTTTAAATGTTATAGTTATTTATTTATTCGTCATGTCTTGATTTATTCCAGTAAATTATAAAAACTTTTCACGATATTTTAACATATTAATTTATAATTTATAATAACGCGAAGATTAAAATTCTAAATTCCATTCATGATTTCAGTTCTTGTTTATGTTTGACAAATGCTCATATTCTTTACTTTTTTTGTATTTTCCTATTCTATACTGTTCCCAACCAACCTAACTAGATAGATAGATTAAATCAACTCTGACAATTTTGATTTAATTATGGTGGCTTCAGTAAGAAATGTTCGTGCATCTACAAGATTACAAAAGCAGGCTACTTACGACGCGTCAATTGATATAGATCAAAATGATTATAATAATAGTGATGATGAGGACGCTGACGACGACGATGAGGATCAAGATGAAAGTGATATTGAATTTTATGCCCCTGCCAAACGAAACAAGAAACAGCATTCAAAGCTATCAAAAAGACAAAAGAAAATGTCATTGGATTCAAAATCTAAATCAAAATCTAAATCAATCACTTTAATAGATTCAAATATTGATGATATTGAAAATTTCATTGAAAACCCGATATTTAAATCATTAAGTTCAGATCATTTAACACCATCTGACCTAGCACAATCATGGTTTGATGATTTTATAACAATGGATCTGAATACAAAATTTGATGCATTGAAAGATTTTCTTAATTTTATTTTAAGGTGCTCAGGTTGTATTGTTCAATTAAGTCGTCATGATGTTACAAATACTGACAATGCGAAGGAAACGGTTACTGAGATTCAAAGCATGTTTGCAAGACAAAAATACCATGAATTTCCAATGAAATATTTACCAAATACTATTAATAAAGATTGGAAGGATTTCCCAAATAATGCATTATCTTTTATTTCTTCAATAATTTTAATTGCGGGTGAATCTGGTGTTCTTTACGAAGATGATGATCAATTTATTGAATTATTGTTGGAATGGATTGGAGCAATGTCAACTTCAAATATTAGAGCTTTAAGATATGTTTCAACCATTTTTGGTTTAAATATTCAATCCATTCTATGTAAACTTTCGATCAATATTTCAACCTTTATTGATAAATTTTTAAGACAATTGAAAAGAGAAAATGAAAGTTTAAAATCAGTTGTTGAAAGTAAGAAAAAAAATTCCAACAAACAATTAAAAAGACAAGTTGATTCCGCAAATGAAAGAATTAAAGTAATTGAAAATAATGTTGAAATGTATAAAACACAAAAAAAGATTATTGATAATTATATTAATGATTTTTTTAATACTTTATTTGTTCATAGGTATAGAGATGTGGCATCAGAAATTAGATTTAAATGCGTTTCTAGTTTAGGTGAATGGATGGAAGTTTATCCAGAAATGTTCTTTGAAAGTACTTATCTCAGATATCTCGGTTGGTTATTGACAGATCAAGATTCAAATATTAGATCTGAAGTTTTTAAAGTTCTAATTAAACTTTATAAAAAGCGTGTTACTGTTGCTGCTTTAAGGCAATTCACATCATATTTCAAAAATAAACTAATTGAAATTGTAATATATGAATCTGATTTCAATACAAGATTGAATTGTTTGCAATTACTTGGTGAAATTATTGATAAGGGATACCTTGATGATGATGATAATATTCAAGTGACAAGTTTGATTTTCGTTGATAATGAAGATTTGATTTACCCATCACTTAACTCAAAATTAAATCCAGATAAGTTTTCAAAGGAGATTTCGAAATTTATATTAAAAGTGGAGAATAATTTCTTTAATGAATTAGTTGAAAAGTACGAAATTGAAATTGAAAATCTAAATAATTTATTACCATTTGATGTTAAAACAGTCTTGAAAATCAAATCATTACTCCAAATCCTCTTAGATTCATATGAATTTTACTCAAATAAATATTCAACAAACATAGAAATTAAAAAATTATTAGTAAATAGTAAGATAAATAAATTTTCAAGAATTTTTCAATTTATATATCAATTAAAAGGATTTAATAATAGCAATGAAAATTACGAACTATTTTTAAACTATCTTAACTTTGATTTTTCAGCTTTTGAAATTTCTAATGAATTAAGAGAATACATTGAACTTGATTCCAAATTACAATATTTACTATTAAATTTGATTGGTAGTGCAACAATAATTTATTCAGAAGGTGCTGAGAATCAATTTTTCAAATCACTATTTCCACAACCAAATAAATTTAAATCCTCAACATCATTAAATGAAAAGGATAATCAATTTTATTTATCAAAATTATTAATCAAACTGCCTGAACTCTGCAACTATTTTCATGATGATATTGAAAAGATTGGCGTTTTAATTAATATAATTAATACCTTAGTTAATTCAAAAATTGATTTTACCAATAACAATGATTTAAGAGATTCAATTTCACAATTATTACGAATCTTTACAGTCATTAATTTTCCGTTAAATTATCTAAAGGTCGAAAATTCAAAATTTTGGGATTCAATCACATATCAATATATCCAATTTTTCAAGAACTTAAATATTGAAAATTTGAATATGATCTATGAAATTGATTTAATTTATAATGAATTATTAATTACTTTAAACTCCAAAATCGAAGAAAAATCAGATTTGATTCCAAATTATATTAATAAATTGAATATCTTATCAAACAATAAATTTCTTTCAAATCGTATTTTGAAAGAGCTTTCAAGTTCTTTATCAATATATTTTGAATCTTTATACTTCAAAATTGAAAATGATTCAAGATATATCAGTGAATCAGAATCGATTCCTGTTTTGTTAGAAAACCAAGATATTTTGTCAATTTTAAAAATTTCAAATTCATATATTAATAAATCTCTTGAATTTATTTTTAATGAAAAAGATGAGCAAAAAGGATCAAATAATGCTAAATTAATATTTAATACAATTAACATAATTCAACGTGTTTTATCACTTTTGATAATTCCTGATCATGAAAGTTTGGATACAGATATAATTCATAATATTTCTTTATTTTATTTAGACAATTGTATGTGTATCTCTGCATTTAAAGCAGAATATTATAATTCATTCAATAATGAAGAAGAAGAAGATGATGATGAGTTGTTGAATCTACTCCGTTCATATGTTGGGAAATCTGTTCAAACACAATTGCTCAAATTATTTTGTATAAGAGAATTTCAATATGCAGAATTAATGAAGGTTGACTCAGAAATTGAGAGAGATGCATGGGAAGATGTCAATTTCACAAGTTATATTGTTGAAATTATAGATACTGAAGATGTTGAGAACGTTAAACAAAATTATGAATACTTATTATGTGAGATAACCTCGAAATTAATCTTATGTTGTAAATTGAATATAATTAGAGATTTAGAAGATGAAGGAAAATTAGTAACCAATAGAATATTGAAAAATTCACATTTGTTAGGTAATCTATTTCAAAAAGTTTTGAGCTCAATTGGTATTTTAATCTCTATTGATAACGATGAAAATAATACAAAGAAAGTGAAAAAACAAAGTAAAATTACAGACTTGAAAAATGTTAAAAAGCGTAAACTTATTGAAAATAGTGATGTTGAAAACGATGGAGAGCAAGATGATTCAATGGATCTAGATGGTGAAGACGAAAACGATCCAATCGAAGATTCTGATGATGATATTGAGAAGATTAATGATAATAATATCAATAAATCACAACCAGATGATGAAATGGAGTTTAGTGATATTGATGATGAGGATGAAATAGATCATGTACGTGAAATAGATCAAGTAGATGAAATAGATCGAGTGGATGCGTCAAGTGAGGATGAAAATGATAGTGATACTAATAAAGCCATAAATAGACCGATTACAAGTTCAAGTGAAATAAGTACACTGTCATCATCATTTCCACTAACTCAGTAATTAGATAGTTGCTATATACAAATTTGCTATTTGCTTCCGTATTTGTAGTTTTAAATTCGTATACTGTTTTTGGTAATGTTTTAAATATTTTGTATGCATGTTCATAATTATTGCAATTTATAAAGAGAAAGAAAACCCTTAAAATTTCCTTTCGTAACATATGTAATGGTTTAAAGACTAAATGTAAAACTATATAGCAGGATGGAGATGTATTATGATTTTTCTTCATTATCGGGGATCGTTAAGTTTTTTTTTAAATTGAAGAAAGAAATAAATCTCAACATAATCCTTCTCCAATTAGTTGTTCTTCAAATAATTAATGGTGAACATATTCTGGTTAGAATTAATTAAAAATTCTTTTCAACAGAATTAGAAGTTAATGAAACTGTATCTTCAGGTGCAATATCAAATTCTTGTCTTGTTGTAGGACCTTTGATTACTTTATTTGACATGACTTTAAGTTTATCAAGTTTTTCACCACGAACAACTTTTTCAATTTCATCCTTGTTTAAAGTTTCATATTCTAATAAGCCTTCAGCCAGTCTCTTTAATTCAACACGTCTCTCATGTAACAACTTCTTGCAACGTTTTTCAGAATCAATCAAATAATCTCTTGTTTCTTGATCTGCTAAATCTCTTAATTTTGATGACCAACTCTCCCATTTATCACTCAATTTAACAGGACCAACTTTGTCACTCATTCCATAAGAAGTAACCATTGCCCTAGCCATACCAGTTGCAGAGGATAAATCAGACGAACAACCAGATGTAACATTATTTGGTCCATATAACATTTCCTCAGCAATCTTTCCACCCATACAGACATCCAGTCTGGCAAAACATTCTTGTTTAGTGATATCATGTTTATCCATTTCTGGTAATTGGAATGTGACACCTAAAGCTCTACCTCTTGGTAAGATTGTTGCCTTATATAAAGGTGTTGCACCATTTGTAAACATAGCAGCAATTGCATGACCAGCTTCATGATAAGCGGTATTTCTTCTTGTTTCTTCAGTCATAACCATTGTTTTTCTTTCACCTCCCATCAGAACTTTATCCTTTGCCCATTCTAAATCATTCATATTAACATTCAATGCATTTACTTGTGCAGCATGTAAAGCAGCTTGATTGACTAAGTTTTTCAAAGCGGCACCAGACATACCAGTTGTACTTCTTGCAATTACAGAAGGATCAACATCTTTTGATACTGAAACTTTTTTCAAATGAAGTTTTAATATTTCTATTCTACCCCTAACATCCGGTAAATCAACAGGAACAATTTTATCGAATCTACCAGGTCTTGTCAAAGCTTTATCTAAAGAATCAGGGAAATTGGTTGCACCTAAAATAATAATACCTTCAGTTTGAGAAAAACCATCCAATTCCACCAATAGCTGATTAAGAGTTTGTTTTGCATAAGCTTGATCCTTTGACTTTCTTTTACCTCCAATTGCATCCAATTCATCAATGAAAACAATTGCTGGAGCTCTTGCTCTTGCCTTTGTAAATAATTCTCTCACTCTTTTTGCACCAACACCGACATATAATTCATCAAATTCAGAACCAGACATAAAGAAGAAAGGTACCCCAGCTTCACCAGCAGTTGCCCTTGCCAATAAAGTCTTACCAGTACCAGGAGGACCAGTTAAAAGGACACCCTTTGGTAGTTCAGCACCAAGACTAACATATTTTGAAGGATCTTTTAAAAAATCAACAACTTCTTCTAGCTCGGCCTTTGCTTCATCAACACCTTTACAATCAGAAAACCTTACATCAGAATCAGTTACTTCAACAGATTTATCGTCGGATGAAGCGCCTTTAACAATTGAACCATTTTCAATTAAAACATTGAAACCATAATAAGCAGCATAAGAGATTAAACCTAAAGGAATCAACCATTTAATCCATCTTGAAATGGACATCCAATATGTTTCAGTTACAACAACATGAATTGGATCTTGTTTTGTACCTGAATTTTGATTTGAACCGGAATTAGTATAGGTATTTCCCGATGAAGAAGGATTTGTATCTATTATTGGTAGAGGAATATTGAGAGATTTGGCAAGTGATTCTGCCTTTTCCTTATTACCCATCTTCAACAAAGCCTCTAAATAAAGGCTTGAACAATCAGAATCATTTGATATTCCAGTAGTTTCATATCTTGTAACCACAATATGGGGATAACTTGCATCTAAAAGAGATCTATAGAAGGCGGCTTGAAGTGCAGGATTAGATAAATTATCATTAGCATCCTTTTCCAAGGCACCTAAATCTTGAGTTGAAGGTATAGTGGATGCAAACCTTGCATGATTAATCAAAAGTGAAGTTGCAGGACGAAGGTTCTGACGAAGGTTCTGACGCATTAGAACAAGAGGGAAAGGTAAAAAGCCCCTTTGGGAGGTCCTTGCAGACACCAACAGGGAACGTACCAATGTATTATTAGGTGACATTGTATTGTGAATCAAATGATAAAACAAAGACCAAACTGATGAGCCTGAATTGAATCCAACATGTTATATAAATATCAAATTTGAAAGTGTCACTCACTATTAAGCTCGATTTGCCCTCATGAGATAAAAGATCTTAAATTGGAAAAAAGAAAAAAAAGAAAAAAGAAAAAAGCGTCGGTCGGTCGATCGTCGCAAAAAAAAACAGAAAAAAAAAAGCGCTCAAATTGCGCCAATGACAAACGCCGAATTTCCAATTACAGTCACAGCTGTATTTATAGGCGACCATCTGCTTTTTTTTTGTTACGTTCATCAAATAAACACTTGTTCTCCTTTTTTTCTTTTCTTTTCTTGGTTATTACACCTTTTTTTCTTCTTAGTTTGCTTTTCCTCAAAGGTAATTTCCATACTATTCATATAGATACATAATGCCAGCTCCATTTGAACAAGGTTCCGCAAAGAAGGGTGCAACTTTATTTAAAACTAGATGTGCTCAATGTCATACCATCGAAGCTGGTGGTCCACATAAGGTTGGTCCAAATCTTCATGGTGTCTTCACCAGACACTCTGGTCAAGCTGAAGGTTATTCTTATACCGATGCTAACAAGAGAGCAGGTGTTGAATGGTCCTCTCAAACCATGTCTGACTACTTAGAAAACCCAAAGAAGTACATTCCAGGTACCAAGATGGCTTTCGGTGGTTTAAAGAAGCCAAAGGACAGAAACGATTTAATTACTTACATGATGGAAGCATCAAAATAAGTAATTTAACGTTATCCTTATTTAGATTTATTTACATATATTATTATCATTATTTATTCTTTTAACGACTTCAACTTGAAAAAAAAAAACCAAACAAGAATCTCCTGTCTTATATTAACTCTAAAGTATACTATTATTTATTTATTTATATCTGTTTATAATCATAAAAAATAATTTATATAATTGGTTCAACACTAGTTAAACACTAATTAAACGTAAACTATTATCCTTACTGCCAATAGCGACAAGGTTTTTATTATTTTCATCTTTCTTTGGTGAAATACTAATTCTGCTAATACTATCACCTGGAAGATTTTTATTATCCACAATTTCTAATTCTTCAAATTCATTCTTTGAAACATCAATTTCGTAGATATATATTTCCCCATTATCTAATCCGATAACTAGCTTGAATTTACCATTATTATTCACTTTGATTGAATCAATTGCTGTAACTGCCGATTTTTGAAATTTAATATTTCCTTTACAAATCACATCGACATTTTCACCTTCACCTTCCATCTTCCATAATTTTACTTCTTTATCTCTTGAACATGTAACAAATGCAACTACATCATTATAATTAACCCAAGCACAATCCCAAATAATTCTTGTATGCGCCTTTTCCCTTATTTTAATAAGTTTAAATTTATCACTTTTACCTTCTCTTTCCCATAAAGAAAACTTTCGATCTCTTGAAACTGATAACAAATATTCATTTAATTGACTATCCGAATCAAATAAACTAAATCTTAACCTTGTAATAGTTAAATCATGTGCCTCTAACTTCTCCTCACATTCCAACCATGATTTTGTATTAAAATTCCTAATAACTGCATGTTTACTAACATTTGAACGACAAGCACTTGCAATAATTAATCCATCATTAGAAACATCCAATGTCGTAATTTCAAACCCATGTCCATATAATTTTTCAATTTCAGGCCATAGTGTATGACGTTGTAAGACATCTTCATTTAATGGTTCTGTAATATTATTCATAATATCATTGTTTATATCTTTATTAGATTCATCTCCACCTTCTTGATTATTATTTAAGTTATTACTTTCACTGTTTGAATCATCTAATGCTGCCTTGTTACTTAATCCCAAGACTGGTAGACTAGCAGATTCTGGTAACGATTCATTTAATGAATCCATTTTCAACCGTTCCAATCCACAGCTTCTACTAAGCATTAATGCAATATTTTTTGGCATATCAAAAACTCTGATAACTTTCTCATCACCTCCACTGACAAATCTTGTACCATTAATACTTTTAACTGTAATCATATCAAATCCATGAATTTGTGGACGTCCCATCTCAAACCATTTATTATTCCATTTACAATATAATCTGGTTGATTGATCTAAAGAGGTAACTAATAAATAATCTCCATTTGATTCCCATGAAATATCAGAGATAGACCTAATAGGTCCAGTAAATGAAGTTCTTGAATTGAAAATGTTTCCATTCTCTAAATCTTTAACCCAACATCGGAAAGATCCCGTTTTACCATTTGTTAGAATGATTTCATTACCAGATTTTGTATCAATGATCCATTTTGATGAGTAAAATCCACCTGATGATCCAGTCGCCGTTGATGCCCCTTTAATAGCCATTTCACCCAATCTAATTTCAGGAAACCAAACTCCTGAAATTGTATCAGATTTCCAAATCATAATTGAACTATCTGCACTTGATGACAACAACATCAAATCCTCTTCCTTATTACTATTGTTTGGTTTCCATGAAACTTCAGAAACCCAATCATCATGACCCATTAGAATTGCATCCAAAAATAAACAGCATCTATTAGTCTTTGTTTCAAATTTATATTCTTTTGACGTTAATAATTTCAATTTATTAGTTTCAATGTAAACGGGAGTGTTTGAAGGTTCAATTGTCAATTTCCATAATCTAATAATACGATCTAATGATGAAGATGCAAATATTAACGTACGTTTTGGATATGTAACGTTATCAACAGTTTCCATCTTGACTTCCAATTCAGTTGCATCGATTGATCTAACCCAATCATCATGGCCAGTTACAGAAACTTCCAATTTTATATCCAAGTCACGCAAATCTAAAGAAATAACTTGAATAACTGGTTTTGAACCACCACATAATATAATCCTTTCTACATCTGAAATTTTGATTATATTCAATGTCATTGCATAAAATCCATACGGTAATTTATAACTGCAAATTTCACTAAATTTAAAATCTTCTAAATCATATTTATAATAATAGATCGTACCTTGACTATCACCAATAATCAAATCCATTGATTCATCATCATTGCTAACTAATCCAATACAAGAAATTGATCCCATGGTAGGCTTTAAACTTTGTAATAAGTCGAATTCAATTTCATCATTTTCTATCTTTAAAGATTTCCAAATATTGACAATACCATCTTGACATCCAGAAACAAGCAAATTGGAAGATTGAATCCATTTTACTGCATTAACTTCTCCAGTATGGTTGTTCAGAGTTTTCGTAACTTGTGAGGTCACATCGTATTCACCGTTCGGTTTAATAATTGGTGAACTAATTGAAACAGTATTATGAGATCCATATGCAACAATCTTATAGTTTGAATTATAGGAAAAAATCCCTAAATTTCTGTTACAACCAGAAAAAATCCCTTCAACTTCAACGGTCATTTCAATATGTTTTTTTCTAATAACAGAGCTATCGTAGATAATTTAAAGTCAATAACTTTTAATGGAAAGAATTCATGGAAAAAAAATTCAATAGTCAAAAAAAAAAAAATGAAAAAAAGAGAAAATCAAAAATCAAAAATCAAAACTCGTTTTTCATTTTTCATTTTACGTTAAGGTATGTATATGCACCAAATGTTTATTGATAGTAGTCAACGTTTATCAACAGTTTTCTTCCAACCTCAATTGCACGTCTCATTTGTTCGTAACCGACCATCATTACACGAATATTTGGTCACAAATGTTTGGTTGAACTTGTTCAACTAGCTGAATATCAATTATACATTATCCTTATATTAGTTATATGCTCCCCACTATCTATCACACTTCTTTAGTTCTTGTGTGGGTTAGGTCAATGGTTGAAAGTCCGAAAAGGTAAGCGGGGTTTTACTTTTGTAGTGGGCTCCTTATAACATAACAAGATCTTCTTTACTTTTTAGGTAATCAAATTATTCTAATTTGCGTTTGAACCTTCTCTACAATCTTCAACTTACCTCTTTGTATTTTATATTTATTTTCCTATAAATGGTTTATACTTTATTTAAACAGGATTTAATCTAGCTGATTAACATGGCAGAAGATCAATACCATTTTCAAACCATCCTTCACCAGCTAAAATACTTTCTAAACTGCTTCCTTCTTCCCAAACCCTTTCAACAACATCCATAATACTTTTAATAGTACCCATTTTAACAGTTTCGTATAAGGTTTTTAAACTCTTCCAACTTTCAGTTCTATTCTCAGGAGTACAAGAACATATCCCAACATAAAATATAGGCCAGACCATTTGTGTAATAATCGGGGATTCCGAAGGTATAGTATTATAAACTGATAAAAATTCAGTTACAATTGCGGTAGACTTTTCGGAGTAAATATGAATTGCTGGAATTGAGTCCGGAAATTCTGATTCTGAAATCACTTTTCTATTTTGTTCAATCCATTTACTCAGTTTTCTAAAATAATGTAATTCTAGTTGAATTGTGACTAATATACCCGCCAATGACCACAGTTGTGCACATTTAAGTCTATCAATATAGCTAAAACTTGAACCGTGTGGTAAAATATATAAAACATGATCACGATAATGTAAACATCTATCTCTTAAGTCCAGTAAATTTTTATGACTTAATTTAAAATCTTCCAAGTCACATTGTTTCTTACTAAATAAAAACATCGTATCACGCCTATATAAACATAAATCATATAATACCCTGAACATTCCAACTGGACATCCATTCATTTTATCTGTTGAAATTAAATCATTACTTTCACCAAACCACTTTGGATCAAAGTAAGGAACCCTACAATCTGGTGAAACTATTGCAGAAACAGTATCAAACCATGACAAAACACATAATAATGGTTGAGTTTGTTTAATCTTTTTCATTTTTTTATTAAATATTGGATCTGATGCAATGGATGAAGATAACTTCAAAAACATTCTAGCTAAAGCAGATCTACCACTTTCTAAAACGGCAAATAATAGATGAACATATAATAATAATAAAATTACCATAAAATTGGCACCTTTTTTCTTATTCGATTCGGACTTTATCTTGGATATTATATTTGGTACATTGATACCTAATTCATTAGAATTTTTTTTATCATCGTTTTCGTTTTCATTTTCATTGTTTGTATAGTCCATATCATTTAGTTCATTTATATTACTTTCATTATTGTCATTTGTATTGTTTTGGTCACCATGCTCTTTCTTTTGTGACCCAGTGGTTTTAACATACTTAATAAGATATTCCATTGTATTATTTATATGTAATAATCCCTTTCTATAAAATTCATCACCACCATTATTAACATATAAATGCATTGAAGATAAAGAAAGAAAGCAAGACTTTGCTAAATCCATGGAACCAAATTTCATCATTAATTGTGGCCATGGATTTTGTGGATGTGCATCTAATAAATATATAACTTTTTCAAAGAAATGCTTTAAAATATGGCTTTCTTCTTTCTTTTTTAACTGCGGTCCCAAATTACTTGAATCTAATTCCAATTCATCATTTACTTGGGAGTTGTTATTACTATTATTATTATTATTATTATTATTGCTATTGGTATTAATATTGTTATTATTGTTACTATTATTCATATTGTTTAAATGACTCATTGTAATATTATGTATATTGGAGGAAAATGGTGATACTGCTACATTTGCAAATGCATTCAAAGGACTATTTGAATTTGATTCTGGTGGTGGAAACTGCAAATCGATCGAATTAAGTAGTTCATTATCATAATTATCCAAAATATAATCCAATCCTGACAAAAATGCATGTTCAAATTGTTGTTCGTCGTTAAATTCCAATTCGTACTCTTTATCTGATGCACTTGATATTGTATTTGTTGCTGACATAGCTGTATTTAAACTTGGATTTCTTGAAATCAATGATGATTGGACAACAGTCTGTGAATCAACAGGGGATGGTTTAATTAGTGATGCAATATTCATATTATTATTAATAGATGCTTGATCCATTATTTCAGAGGTCTTTGGATAATCATCTCTTTTTAACAGATCTGACTTTGTCTCGGATATTAAAGAATTCACACGAGATTTTAAAATGTCAATATTATGATTAGAATTTATGTTATCACCATTGTCATTATGATTATAATCATGATTTTTATAGTTATGGTGATGATGAATTTGTGGTTTTACAACCTTGTCACTAACTATCATTGATTCATTTGATTTTGGCTTACCTCTAAAACCGTGTTTCTTTTCACCTTTAGCATTTAAAAATTTGTTGGCATTTCTTGAATCGTCAACATCGAAAATCAATCGAACACCATAACCTCCACACTGTCTACCAGTATTAATGCAATTCAAACATGCGGGTTTTGTTTCGTCACATTTCCGACGTCTCTTCTTACATGTAAAACATCCATTTCTGGATCTTGTAATTTTCTTTGAAGAGATCATAGCTTATATTCTTGTGGATTTGGTTTCTTTGTCAAGTAGAGTAAAGTTGAAGGAATATGTGTTAAAGAAATAATTCGATATATCTTTATTACTTGTATTTTTTTAAAACATTTTGATAGAAATAAGTACGAAATAATAGATAATATGCACAATCAGCAACTCCTCAACAAATTGCCTATTCAGGAAAGTTGACGCGCGGAGTTCACAGTAACTAGTGATTAAGGAAGGGTTTGTGATTTTCGGTAATCAAAGGCGATGAGGTGTTAGAAGCTAAATTTTAAATTTTAATTATAGGGATTATTAATTATTAATAACAATTACAATTAACTATATAGAAATACAAATTCAAACAAAAGAGGAAATAAATTAACATACAAATTGTTTTTTTTTTTTAGTTTTCATTTTTTTTTCTTAAAAGCTTAGATTTAAGACCACCAATAAATTTGGCTGGGGAAAGTCTTTTAACTCTGAAAATATAGTATAAGAGATTCATCAGAAACAAGTTAAATCCAATGTAGACACAGAAAAATCCGATGTTTCTCCATCTGTCATAAAAGCTAATACCAACGGTGTGTAAGAACTCATCACCAACTGAAAATTGACAAACTGCACAATTTGATGTAGCATCTGGATTTGCAACATAACCAGTATTACGTGTAAAATATTCTTTTAAGTATTCACCACATGTTGAACCTGATGGTGGTTGTAAATAATTGTATTCAACTTCACTACAGACAACTGGTCTATCATGTAATAATGTACTTATTTGGTTACCAATAAAATAAGTGATTGGGGATAATCTCCACATGAATTTCCAAAAACCTGGCATTAATTGTGGTCTTTGAACAACACCAGAAAATGCAATTGTAAAACTGAAGAATAAACCTAAAACTGTACTTGCAGTAGGTAAATCTGGTGATGGATATAAAATCATCAATGCAAAAGCAGGATAATATAACTGGAAGAAGAAACAATAAGTAAACCACCAAAAACCTGCAGTTGAAGCATCATTATTAAGTTGAATTGGGAAATACCAACAAACAAAATATATAGTTGAAAATACAATACAATATGGAAGTTCATTCAAATAATGTGAAATTAATAAACATGACCAATGGAAAGTATTTGCTTTACTTTCACGAACTTCAAAAAGTTCTCTTGATGTAATTGCCTTACCTTGAATTTGATTCATTAATGGAGCTGAAATAATCATTGTTAAAAATGAAGCAAACATAATGTTCTGCATACCAATAACTGAATGCTTTGCATCCCAAAATGAAAAACCAACAATCAAACCTGAAAGCAAAGTTAACATGAATTTTGGCATAATATATGAAAGAGATCTATAATATTGGACAAAGGTTCTTTGCAAAACCAGATATAGTTGATAAGAATAGCCAGTTGCATATTTGGTTTCTAATGCATCATCATCATTGTTAACAATATGAGAACCCTTTTCAAGTAAATAATCAATTTCGTTTGCGACATTTGAATATTCAGCACTATTCTGCCATATTTGGAAATAATCTTGATCAACAGAAGCAGTTGCACCAGCACCAATAACGTCCAAAATATATTCAGCAGGATTTTCACTCTTATCACAAGGTCTGCCACCATTTCTTTCAAAATATTCAATAACGGTTCTTGAATCCTTACCAATATCACCAAAATAAACAGTTTGACCACCCTTCTTTAATAATAATAATCTATCAAATTGTTCAAATAAAGTCGCTGAAGGTTGATGGATAGTACATAGAATAGCTTGACCTGCATTTGCTAAATTTTTTAAGACTTGAATAATTGCCCATGATGATTGAGAATCTAAACCTGAAGTTGGTTCATCTAAGAATAACAATAATGAAGGTTTAGCAACTAATTCAGTAGCAATAGATAATTTCTTTCTTTGTTCAACATTTAAACCATAACCAGAGATACCAGTAATTGAATCAGCATAATCTTCCATTTCTAAAATCTTCAGAATTAATTCAACATATTCAATCTTTTCAGCATCTGGAACACTTCTCGGTCTTCTTAATCTTGCACTAAATATTAATGATTCTTTAACAGTTAATTCAGCCATATGTAAATCTTGTTGTTGAACATAACCAGTTCTTCTTTCAAATGATGCACCCATTGGTCTAGAATTAACCAACATATCTCCAGTAACAACACCAACATCTGTTCTTCTTGATAGTACATTTAATAAAGTAGTTTTACCAGCTCCAGATTCACCCATTAAAGCAGTTAAAGTACCAGGTAAAACATAACCTTGAACATCTTCTAATAATTTTCTTTCTTCACCCTCATATGGAATTGTATAATTGAGATGTTTCCAAGTGAAAATATCATCGGAACCTAATCCATATTTAGCAGAATCTTTATTATCATCATCATGACTATTTGAAATTAAATTCTCAACAGTAACATGTTGTTCTTCATCATCAAAATTTTCTAAATCAACAGCTTCTTGATTTTCAGCAGCAATTAAACGCAAATATTCGTACATATGTTTTGTGATTCTTGCATTTTTAACGAAAACCAATTTATCAGATGATGCTTGAATTGGATTGAAATTTTCAACAATAATACATGAAATAACAAGATAACCAACAATAAAAGCAAACATAATACCAAGGTTTCTCCATGTATGACTAAAGACATAAGTAAAGGCCAAATTTAAATAAATATCACCATTAACATCATTTGAACCATCATAAAGAATTTTAGACTGAGCAGCACCAACAAAACCACAAACTTGATTTAAAGTTGTATCAATATTTTCATAACCTTTTCCATTAGGAATTAATTCATAAAGTGAACATGGCATACGAAGATTTCTAAATTGTAATAGAATTAGAGATTCAAATGCATATAAAATTGGATTACAGTAAGAAAACCATTTAAACCACCAATACATTGAAGGTCTTTGAATCATATAAGATGAATAGATGACCATTGACATCATTGTAAGACCACAAATACCCATGGCAGCAGCATGATTTGGCATTAATGAAGCCAACATAACAAATAATGAAGAAACAGCTTGAACAACAAGAATAACAAATAAATAATATTGGAAAAATGGACCAGGTTCTCTCTTTAAATTTGTTAAAAAGTAAACAACAATTGAAAACACCGTTATTGCAACAACTTTAATTGGGAATTGAACCAATTGTCGGGATAGTAAATCAGCAGAAGGATGAAACAGATTATAACCATATTGTTTGTTTAAGACAGGCTTATCTAAAAATAATGTAGGAGTTTCAGCTAATGTCATGATTGCAAAATATAAACATGAGAAAAATAAAACACCTCCTCTAGAGAAAGCTCCAACAGTTGAAATAGTAATATTATAATATAATGAACCAACGACTAAAGATTGAATAAGGGCAGCAAGAACTAAAGTCTTTGAATAAGCACGATTATTATATGTTGATTGAGCTCTTCTTTTAAAACATGCCTTTAATTGAGTCATAAAATTAACAGTGTAAACAGAATTTTTAGAAGTTCTCCTTTGTTTAATCAATTGATGATTATCTTTAATTTGTCTTAAAGTAGAATTTGGATCATTATAGTTTGTAAGTTTTTCATCAATTTGATTTTGTAACAATCGAAATTCCTCTGAAGATCTCCAAACCTTTTCAAAATCATCTGCATTTTTTGGCATCTTTGAAGCATCAAATTGAGGATTGATAACTCTAGCACTTGGATCAGTAATTGCAGTTAAGAATTCAGAACTTGTTTGACGTGCATGTTTAACAAAACCAAGATCTTCAAAATATTTAACAGCTTCATTAGTTGGACCAAAATATATTTGTCTACCTAAATAGAGGATAGTAACATAATCAAATAAATCATAGATGTTTTCAGATGCTTGATAAATAGTAATAATTGAAGTTGTCTTATAAATATTAGTTGAAGTTCTTAAAGCTTCAATAAATTCTAAAGCAGTTGAAGCATCTAAACCCCTTGTTGCATTATCATAACAGAAAACATTACCTTGAGTAACCATAGCTTCAGCAAGTGAGACTCTTTTCCTTTGACCACCAGAAATACCTCTAACAAAATCATTACCAACCAAAGTCTTTTCAACAAATTTTAAACCAAATAAAATTTCATATAAATCTTTAATATTTTCAATATATTCATCTCTTACTTTATTATCATATCTAATTGAAGGAGTCTTACAAGCAATTGCAAATTTTAAAGTTTGTTCAACGGTTAAAAATGGTAAATGAAGATCCAGTTCAGGATTATAAATTAATAAATTTTTTAAAGATTTGAAAAATGTTTTGGATTCAATACCATCGAAATATAATTCACCATCAACACCTGTATAAGTTTTAGTTTCACCAGCAATTGCCTTAAGAAAAGTTGAACAACCAGCACCTGGTCTACCTAAAACTAAAGTAATTGTACCTGGAGATGCAAAACCAGTAACATTTCTAATAATTTTTCTTGTTTTTGGTAAACTTTTAAAATCATAATTATTTTTCATCTTCTTTCGTTGAGTTCTATTATATATCATTGCTAGAGGTTTGAAGAAAACATCAGTAACATCTTTTAAAACTGAAGCAGCAGTATTTTTACCATTAACAGTCAAATCTTTATAGACAACATCAATTTTATTTGTTTCATAACCTTGAGAATTATTAAAGTTAACCATATAAGATAAAATTTTGGATAAATCAAAATCATTTTCATTCAATTGAAATAATTCCATTTCATTTGCATTCTTTGTTGATAATGTTCTTGAAAGTGTTGACAATCTCGTCATAACATTATCATCTGGATTATTGGTGACTGATCTATGAATTGTAGCATTTAAATCTTGAAATTCTTTCTCTAATTTAATTTCATCTGAGCCAGAGGAACTATTTCCACGATTAATGGAAGAACCATCAGTGAATTCATTTCCGTGATCCATGATGTTTTTTTTCTTTTTGGAAAAGTTAGTAAACACAACAAATGAAAAAAATAAAACGTCTTGGAAAGATGAAAGATACAAAAATTGTAATTTTACCTCTATTAACTTAAAAGAAGGGCTAAAACGACTTTATTTATAACCGAGATGTAGTTTATAAACAACAAGAAGTCACACAAGATATATGTCTGAACTATTACGTGCCCGTTAAATGGAATTAGGAATTATTAAACAGTTAATAATTCCGTCATTTTAACTCCCCGCCCACCGAATGTTATAGCCGACCACTACGGCGTTTACAGGAGATAACGCCTTACCTTAACTCCTAACCGTGTGTGTGACCCTCCGTCGGGTAATTGTCTGGATTAAGAAATATCTTACAACTGGGACGGTTGCAGTTCTTCAAGGAGTATTTTTTAATCCGTTTTGGAAAGCTTTATAGGAACTACAATTGTTATAATCATATAATTACATTAAAATTAAGTTATATTACTGAAAATTAACTCTTTTTTATACACACAAGTAGAAGGATGGAAAAAAGTGACTAGCTAACTTATAATTTTTGCATAGCAGCAACATCAGATGATTGAACCCAGTCTTCACCTTCTTCAATTGCACCTTGTAAATCATCAAGAGAAACCTTTTCATCTTCAATGACACAATTGATTTGTAATTTCTTAATACCGAAACCGACAGGAATAAATTGGTGAGCACCCCAAACTAAACCATCCATTTCAACACTCTTAACATGAGCAAGCATTGCTTCTAAATCGGTTTCATCATCCCATGGTTTAACATCAAGAGTGACAATAGATTTTGCAGCTGGCTTTGGACCCTTTGCAGCTTTCTTTTCATTATAAGCAGCAACTCTTTCGGCCTTTAATTTAGCAGCAGCTTCATCGTCTTCTTCATCGTCAGAACCGAATAAATCGACATCTTCATCATCTTCTTCAGCAGCTGGAGCTGGAGCAGCGGATGCAGCTGGTAAAGTTTCAAATTCTTCAGAGAATGATGCAATGTGGTTGAACCATCTTGAGAAATCTGGATATGCAGCTTGGAAAGCCTTGTAAGCAGTGACATCAGCTTGAGTAGCAGAAGTACTATAATATTAACAAAGGTAAAAAAAACTTAATGTTAGTATTGTTTGTCAAATTTCATCGCGTTCAATGAGAAAAGAGAAAAATTTTGTGTGAAAAGTGAAAAGTGAAAAAATAAAAAATCTCAAAGTAAAATCAATTTTCGTTTCTCTGTTAAATCTAAATGTTAAACTATCTATCTCTCATAATTCATGACTTTGTAGGATATAAATATTATAGCTCAGTAAGCGACTGCGTCAACAGTCTTCTTGTAGATACTCATGCAGCGGGTCTTGAGTCCGCCTCATAAACATGGACCAAAGAATGTAGTCATCAATGCAAATAAATACCTAGAGTGAGAAGAGTGATAGATAGAAATAGAAATAGAAATAGAAACGAATGAAATCAAGAATGAATGTACATACCCTTCGAAGTAGGACTTGTCTTTTAATTGTGCGTTGATCTTAGCGACGTCGGTGAAGGACATGGTTGTTGAACAGACAAAGAAAGAAAGAGTATAGAGAGAGAGAGTTAACAAAGTATCTTTTTTTTTATAAAGAAAGTGTCGAGAAAAAGGAAAAAAGGCCAACGAAGCTGAAGCTGCCACTGTTAATGGCAAATTGAATGAAAACGTGAGGGTTTTCCATTACATCAGTGCACCAGCAGAGGGTTTTTCATGAATTTGTTGTAGAAAGTGTATTGATTATGGTTGATAGGTTGTTGTTGTTGTTGGTTTGGTTTGGCTTGGTTTGGTTTGTTTTGTTTATAGACAAGAATTCCTTGGTTAATGTCACATTCTAGACCACTCTTCCCACAGGCTTTGTCCTCTGCATTTGCACATCGACTTGCATCTACTCCAAACCCGCTTTTCTCCAGTCTTTCCAATTCTAGGCAAGCGAAAAGACAGGCAGTTAAAGTCAACTATGCTGAAGATTTCAATGATTTAGATTTGGATTTCGAATTTGATGATAATAGTAACAATAATGGGTCATATAATCAATCATCTATTGCTGATTCCGCTCTTAATGATCATATCATTGATGGTACCCATTTTAATGATTTAAATGGATTGGATTTTGGTAATGATCCTGACAATGATCATGATAATGACAATAATAATAACAATATTAATAATAATAATAATAATAATGATTTCATAGAAAATAGAGATAATGATGATGATTATGTTGAGGATGATGATGAACGTAAAGATGCAACTTATGAAGATCCAAATGCTGCTTATGATATATATAGAAATTTAATTTTAAATTCAAATAATAATTCAAAAATCAATCTGTCTAACTTCCATGGTAATAAAGAGGCACCGACTGAACTACCAAATATTAATTTTACTCCACAGCAAATATTAGAAAATGTTAATGATAATCTGATTATTCCAATTAAAATTAAAATAAATACTTCAGGCGCAATTATAAATGATAGCTTTTTATGGAATTTGAGGGATAATTTAACAACTCCCGAATTATTTGCTTCTATTATTTCACAAGATTTAGATCTTCATAGAAATACTGAAGCACTAATTGTAAATCAAATTAAAGATCAAATCCAATCATATACAGATCTATTATCAAATCCAAATAATTCAATTATTGATCAATTTCTATTAAATGAAAAAGAATTTCATGTTATTTTAGATATAAGTGCAAATATTGGAGAAGATTTTTATACTGATAAGATAGAATGGAATTTATTAGATGATTCAATTACGCCCGAAATCTTTGCCAAATCGGTTGTTTCAGATATTGGATTAAAACCAGAATTCGAAACTGCAATTTCAATTGCAATTTATGATGAAATTTACAAATTTAAAAGAGAGTTAATTGAAAATCCTCAACAGGTATCACAAAATATAGATTCTCTACCGTTTTTCAATTTAGTACATCCTGATGCGGCATTAAATTCAGTCGTTCAAGGTTTACGTTATGATACTAAAAAATATGGTGAAGAGTTTTCTCCAAGTATTGAAAAATTATCTGAATGGGAAATTGAGAAGAGGGAAACTGAAAAGGAGCGTAATTTAAGAAGAAGGAAGAGAGAGACTTTACGTGTGGTCAGTGGTGTGGTTAGGTAAATATGATGATTTAATTATATGTAGTGTAAGTTTAATTTAATATATTGTACAGTAAATTGTAAATTGTAAATTGGCTCAATTAAGCGAAGACGCGTTTTCTAATTGTCTCGACTGAGGGTGTCTGTCTTCTATATTTAAATCTGCGTCTCTGTTGATTTTCATGAAATTTGTGAAGATTAAATATTATATATATGTATATACACAAAATAACAATTTATGAATTTATAAGTTTTTTTTTCCCCCATTTCTATTAATCATTTGAAAAATCATTCAATCAATCATGGAATATCTCAATATACCAGATAACAATTCGAGAAATTCAATTCAAAAATGGTTAAGGAAACTAAAATCGAATCTATTAAACAATAAACAATCATCAACAATAAGGGGTAGATTTAAATTCTTTATTGCAATATTTTCACTATTTTACATAATGATGTATATAATACCCAGTAATAACAAATTATCACAGATAGATCCATCTACTGAATTATCATCATCCAATTATAATATGAAAACATCATATGAATCGATCATTTTCAAATATAACAAACTTCCAAATTCTTCATCAATACGTGAAAAACTTTCATTTTATTTCCCCTATGATAAAGATTCAACTATTCCAAATAATATATTTCAAACATGGAAGAATAAACCAAATGAGAAAAATTTCCCCATGAATTTCCATGGTCCTTTCGAATCATGGAGTCAAAAAAATCCAAATTTTAAACATTCATTAATTACTGATAATATGTTAAATGATTGGATACATCAAGAATTTTCAAATATACCAGAAATTATAAAAGCTTGGGATTTGATGCCCGCAATTATACTCAAGGCTGATTTTTTCAGATATTTAGTTATTTTCGCAAGAGGTGGTGTATATTCTGATATGGATACAGTATGTCTTAAACCAATTAATGATTGGTCACCTTTTAAAACTGAAAATATTGGCCTTGCAATTGGTATCGAAGCTGATCCAGATAGACCTGATTGGTCGGAATGGTATGCAAGAAGAATTCAATTTGTTCAATGGACAATAGTTGGTAAAAGGGGTCATCCATTCCTAAAGGAATTAATTGCGAGAATTGTTGAAGAAACATTGAGAAAGGAATCAATGAATAGAATAAAATCAGTTGAAGGTAAGGATAGAGGTAGTGATATAATGTCATGGACTGGACCTGGGATTTTCACAGATACAATGTTTGATTATTTGAATAATGTTTTAACCGATGGGAAATACGGTGATGGATATGGAATTGGTACAAAATATTGGAATGATGGTAGTCGTTATGATTTAAAACATCAAGAAGTCGATAAGGATGGTTTACCACTTAATGCCAATAAAATGGAAATTAATTATCTAAAATTTACTGGATTAAAAGATCCTTTAGTATATGATGATGTAATGATTTTACCAATTACAAGTTTCAGTCCAGGTGTGGGACAAATGGGTAGTAAATCTCCAAATAATCCAATGGCGTTTGTGTTACATAATTTCCAAGGTAGTTGGAAACCATGATTTGTCATTAAAAGGTGATGGACATTTACAAGAGCATTATTAGCATTTAACATTTGCATTAAAAATAAAAAATTATAAGAAAAGCATATCCGTATAACATAATTCTTTATTAATATTATTATTATCATTATAATTATTATATAAACATCTATAATTTGGTTAATAAATCCATAAATTCAGGTATCATTACGGTCTCAATTATATCGGCCCTTTGGTTTAAATCATCAACAGAGGTCAGAGTATAACCACTATTATTAATTTTCAATTTATATACTGGATTCTCCTGATTAATGGATTTTTTAATTTGATTTAAAACATTAGAAATATTTGATTTAGAATTGGTGTATGTATCATATTCATCAGGTAAACTACCTTTACAATATGGAATAAGATCATTCGATATTGAATACTCATTTATATTTCTGATATTGAATGATGAATCTCTTACACCTATAACTGAAAATTCATTCTTGGCAAATTTACATTGTATTAATAATCTCAGTATAAAGAAATCAAAATAATTATTACCAAGGTTTAACATTCTCAAAATTCTCCTTTTATTGGTAGTTTTATGTGATGGTATATTATTCTTACATAGAATCATTTTAATTTCAGCTGTTAAATTTGCAATTGTTGAGGTATCGATCTCTGCAAAGTATAGACATAATAATCCAGAAATCTTCAATGTTAATATTTTTTCATATATGTTAAAATTATTTAAAGTTTTATGATGTGTATCCGCAAAATTTAATAAATCTTCAAATCTTATACCAGCATATGACATTTTCGAGTCTTGTCCAATTCTAGTCTCTGCATTCGCAATTATAATTTTATTCTTGATATAAATTATATTAAATTCGGAATTTCTAAATGTTGAAATATATTGAAAGAAGGAAGACGGAGCAAATACATTTATTTTTGACAAATCAATATTGAATTTCCTCTCATTTTCGTTAAGTACAATTGATTTAAGGAAGTTCCCAATTGTACTTTCCTTCGATGCATAAGTTTTAGGTGTATATGATTTATATCCTAGCATTGTATTTATACCATAAGGACATTGAAACGAGTTCACGGTTTTGGGAATTGTGTAATGATTAAGATTTTGCTTTGTTAATGTAATTATACCTGCTGAGTCTGAAAAATAACCAACCTCTTGGATTTCATTGGCGGAAAAGTCTGACTTTGAAGTAACATCTGGATCTATATCAACAGATGGCATTTATCTGGCAAAATAAAAGAATTAAACATGCTAGATAATAGTAGATGTTAGGAAATTTGAAATTTGAAATTTGAAATTTGAAACTTGAAACTTGAAATTTGATATAACCGAATTTCTAATTTCTCTCGAGCTTAGTCAAATGATCAATACATACAAATCATATCAATTACACACCCGAAGCTTCTTTTTTAGTTTATATTCAGAGACAATTAATATATTCATTATGATGAGCCACTTACTAGGAGAATTGGTGGATACCGATACCGAGAGAATGGAGAATCATGCAATCAATAGACGTAACTCAACTCCGATATGGCCAAGTGAACTACCAGACGTATTTTCATTCCCAGATTCCTTCTTCGCCTTACAGAAAGATTTAGATTATTCAGTACTGGAATATCTTATACGCATGGGTTATGCCCAGGCGGCGGACTCATTTAATGAAGAGCTAGGCTTTAAGGAAGTGGAGGTGGATGACGAAGAAGATGGGTGTTTTACAGATGTGAGATTGGAGATGGATATGGATAAGGCCAAAGAATTGCTGAAACAGGAACAATGCAAAGCCGGTATAGACAGTGTCCATGACAGGAAGGAGGTGATGAAGATGATCTTGGAGGGAGACATAGAGGGGGCCATTGGTCTTGTTGACAACCTCTGGCCGGCCTTCTTTGAGAGACACCCGTTGGTAAAGCTGCGTCTGTTGCACCTGCAGGCGGTAGAAATGCTCCGGCTGTTTTTTTCCCAGGAGGAGCCCAGTGATTCCGTCCAGGAGGCCTTCTTCAACCAGTTTGTGCAGTTTGTGGGCGACCATCTCTCCCACCCAGCCATTGTCTCCAGTGAAAGTCTCACCGCCGCCATGGAGGCCATGATGGGCGTGCTCGTTCGTGGGGAGTTTGTGGGAGCCGCCTCCAAGGATGCCTCCAAACTCCCACGGGAGGTGGCGCAGGTACTGGATCCGGCCCTGCGTGAGGAACTCGCCCATGGGACCAACGCTGCCCTACGTCGGTACTGTGCGGGTGAGGGCGGGGGGTTTGCTGCGGACAGTGAACTTGCCCATGAAAGTGGACGACTCGTCCAGCTGGTGCAGCTTTTTACTGCGACCTACGCGGGAAGGGAGGGAAAACTGGAAAAGACGGCCGCCATTACGATAAAGTGAGACGTGAGAAGTAATATACAATTATTAATTATATAATAATTATACTGCATATTGCTGCACTTCCAACACACCACCAAAAGCCAAAGTGAAAAGTTTTCATCTGTGCGGGGGTCCGAGACCGGTTCATGATTCACAAACAGATTTTTGTTCTTTATCATCTTATAACTTCTATATCATATCTTATATATATAAATATATATATATATAGGTCAACAAGTAGATTTGCACTCCCAACTATGTCTGATCCCGACAAATCCTTTCATCATCTGGACGCCTTACCCAAGGATAAAATACGACAAACACCGTCTACGTCTATGAAATCCATTGATAAACAATCTTTTGAATATATCGTACGAAGTGGTATAGCTGGTGGCCTTGCTGGTATATCAGCAAAGACACTTATTGCACCCTTAGATAGAGTTAAAATTTTGTTTCAAACAAATAACCCCCATTATAAGAAATATGTTGGTTCATTTCAAGGTTTATTTAACGCCATTTCTGCAATTTATAAAGATGCTGGTTTTAGAGGTCTATATCAGGGTCATTCGGCGACATTGTTGAGAATTTTCCCCTACGCTGCAATCAAATTTGTCTGTTATGAACAAATTAGAACCGTTTTAATACCAGAGGATAAATATGAAACAGCTTTAAGGAGATTATTAGCTGGTTCATTAGCTGGTGTTACCTCTGTCTATTTCACATATCCACTTGATTTAATAAGAGTTAGATTGGCATTTGAAACTTCTCATCATTCAATCAATCATGGTCCTGGAAAATTATTTCATATTTTGAGACTGATTTATAATGAAAAACCTCGATTAAACTATTCCACTGGTGGTATACCAATTAAATCAGATGCTTTGTTTATAAATTTATTACAAAGATCTAAATTTATCAGCAATTTTCCAATGGTTTTATCATTATCTAATTTCTATCGTGGTTTTATACCAACAATTTTAGGTATGATTCCATATGCTGGTGTCTCATTTTATTCTCATGATTTATTACATGATTTATTTCGAAGTAAATACTTATCAAAATATACAATATCTTCTAAAATATCAACTTCTTCAACTTCTTCATCTTCATCCTTTGATCATAGACCTCCATTGAAAACTTGGGCTCAATTATTAGCTGGTGGTGGCGCTGGCCTTTTAGCCCAAGCTTCCGCATATCCATTTGAAGTTATTCGTAGAAGAATGCAAGTTGGTGCTGTTACTAATAAATCTGGTGAATTTCATGGTTTATCTTATACTGCAAAGCAAATATTTAGAGAGAGAGGTTTGAAAGGGTTTTATGTTGGTCTAGGTATTGGATTCTTAAAAGTTATACCAATGTTTGCCTGTTCTTTTTACGTTTATGAACGTTCCAAACATTATTTACTGATATGATAATGATAATGATAATGATAATAACGATTACGATAATGATGGAGATATGATAATGAATAACAATAAATGGTGATATACAAATAGATTTCATCTGGATCAATTCAGATGATATATTGACACAGTTTGATTGGTCAGTGCCTGATCGCTGCGGTTCTAATTGAATGGGAAAAAAAAATGCGGGTCAATAAATTTACTAAAAAGGAACTTTAAGAAAAGTTTGATGAAATTCGTTTCATCGTTAGTTTAACGTTTACTATCTTATAATAAAATTTTATTTCTTTTATAGATGAGTTGTATCAAATGAAATATATTATTGCTTTTTATTTTGAAAACTGTAAAATTTTAAAAATCACCTTCTTCAATACCTGATTTATCACACATACTTCTGAAAATACCATTTTGCAACCATAATGATTTAGGTGTGTCAAATTCAGCACATTCACCTTTATCCATCACTAATATACGATCATAGTTAATGATTGTTCTCAATCTATGTGCAATACATAGAATCGTACAATCTTTGAACCCTTTGGAAATGGTGTTTTGAATTCTTGCATCTGTTTCGTAATCCACACTTGATGTAGCTTCATCTAATATTAATATTTTTGCATCTCTTATCAATGCACGACATAATGCAATAACTTGTCTTTCACCAAGTGAAAAATTAACACCACCATCTTCAACAAACGTATCTAATTTAAATTTATCATTTTTACCACCAGATGCCATTTCCAATGCATTTTGTAAAATACTATCATCGATTTCATCAAACGGGTCTAAATTTCTATGTATATCGCCTCTAAATAAAACAGGATCTTGAGGTATAATTGCCAACCTTGATCTTAAATCGAATAAACCAATTGATTGAATATCTACATCATCGATCGTGATAGATCCACCTTCTGGTTCACTAAGACGGTATAAAGCTGTCATTATGGTAGACTTACCTGCACCCGTTCTACCACAGATACCGATTTTTTCACCAGGTTTAATATCCAGTGTCATGTTTTTCAATACAAATGGTAATTCTGGTCTATACCTTAACGACACATCCTTAAATTTAATACCACCTTGAAATGGCCACGATGGAGATAAGGCATTATTATTTGTTGTTTCATAAGATGCTTCTTGTGGTAATTCAGTTGCATATTCACAAATTCTTTCGATAGATGATGATAATTGTTCCATTTGTCCCATTGCTCTAGTTGATGAAACAATTTGTAAACTAAATTGAACAGAGTATGAAATTAACAAACCAACACCAGCAGCTGAAATTGGATATACATCTGAAACACATAATAATGAAATAATTAAATTGATAGCTCCACTTGCTATATGTAAAGGAATTGAAAACCATCTCATCAAACAAATCGATGTAAAATATGATTCATTCATTTTATTAAGGTTTTCTATATTTTTTTCAATAAATCTTTTAGTTGATGAATATAATTTGATTGTATCCATACCCTGTAAAACTTCGTCAAAATTTGAAAACACAAAGGATCTACTTACACCTTCAATTCTTTTAACTTCTCTCGATGTCGCTTGATAAATTGAGAATAGAATTACCACATAGCATATTAATACAGGAATAACAATTGCAAACCAAGGCAAATATATGACACATAATATTAAAACACCAATAACATTACCAATCCCTAAACACGACAACCTAACTTGCTCAGCAATTTCATTATCTAAAACATCAGTATCTTTTGTAAATCTATTCATAATTCTACCTATTGGTGTAGTGTCAAAAAATGCCATTGGCGCAAACATAATGCTTTTTAAACATTTAATATTCAATATAGTTGATGATCTATTGGCAATATAAACAATTGTGCAAAATTGCCATGTTGCACAAAGTACAAACATACACGTAATCATGACATATATTCCAATATAAAATGGATTTCCATACTGCTTGAATTTATCAAGTGACCAAAATGATAACCAGACATTTTGGAACAACATACAAAATGTGGTGAATGCAATTGAAAATAATAGATTGATAAACATAAATTTTGCACCTACCTTACCACAACCTGACTTGAGATATTCTCCAAACATTTTCTTGGATATGCCGTTATTCTTGATCTGTTCAACTGCTATCGTTTTACCCTTCTCTGTATCAACAATAGTAGTTTGTTTCTTAATCAATTTCAATTCTTCTTCTTTTATATCAAGATCTTGATCATTTTCATCCTCTTCGGTATGATCTTTTTCCATTTGGAAATCCATCAATGTTTTGAATCCTTCATTTCTAATAAGTAATTCATCACCGGTGCCAATGTCAATAGTGCCATCCCCATTCATATACAAGATTCTATCAGCATCACCAATGAGTGAAAGTTGGTGGGTAGCCAATATTCTAGTTTTGTCAGCAAGCAATCCCAACATACATTCCTTCATGATGTGCTTACCCACTTTAGCATCAACGGCACTTAACACATCATCAAACATGATAATGTTGTATTCGGGCATGACACAGGATCTGTACACTGCCCTTGCCAGGTTGATACGAGCCTTCTGACCACCGGAAAGATTCACACCACGTTCACCTATTTCAGTCATGTCACCAGCAGGTAGGATTTCGAAATCACTGGGTAAAGCACAACATTCAATCACCTTTGAGTATATGTCTTTTATGTAATCTAAACCAAAGGTAATATTTTCTCTAACTGTTGTATTTTGAATCCATGGATTTGAACAGAGAACAATATTACCAGAAATATCAACTGTACCCTCAACTCTAGTAATACTACCATTCAAAGCAGCTAATAATGAAGATTTACCTGAACCAATTGAACCAGTAATAACTACAAATTCCCCATGATTAATTTGTAAATAAATGTTTTTTAAAACCAAATCAATAGAAGACTCAGAATCAGTTGTAGAAATATCCTTCTCTGAAGGGAGAGAAGTTTCATAATTTAGAGTTGGTAAGGCATCCAAATCCCATGTAAATTGTCCATTGTCAATTTTCAAGGAAGGTTTGGAAGGATCGAATGTATGTTGTCTATATTGAGGATCTATTTCTTCTTCTTCCGCTAGCAAAAAATCTTGGATTCTTTTGAATGCTATTAATGCATCACCAGCCGATGACATAGCTAATGGGAATAAGGAAATATGCAACGTCAAAATATTATATAAAGTTAGTGATGAAAATAAGTTTGCAGCATTTTTCAAACCATGATTTTCTCCATACATTGACAAAAATCCAATCATAGCAGAAACTAATGGTAAGGTAATTGCACAAGCACTAATAATATTCCTTGCAAACTGAATTTTAAGCATTATTGTCATTTCTTTTGACCTTATATTTTTAATCAACTTGAAAAATGGTATCTCCCATGCATAATATTTTAACATTTTCATATTATTTAAAACTTCTTTAATATATTTAATTCTTAAATCTGTTTCAACATTAACCGATTTTCTCCATTTCATTAGTCTCTTAGTAAAAATAAAAAATATAAATGTAGCAATTAAAAAATATCCTATACCCGACAATGATGCACCTCCCAAATGAACTGATAATAGAGAGATAGTGATTGTCAATCCAATTGGTAGACATATCGCAAATGGTAAATAATTTGCAGCTAAATCAATTTTAAAAACATCATTCCCTATTAATGAAGTTATACTAGATGATGAGTATTTAATTCTTGATCGTTTGCTTAATTTTAGTGATTTATCATGAATCAATTTGGTTAAGACACTTTTCGAATTTGCACCTGCAATACAGACTCTATTAAAACCATGCGCTGATAACATTCCAACGAAATGTACAATACATGCAACACCAACTGCATATCCATAACCTTTTTTACTTTTTATTAATCCCGAAAGGTTTTCATGAACGTATAAGATTAATGCACGTATTAGAATTGTATTCAAGCCAGACGCAATATCACTAACTGCTTTAAAAATAACACCAACTACGAACTGCCAACCAGTTGTTTTAAAGAGAGCCTTTAACACAATATATTGAGAGTATTTGAAATTAGTATCTTGTCTAATTCTAAGTCTATTGGAAGGAGTATCTTCTAATCCAACTCTTTTCAAGTATTTTAACTCTTCGTTTTTAACTAATTTTTGAAATTCAACATTGAAATAATCTGAAAGAGATTCAACATCATTTTCTGATCCTTTGGAAATTTTGAATAAATCTTCTGGAACAATGGTCCTTTTATATCCTATTTTCAACAATGGATTAAGCCAAAGCATATAAGCTTCAGTAAAGAATTTATTTCTGGTATATGAAAATTCAATACGTTCATCTTCAGTAGGAATTGGAGGGATGGATTTATCAAGTAATAATGGTGTAAATAATCTTTTCTGAATTAAAACTCTTGGATCACCTTCAACTCTTTTTTCAATATCTTGATCATTCGAAACATTAAAATTATAATCTTGAGTTTTCTTGAATGAAAACAGTTCTTTTTCAAATCTAGCCTTCATTGAATACAAGGTTGGCTTCCATACATTCAAAAATAAAGCACTCCCAAAGCACTCCCAAAACACAGGTAAAGTTATTTGAAACCAACAGTAGACATTATAAAAAATCAATAGGAGTATTTCGTATTTCCTATTAACATTACTAATAAATGTGACTCAGATGAGATAAAACTGTGGATCAGACAGATTAAAACAAGTGAAGATCCGTTCGGCGAACCTATTGTCCAAATCCGATTACCTAAAAAAAAACCGGCCGGGAGATTCTTTCTACGGATAAAGTTTAAAACGTCCCGCATTTTTGTCTATACGTGTCGGAGATTTTACAAACTATGAAAAGTTGGGGTTTATCTACATTATAGCTGCAGTTACAAATTGAAACGTCTTTTACATCCGAGACGCATACAAAATAATATTTGTATCAGAATAGTTCAGTTGACTTCTGGCCTTCTAATTTACAAAAGAAGAGGTTAGTGATAATGTCTTATAAATCCCTGAGGGCAGATATCAGGGAATACAAAATTTGCGGTCGTATTGTTTGATGAGTTTCTTATTTTATTAGACTAAGTAGTATTTTTTATTATTTAATTACATTCTATATATTTCTATTTAAAACCAAACTTACTATTAATTTTTTTTTTTTTTTTTTTTTTTTTGAAAACCATCAAAATTTAAAAATCACCTTCTTCAATACCTGATTTATCACACATACTTCTGAAAATACCATTCTGCAACCATAATGATTTAGGTGTGTCAAATTCAGCACATTCACCCTTATCCATCACTAATATACGATCATAGTTAATGATTGTTCTCAATCTATGTGCAATACATAGAATCGTACAATCTTTGAACCCTTTGGAAATGGTGTTTTGAATTCTTGCATCTGTTTCGTAATCCACACTTGATGTAGCTTCATCCAAAATTAAAATTTTAGTTTTACGAATTAATGCACGACATAATGCAATAACTTGTCTTTCACCAAGTGAAAAATTAACACCGTCATCTTCAACATAATTATCAAGGGTAAATTTTTCATTGTTCTCCGAACCACAAGATAATTTAATAGCATTTTTCAAAACACTATCATCTAATTCATTAAATGGATCTAGATTACTTCTAATTGTACCTCTGAATAAAACAGGATCTTGAGGAATAATTGCTAAATGTGAACGCAATGTAAATAAACCAATTTTTTGAATATTGACATCGTCAATAAACATTTCACCAACATCGCATTCACTCAATCTATATAATGCAGTCATAATTGTTGACTTACCGGCACCTGTTCTACCACAAATACCAATCTTTTCACCAGGTTTAATATCTAATGTCATGTTCTTTAGCACATATGGCAATCCTGGCCTGTACTTTAATGAAACATTTTTAAACTTGATTGCACCATTACTTGGCCAATTCTCAGGGATTTTCGAATCTTCTTCATTACTAATATACTCAGCTTCTTGTGGTAGTTCAGTAACATATTCACAAACTCTTTCAACAGAAGACAAATGTTGTTCAGCCTGACCTAAAGATTTAGAAAATGAAATCAATTGCATACTTAATTGAACAACATAAGAAATCAATAAACCAGAACTTGCAGCTGAAATAGGATATGCCCTTGATGCACTCAACATTGTAATTATGATGGTAACTGAAGCAGAAACACCATGTAATGACATTGCAAACCAACGCTGAACACCAATTGTATATAAATAGGCTTCATTCATACTATTAATTAAATTTGTATTCTTTTCAATAAATCTTTTAGTAGATGAATATAATTTAATTGTTTCCATACCTTGTAAAACTTCGTCAAACGACGAAAAAACAAGTGATCTTTTAATACCTTCCAATCTTTTAACCTCTCTCGCTGTTGATTGATAATAGTTGAAACAGCATACAACATAAGCTGCCAAAACTGGAACTGCGATTGTAAACCATGGTAGAAATATACAACACATAATTACAATACCAAACATATTACCAAAACCAAAACAACATAATCTTGCTTGTTCTGCAATTTCATTGTCCAAAACATCGGTATCTTTTGTAAATCTATTAATGATTCTGCCCATCGGAGTAGTATCAAAAAATGCCATTGGTGCATGCATTATGTTATCGACCGCTTTAATATTTAATAGTGTTGATGATCTATTAGTCATATAAATAATTGTGCAAAACTGCCAAATTGCGCAAACAACAAACATGATGGTGATTAAGACATAAATCCCAATGTAGAAACTGTTACTTCTAGATTCAAATCTATCACCGGACCAAAATGATAACCATATATTTGTAAATAACATGCAGAAGGAAGTACAGGCAATTGCTAAAACTAAATTTGGTAAAATAAACTTTAATCCCAATGGACCAGCTCCAGTTCGCAAATAAGTTATAATTGTTTCTAATGAAATTCCATTTGTTTTAGAAGTTTCTGCATTGATTAGTTTACCCTTTTCGTTATCGACAATAGTGGTTTGTTTCCTAATTAATTTTAATTCTTCTTCTTTCACGTCATGATCTTGATCATTCTCATCTTCATCAATATCATCTTTATCTTTGGATTCATCACCTTCCATTTGGAAATCCATCAATGTTTTGAATCCTTCATTTCTAATGAGTAATTCATCATTGGTGCCAATGTCAATAGTACCATCCCCATTCATATACAAGATTCTATCAGCATCACCAATGAGTGAAAGTTGGTGTGTAGCCAATATTCTAGTTTTGTCAGCAAGCAATCCCAACATACATTCCTTCATGATGTGCTTACCCACTTTAGCATCAACGGCACTTAACACATCATCAAACATGATAATGTTGTATTCGGGCATGACACAGGATCTGTACACTGCCCTTGCCAGGTTGATACGAGCCTTCTGACCACCGGAAAGATTCACACCACGTTCACCTATTTCAGTCATGTCACCAGCAGGTAGGATTTCGAAATCACTGGGTAAAGCACAACATTCAATCACCTTTGAGTATATATCTTTTATGTAATCTAAGCCAAAGGTAATATTTTCTCTAACTGTTGTATTTTGAATCCATGGATTTGAACAGAGAACAATATTACCAGAAATATCAACCATACCTTCCATTCTCGTCATATTACCATTCATTGCTGATAATAATGAAGATTTACCTGAACCAATTGAACCTGTGATGACAATAAATTCACCGTGATTGATAGCTAAATTAATATTGGTTAAATCATAATTTACACCTTTCAGTTCTTTCGTTGTGGATATTGATGAAGTTGAACTATCAACCAATTCGCCATTGTCATTGTTGTCAGCCAACCAATCAAATGATCCATCGTTGATTTTAATTGCAAAATCATGTTCATTATATTCATGTTTATTGTAATCTTCATCAACTTCTATTTCTTCAGCCAATAGAAATTCTTGCACTCTTCTAAATGCAATCCATGCATCACTTGCAGATGTTAATGCAGTTGGTAACATTGCCACATGCGATGTTAAAATATTAAATAAGGTTACCGAAGCAAAAAGGTTTGAAGCATTTTGTAAACCACCTATTTGTCCATACATAGACAAAAATCCAATTAATGATGAAACTGATGGTAATGTGACTGCAATACCAGTAATCATATTTCTAACAATTTGCACTTTCATCATAATTTTCATTTCCCTTGCCCTTAATTGTGAAATTAATTTCTGAAATGGTAATTCCCAAGCATAATATTTAATCATTTTTATATTATTTAAAACTTCCTTTGTATGTTTAACCCTGGAATCTGTTTGAATATTAACCTGTTTTCTCCATCTCATCAAATATTTGGTAGAATATACAATACCTGCTGTGATTAGCAAAAACCATGCAACACCAGATAGTGAGGCACCTCCCAAATTAACCGCTAATAAAGCAATTGTAATACCCAAACCAATTGGTAGACAAACAATAAAAGGGAAAAAATTAGTGGCTAAATCAATTTTAGATAAATCATTACCTAAGTAGGCAGTTATCTTTGATGGAGGAAATTTTGATTTAGAGTCTTTTGATAATCTAAAAGATTTATCCAATAAAACTTTGGTTAGGACACCTTTAATTTCTGCCCCAACAAAACTTGCATCATTGAAATTTCTTGCATATAAAATACCGAAAAGGAAAACAATTAATGCTACACCAATACCTAAACCATAACCTTCATTACCAACCCTTTCGCCATTTGCCTTACGATGAACATAATTAATCAAGGCTTTAATTTGTAATGTATTGAGAGCACTTGCCACATCAGCAATTGCTTTTGATAGTAAGGGAAACGAATAATCGATAAAATACGTCTGATATAAAGCTAACAAAACTAAATAACTTGGATACTCAAAATCCAGATGGTTTTTTGATAAAGTTAACCGATTTATTGGAGTATCAAGAATATTATTCTTTTTCATAAATTTTAGTTCAGCCTTTTCCTTTAACTTATTAAAATTAGTTAAGAACATATCAGTCTTTGTTTCAACATCATATCTTGAACCTTTCGAGATTTTATATAAATCTTCAGAAACAATAGTTCTTCTATAACCGACTTCCAATAATGGTGTACACCAAGTGAAAAAAGTTTCACTGAATATATTTGTATTTCTAAAAGGAAATTCGATTCTTTCATCATCAGTTGGAATGGGAGGAATTCGTTTATCCAATAAAAAAGGGGTCATTAAACGTTTTTGAGGCATGATTAACGGATCATTTGCCGTTCTCTTTTCAATATCTTCCTCAGAATATTTGCATCTAGTAGATCTTGTTGTGGAAAATAAAGTCTTCAACGTCATTTTCAATGCTTAATTGTTTATTGTTTCTCTTTATATATATATATGCTTATATGCAGATGGGTCTTTCTGAAAACCCGTTGATATTTATAAGAACCCCAATTAATGATTAGAAAAAATATAGAACAAATATAGAACAAATTTATCTACGTGATAAACAGAGACCGATTTGAAGATTAGAAATTAAATATTTCATTTTTTTCAGGATCTTGTTAAACCCGACGGGGATTACTGATAACTGCGACTGGCGGAGAATTTTATCCGCCTCCAATTCCAGTTTTTGTCGTTTCCCACAAAAGTGAAGCGGTTGCGCCCAGTAGAGCATAGAGGGCGAGTGTTTGTATTTTGCTGGGAGTTGGATTAGTGGGGAGTTTGACTGAGTCCAAGGGAGATTTTGTGGGCAATTTCCTTCTTATCCGTCGAGGTTTTGTTCTGCGTATGGCATTGCGGACTGTTCTAGTGGGGGGTTTGTGACGAAGACGTGGTCGGATGTGGGAGGAGGATTTGTAACCAATAGTACTTGCCATAATGTCTTGAAAGAGAAAGAATGATATATGCTAATATGATATTCTCTGAGAAGGGCTTGAGTCATAAATAAGAGCCAAACTTTCAGACACTGTTGACGTGGTGCTTAGTACTTATACCATTCAACATATAATAGCTATATATGTGATACATCATAAAATATTTAATGATTAATGATTAATGTAAAAAGATTAAGCCATAGTTGAGCCACCACTTTTTTCAAGATGGATCGTCGATCGACGTTTCCGATTCTGTACGGGGGGATGTTGTGCAGTTCCCGATTTTTCACGAACCCCACCATGATTATAGAAAGGAAACCGATGAATTTTTTTTTATGGCTAGATTCAGAATTTGAAGAATGTTCTTTGAACATTAATTTAAGACTTTATTTAGCATTTTATATTGTACATTCAAAAAGCACCCCTTTGTTTTCATCTTTGGGATATACTTATACATATCAAGCATATAAGAGGTCTTTTTAATTTTTTTTGATGATGACTGATTCTTTCCCCTCAGGTACTGTTATGAAGAGAGAACATGACGATACATCACATGATATCAACGCTTCTATTAATTCTATGAATAATAGCGATAAATACATCATGGATAATACCAGAAATGCCAGCACAAATTCTACTGATAAGAATAATTCGAAACGGAGGAAAAAAGTATCAACTGCATGCATTTATTGTCGAAGATCTCATATGAATTGTGATGAGTCAAGACCCTGTAAACGATGTATTAAAAGAAATATTGGACATTTATGCGTTGGCGATTCAAATATAATGTCTAATGGACAAAGCCCTGTATCACCAAAATATGATAATACGAAACCCATTCTAACCAATACAATTAATAAACATCAACAAGTTTCTGATCCATTATCAAATTTACAAACTTCATATCCAACACAGATTATCGATCCAAATCCAATTTCCTCAACAACTGCATTAAATCAACAACCTTTTTTCTATTCTGAACATGCCGGATCTGAATTCAACTCCTTAACTGAATTCTTATCAATGATTGATGATAATGATATGATGGATTCAATTAATTTAACAAATGATCCATTGTTACAAAAATTAGAAGCAACAAATTATATCCCAGGCATACCCAATTCATCTAATATCAATTTAACGAACTTAAATAATAATGCAAACAATGAACCTGACCCAAACCAACAACAAAATATTGCTAAAATGAATCATCAACAATTGACGTTTCTGCAACAACAATTAGACAATCAACAGAAAGCATTACAACAACAGCAACAACAATTTGATGTTAATAATTCCTCATCATTGAAATCAACCAAACTTCAACCTGGTTCTATACAAAACTCACCATATAATGCATCCAATCAACAATATCCAACAGTATTTCAACAACCAAAATTATCAGGCAATATGAAAATAGTTCAATCAACACCACATATTTCAGATGCAGCAAGGGATAAATTTTTTCTAACAGCAGCTGATCCAACAACTGAAATATCGCCTGAAGAAAGATTAAAACAAGTTATTAATGCAAAATTAGAGGCTGGTTTACTCAAACCTTATAATTATGCAAAGGGATATCAAAGGTTACAAAATTATATGGATAAATATATGGCTACTTCGAGTAGGGCCAGAATTTTAAAACCATTATCAACATTTAGACCAGGATTCAGGGCAATTGCAAAAACCTTGAAAGATATTGATTTAATTTTAGTTGAAGAAAGCTTTGAAAGAATGTTATTGGATTACGATAGAGTTTTCACATCTATGGCAATACCTGCATGTTTATGGAGAAGAACAGGAGAAATTTACAGGGGTAATAAGGAATTTGCTTCATTGGTTGAAGTTTCAATTGAAGATTTGAAGAATGGTAAACTAACAATTTACGAATTGATGACGGAAGAAAGTAGTGTTAATTTTTGGGAAAAATATGGTTCAATCGCATTTGATAAGACTCAAAAGGCAGTTTTGACAAGTTGTAATTTACGAACGAAAGATGGTAGAAAGAAGAAGAATTGTTGTTTTAGTTTTACAATTAGAAGGGATAGGTATAATATACCGAGTTGTATAGTGGGTAATTTTATTCCAATTAGATAATTAATTTATAACCTATTTCATTGTTTCAATTAAATCGAAAACTTGAACTCTTTTATCTTCCTTGAAAAATCTATTCACTAATCCATAAGTGACATCACTTACATTTAAAAATTTATAAGAATTTTCATCTTTTAAATCATGTGTATTAATAATTGTTTCTAAACATTGGACAAATTGTACAGGTTTACTTGTAACACTGATGAAATTATCAATTACTCTCTGACTATTTTTCATTACTATTAAACCATTCAAATTACAAACTATTGGAACATATAAATTTTCATTTTTTAGAGTAATTAAATTTTTCAATTCATCTTCAATATCTTGGAAAATTGGATGATGTGCAGGTATTTTAGTTTTCAACCAAACTTTCCTAATTTTACTCTTCCATTGTTTTAATTTAATTAATTCATTTTGAATATTATCCAATTTTATCAATTTTTCATTTAATTCCGATTTTGGTCCACTTATAACTATTTGATCATATCCATTTATATTTGAAATATTAAATTTAATATCATGTTCACAAATTTTTAGAATACTCGCAAAATCTCTTGGTTTAAAGATTAATGCAATCATAGACCAATCCTCATTTGAAGAATATTTTTCCATAGCTAGATTCATCAATCTACCACGTTCATAAGCTATTTTCAAACCATCTTCTAGGGATATAACATCTTGTAGAACCAATGCACTCAATTCCCCCAATGAATGTCCTAGAAAATAATTAATATGATTCAAATTATAATTAAATTTATCTTGAAAAATTGAATAATTCATATACGTGGATAACAAAACAAGTGGTTGAACAAATGAGGTATTTTCAAGTTGTGATGATGAAGTAGATGGAAGAGTTCGATTTGTAAAATATTCCGATATGGGAACATCGGGAATTATATTTTGTGAATGTTTTAACAATTCAATGTATTTGGAATTTTGATTATTGATTATTTCATTATGTATAGATTTGAAAATGTATGGTGATATATTACCTTGGCCAGGACATACGGCAGTAATGACTTCTGAAGGATTGGTATATAATCCTCTTTTGAATACCTTAGAAATCATGATTCATTGAAAGAAATGTAAGAGACGATAGCTAGATACGTACATAGCTTTTCTCCAAAAAAAAAAGTTCAGCATGTCTTCAGAGTCCAAATCAGGAAACTAAAAATTAATGTTTTTTATGTTTTGTTCGGAAATTTGAAATCTTCATTTGTAGGAATTTATACAGGCTATTAATATTATATAATGTACAATAAATATCTTTAAAGTATTGTAGTGACATTTAGACCTCTTCTAGCATCACATCCCTAACAATTGACATCGACAGTCATTTGTTTATAGCTGATTTCATCTTTACCCTTAACAGATGATAAATGAGACCAGATTATAACACCAGAAAGCTGCTTACCATAGACACAACCCGAATCCAAACCATTTGAAAACTCCTTAGTGACAACACCACGTTTTGCATCATGACCATAATAAACTTTCGTTCCTAGAGTAATGTCATCAGAAGTCAAATTTTTCAAATTTGAATTGTAATCTTCCAATTGGTATTCATTCCAAATTTTCGTCCACGGCAGTGACTTTTTGCCACCAACTTTATCATGTCTATCATCTGTTGGAACCTCCCAATTTGGAGGTAATAAATTTCTCATTGTTGTAACGTCATCAATATTTTGATTATTTAAACCTTTATTCCATACTAAACCTGCATGTACAATAACCCCATTTGCAGGATATTCAGCGTGTTTTGATTGCTTTGAATTATAATAATGTGGTACTGGTCCAATTTTTCGAATAGGTGAACATGAACTTAAAAAATCAATGTGTTGAGGTCTCAAATTTTTAGCCAATTTCATCAACTCATCAAGATCATAGGATTCAGAAATTGATAATGTTGAATTAGAATCTGGATTGTTAAGATCATTATAAAATAATGGTGATTTCAAACCATGGAATTGGCAATATCTTTTAAACATTGCAATTTCATGATTACCCAATATAGCTTCGATATTATTATCCATTATATAATCCAATACATTGATTGAATCTGGGCCTTTATTCATAAAATCACCTAATAATATAACATGATCATCTTTACCACCATCATATTTTACATATGCTAAGAATTTTTTCAATTGTTTTAAACATCCATGAACATCACCAATAAGTATAAGTCTTTTCTTCATTAACTTATTATTAAAATTTGGATCATTTATTGATAGTTTTTCTAGATGTTTTTTAACAATTGGGCTTGAATTGCTATCTATATATGGGAATTTTGTAAAATCAGGTATAACTTTAATAGGATCATCTGGATCTGGATTCTCACCTTTTACTTTACTTGGCAAAATTGGGTGTAAGTAGACATTTATATCTGAAACCATTGGAATGTCAGGGATTTGGATACCTTCAGGTGCAAGGGATGGTAATATTATAATCATTGTATAAATTAAGGTAGCTATTGAAATTAATGAAATCGAATAAAACGAATATTTGAGTAACATGTTATCTCTTATAAATGATGGTACTATACTATCATTATTAACTTCGACATAGTATACATCATTTTCATTCTCATTAGACAATGGTGTATATTCAGACATAATTGAATATAATGATGAAAAGATGTATAGAATGATAGAAAACATGATACAAAGTAAATTCTAACTACAAGTTTTACATAACAACTTATTCTGTTATTAAAATAAAATAAAATAAAATAAAATAAAATTTGAATATTGTAAGAGTAAATTTTCAAATAAATTAATGGTTTCGGAAGAAAAATATGCACGTGCCATCAAAACAAGGCCCATGTATATATATATATAAGATGGAATGACGGTTAGTTATTATAATTTGTTAGTTTATAGATAATAAGACTAAAGATCTTTTATGTACAGTATTGTAGAAACAAAATAGATATCATTATTTCTTTTCTTCGGTTTCTTTATCGAAAACATCCAACAAATCACCATTTAGTATACTATCCAACGATTCAGTAATTTGTCTGGTTTCCTCATCTTCTGGCATTGATTTGAGTACCTTTTCCGCTTCATAACCACCAAGGAAAATTTTCATTCTTGTTGTAAATTCTCTCAAATTTGAAATATCGCAATACCAGAACCCCCCAGATGCAATCATCCCCATTGAAGTTGTAGCCAATAAACTTGCATGGGTGACGGCAACCATTGCATCTTTATAAAAACTGAACTTTGGAGGAACATGATTATGTTGATAGAACGTGGGATTGTATCTTCTCTTAATGACTCCTCTGTATGCGATTTTTGATGCTATATAGGTAGCTAACGTGAAGGAATAGAAGATGGCCATTTGGTAGAACCTACGTTCGTTGTACTGAAGGACGGCATCTGTTTTCTTAGAAGGGTCGCCCCTACCGAATATCTTTCCAAAGTCAAAGGACATGGTGTGTTGAATACAAAGTGGTCAATATAGATAATACATACATACATACATACATGTATATTCATTTACACCAATTTCACCAACCACCGCCGACGCTACAAATCTGCGACGCCCACCACTTTCACGCCCCCCTCCGCCAACCTCGCACGAGCGTCTGTCACTCCCTCCTCTCCGCCCACCGCCCTGGACAATTCGCCTACCACCACCGTCCGGAACCCAGCCGCTGCCGCATCCAATGCCGACCACTTCACACAGAAATCCAGTGCGAGTCCCACCACAACCACCTCATCCACCCCGAGTGATTGCAACCACTCCGCACAGTCGGTGGCCTTGCCGCCCCAGACATCCGCAAAGCATGAATAAGTCTCCCGTTGTGGGTCCACGCCCTTGTGCAAAATTTTCATGGGAACCGTCACCTTTCCGAGGGCATCCTGTAATTTCTGGGGCAACTCCGCTCCCCACGAACCCTGGACACAGTGCACGGGCCATAACGTGTGTTTAAGAGTCCGGCCATCACCTGTTGGACAGGCAATGGTTTTCTCACTGAATGGTTCTTGGCCGTGTGTGACGGCAAAGGAGACATGGTTGGATGGATGCCAGTCCTGGGTGGCAACAACGGCATCCCAATGGTGGGAGGAGAGTATGTCGATAATGGGATCCACAACCTCGTCCCCACCAGCAACAGCGAGGGATCCGTTTGGTGGAAGGAAGTCGTGCTGAACGTCGATAATTAAGAGTGCTTTTCCCATTGTGTTAGTTTTAGTTGAAGTATAACAAACAAAGAAAGAGAACAAGACAAAGAGACAAAAGAAAGAGACAAAACAAAACAAAACAAAGACAATTACACTTCCCGATTTGAATCTTCTGATTTCTGATTTCTTCACGGTTTCCTCTTTCGGATTGATGTGCTTTTCAACAAGGCTCAGCGATCACTGTGAATTTTCAGTGTTGTTTTTTTTTTTGTAATACTTCACTTTCCATCCATGAGCCTCAGCTTCTTCTTTCCATTTGGCCATCCAAGAATGGTCTCTCTAGATGATATCATGATGAAGTTGTCCATCAACGACAGCGACAACCTTGATGATTTTTTTAACTTCATTTCTCCCGACTTAATCGGTCAAATTGAAACATATACCCCTGAAATTGATTCAATGACAAGATCTTTATTGTCCGTTCCAAATGAATCTGATAGAGAAGAAAACAAATTGGAGTTTATTACCGTCCTCTCAATCGTCAAAACAATCAAAAATATTCATCTATCTCTTAATGACGTTTTAACTTTAGATTTGGCTAGGAAAATTAATATATTGCTATCATCTTTTGTTTCTCTATTCAAATATCATTTCCAATTACCGACAAATCATAATAATTATGCTTTTAAAAATTTTGGTATTCTATTGGCATCCCCGAATTTAAATATTATTCTTCCATTTTTGAAGTTTATAACCCTTTCAACTGTATCCCTCACCGATTTAAACAAATCTGATAATTTAGAAAAATCATTTACTCTATTATTAAGTTTACATTGTTTTAATTCTGATTTATTCAATTTTCTTTGCAATTATCTTAATACAAATATTACTAAAGATATCATCTTTACCTTTAATTTAAATAACAAGTCAATAAAAAGTGCAAAGTTGAATTCTTTTCCAACTATCTTCCAATTAATGCAAAGATTTAAAATGTCGATCTTACTAGAAGATTCATCACTTATTTCCGATACAAGATCAAACAACCTATTGAATATCCTATTCTATTCTTCATTTCATGGACATTATTTATCTGATTTAATCAACAATATTATAAGTATACATAACAACTTTCAAGATCTATCATATGATTCATTATTCAAAATTTCCAATAATTGTTTACTGAACCAAAACTATTTAGATATTTTAACAATTTACGTAACTTCCACTCCATCCCATTTTGAATCATTAGATATGTATGTTAAGTCTGATTTTCCAAACTTGAAAAACTTAACTGATCTATCGATGTATTTGTTGTTGAAAATTTCTTCCAATTATCTATTAAATTATAATCTATTCATCGTACCAAATAATAAATTATTATCATTCCTTTTGGAATATAATAATCACAATTATATTTCAATTTTGGGAATTTCAGATGACAGCAATCAATCTCAATTGAATATAACTACATTGTTACCAATCTTTGAAATAATTGATCAAAATTTAAAATTAAACTATAATGATGGAGAGTCAGATTTTTTAAAAAATTTCAAAATTTCATTAGTCAATTTGAGTTTAAATTTAGATTCTATTGAAGATTTTATGAATTTAAACAGTTTGTTAATTGATATAGGTTCTTCATTAAGTATTCATGCTTTGGTAGATATTATTCAAGCATTGATATGTATTATTTTAAACAATATTAAGTTTAATAATGATATAATATTTAATAAAATTCCGAAAAAGTTTCAAGATTATTTAGGTTTCCAATTCATACCGCCCGTTTATAGATCAGATATGTCATTTGAGAATAATTTAAGTTTACAAAGAGAAAATTATGGAATTTTATTTAATTCATTATTAGATATTGAAAATTTATCAACTTTCAAATCTACTGATAATTATAATTTATTAGTCGATTCATTAACTTTGATATTATCTATTAAATCAAAAATTTACAAATTCTTAAAAGATTTGAATCTAGAATCTAATGTTTTAAGAATTAATAATAATGAGAATCAAGAGGATAGCCAGCCTTTGAATATTTTTAAATCAAATATATCTACAAAAATAAGTAATTTTAGATCATCCAAGTCATTAAATTACAAATTATTAAACTCATCAATTAATTTGAACTTAATCTCAAATTTATTGATCTTAATTACTTCAGAAAATTTTAAAATCTTGAAAAATGAGGACAACTCGATATCAAGATTATTGAATGAATTTACATTTGACTTTTCAGTATCATTCTTGATAATTTATCAAGAATTTGGATTGTTGAATTTTTTCAAAAATATAAGAGATTTGAATACTCAAAATTTGAAGTTAATTATTCCATCATCAGTATTAATATCGAAATTATTCCAAACACCAATTACTCCGACAACGACAACGACTACGGCAGCGGCTACGACTACAGTTCCAACAACTGAAACATCCACTAATACAACGACAATAGCAAAACCATCTTCATCTTCTTTGCCTTCATCAACATCATTAGCACAATCTGCTAATACAAGACCTGATCCAACATCACCAATTGATATAATTTCCAGTCTATTATTAAAGAATGTTATAGCAAGTAATTTATTAAGACAATATATTGAAATATTTGATGATTCACAATCTAAACCATTTAAACTTTTGAATAAATTTTTAAAATCAAACCCTTCAACTTTGAAACCATCAAAGATAAGTAAAGGAACTGTCGTTTTAGATGTCGGTTATTACGTTGATGCTATTAATCTATAAAATATACTTTTGCTAGAAACTCATAGATTATTTCGTTTATAATGTTTATTTTTTTTTTATTCTAGTATAAGCCTTAAAAAAAAATTAAGAGATGATTAAATGATATAAAACACAAATAAACAAAATGTAACAGAGATTTAAATAACAAGAAGAGAATTTATTTGAATAAGTGTATGTCTATATATACATATATAAAACGATAGTAAATCATGTAAACCATTTGGCAATCACTGTCCTTGCCTCAGTACTATGGTTGTTAATAATTGTCAAACGTTGATCTTCTGGTATCGAAAGCAATAACGATTTACCAGAATTAACAACTTCATTAGCAAATTCACCAGATATTGAGCCATATAATATTGCTTGGACGATATAATCAACAATTTCTGGAATTTTTGACATAATTAGAGGGTTTTGTTGATTAATTAACTTTGTTAAAAATTTATATGATATTTCAGCAGCTTCTTCATTTTGACAAATTGGTAACAAATTAATCCATGAGTTAATCAATTCTTCAATATTAGAGATCGTACTACTATAAGTTTCAATTATTAATGCTAAAGTTGAACACATAAATTCAGTTGCATCAATATTATCTGGAGCTCTTGAATCAGGGATCGAACTCATTTGTGTTAATGATGGAATACAGGCTAAAACAAACGATTGATATTCCAAACTATTTGAAGATTGTGTACAGTAACCAACACATTTTGCCGCACTTTCACGAACTTTGGAATATGATGAGGTTAATGCTTCACCAACGGGATTAATAAATAATTCATTTAATTTATAAGCTTCAGAACCACCATATTTAATCAAATCACAAATTGTTAAAATTGCAAATTTTTTCAATATTGGATTCTCATCTTGAATAAATTTATTTATAATTGGAGTTAATGACATGAAACCAGGTATGAATCTTATACCACAGTTTTGGAAAATTGAACTGATACCCTTACCAACTTCTTCTAATAATTCATCGTCTGAAAAATCATCATCATATTCAGCCACTTCCTCATTATAATCATCATCAATTTCATCACGATTTATAATCCTTTCATCAATATCTGATAAGTTGGTATTGATTGATTTCGATATATTGATCAATTGTTCATCATCTAATGATTGTGATCCCATCATTTCTAATCCCTTATTTAATGCATAATAATATGCAAAATATAATTCAATAGCAGGATCGGATTCTAATTGTGAAATAATTTTATTTGACATACTTCTCCATAATGCAAAAGATTCATTTGATTGTGATGAACCAGTTGAATCAATACAACATTTCAATAATGTTGGCATTGTAACTGCACATGTACCCCTAACACCATCATGTAAATAGAAATCTAAACCAGGAATTACAATTTCATTTGCAATATCCATTACATAAGGGAAAAAAGATGAATCTAAAACTTCTGCATATGATTTTAATAATTCAATTGCTGATGCCTTATCATCCAAAACTGAGGTATGAACTGCAATATGTTTACCTGATAATTGAATAACTTCATAATCTTCATTTTGGTTGATTTCATCCAGCTGATCTTCTTCGACAATTGAAATATCTTGAGTGGCCCTTGCTTGTTCCAATAATGGTGGTATAACAAATGGTAAAAATGGAAGAAACGATTTTCCGATTAATTTACAAACCCTTGACCAACCTTTTTCTAAGTATGATTTAACGATATCATCTTCACCTTGTAAATTATTTTGTAAAATGGTGAAAATTTCTAAAATCTCATTTGCAGTTTCCGAAAATTTTTCCTTTCCAACTGCAGTTGCAATTAATGTTGCACATTCAATAGATTTTGCAATTAACGGTCTACCATTTGCATCCGTATCAGTTTTCATAACTGATAACAATAATGGCATTAATGTATCATAATATTTAATAAACCTATTTTCTGCAGCATCTGCAACAACTGCAATTGTGGTAATAACTTGTTCTTGGACATATCTCTTAGGTGAAGATTTAAGTAAATTTAATAAATTGTTCAATAAATCATCAAGATATGGCTCAATAATATCCTTTGTGGATTCCTCACAAAAATTAACTAATGCAGCAGCTGCATGAGTTTGAACTCTTGGGACATTATTAAGTGATAACTTTGAAATCAAAGCAGGTAAAATCAAATCACCTGAAGTTCTTTGAATAACATTTGCAAAATCTGTTGACATTTGACCTAATGCATTACAACATGCAAATTGAACTCTTGGATGAGAATCATTTAATGAAGGTAAGATTAAATCTAACAATTTTGGAATTTCAGAAATTAAAACATCAGAACAACCCTCGATAGCAGATGATAAGGCCATTAAAGCAGCTTGCCTTTCATGCCAATCTTGAGATTGGAGCATATGTGGTAAATATTGAAATAATGGGCCTGCCAAACATTGACCATTTAATTTAAGTGCAACTCTATCTAGTGATTGTCTTGCAGCATTATATTCTTCTTCATTATCATCTTCATTTGTGTCTTCAGTATTATTCCATTCAGAGCAATCTTCGTCATCAATGCAGACTTCAGTCATCAATTTTAATGTGATTATAACTATTGTATTTGAATATGATTGTTCTCTTTTACACATATTTGGTGAAGATTCAGCAAATGATGTTAACAATTCTAATGCTGTTAATCTTGCATTTGATTCTAAATCTTTATTTTGTGAAACTTCTGAACAGAAGCTAATAATTGTTTCAAACATTGGTTTAAAAATTTTTGGGGCAAGTATGACCAAATCAATTAAGCTTTCTAAAACACTTGCCAAAGCTGTATCATTACCAGTTTGTAATAGTCTTGGCAATGAATTTAATAAATTTGGTAATAGTTGTGATAAAACTGACCATGTTGACTTTGGCAAGTTTTCAAAAAATGCAACAAAAGCCGTACATGTTGCAATTCTAACATCATCTGAATCATCTTCAAACCCAGCATGAAACATTTGTAAAAATGATTCATTCAGATTGTGATTGCTAATGATTTGAGGAGTAGTTGCAATCATTCTAAATGATGATTCTTTCATAATTGGATCATTGCTTTGAGTTGATTGTAAAATAGTTGGTAATAATTCCGGCCATCCAAAAGAATCTTTTGCAACTTCCGCTATTGCATCTGCTAATTTATGCCTAACATTCTTTGTCTGTTGACTATTGAAACCCTGTAATAATATACGACGAATTTCAATCTTTGCACCATCTGAAATATGATCAATTTGTCTATCAGTAACAGAATAACCTTGATAATTTGGTGATTTAATTGCAAAACGTCTAAATAAAACAGCTGCAAAAGCTCTCGTATTTTCTTCACTACCAACAGCTGCTTGTTCCGCAAGAAATGCCAATAAAATATCGATTTTTTCCTTTGTAAACCAATCATTATTTAACGCAGCTTCAGCTTGTTTACGATATGAGTTATCATTTGAAGAAAGGGCAGAAAGTAAGTTTGTCAAAGTTTCATGAATATCCGCTGGAATCATTGACATGGTAGCTTAAGGGAAGAGTCAAATATGGGAACCAAGTGGATTGAATTTAAACTACAAAAATCACGGAATTGTTTTAACCTTTAATGGGTTAATTATAAATAAATTTCATATTTTATTTTTCACTTGAATGAAAAAGGAAAAAAAAAAAAAAAAAAAAAAAATCCAAAATTCAAAATTGCTGAAAAATCTGTGGTGCACAGATGTGGTGGGGAAATTGAAAATTGAAAATTTTAAGATAATAAAAAATTTATTTAAAATTTTTAAAAGTTTTTGAATTAGAAGGAAAAAAAAAAGTAGTTTAGAATTAATCTGTCAAAAGGTACTTTGAATAGAGTAGAATAATACCAACACACAATGGGATTGGCAGGCACAAGAACAAAGCAAAGATTTGGATTAGATCCAAGAAATACCCATTGGTCGAATAATACAAGTAGATTTGGACATAAACATTTGATTAAACTAGGATGGAAGCCAGGAAATGGTTTAGGATTATCCAGTAATGCTTTGACATCACATATCAAAATTACATTGAAGAATGATAATTTAGGCTTGGGTGCAAATCTGGCTAAAAAGAAGGAAAAGTCAGATGAATTTGATAGTGGTGAAAATGTTCATTTAGATGCATTTCAAAGATTATTAGGTAGATTAAACGGTAAAGAAGAGGCTATTACGAAAGAAGTTGATAGAAAGAGAAATGAAAGAATTTTAAATGGTCGTTGGGGTATTCATTTTGTAAGAGGAGATACATTATCTAGTACATGGGATAAAGAAAATAGACATTTAAAAAGTACAATTATAGTAAGTCATAAACGAAAAGCAGATGATAATGAGGATGAACAAAAACATGCCAAAAGATCAAAGAAAGATAAAAAGGAACGAAAGGAGAGATCTAGTGAGAAAAAAATAAAGAAAGAGAAGAAGAATAAGAAGGATAAGAAGGATAAGAAGGATAAAAAATCTAAAGATAAGAAAGAAAAAAGAGAAAATGTAGAACAGGGAGACAAAAAAGACAAAAAAGACAAAGAGGACAAGAAAGTAAAGAAAGAAAAGAAGGAAAAGAAGGAAAAGAAAGAAAAGAAAACCAAAGTTACAAGAGAATCAATGTTAAAGCCAAAATCCGAAATAACGACATCAAACGTTTTAGGAAGTAAAATGGCTTTACGTTCAAAATGGATTAGACAAAAACGAGCTGCCGTTATGGACGAAAAGGCACTGCAAGAAATCTTTATGATTAAATAATTAATAGCCAAAATTTATTTTTTTATAGGTTTTTAATTGTTATAAATAAAATAAAAAAATTTTAAATGTAAAGTGTACATAAAGAAAATGAAAAGTTAATTTTAAAAGAGAAAGACTAGTAAACTATAAATAAATGAAAAAACTGTATATTGAACGGAATTTCGTCATTAGAATAACATCATTGTAATTGAACCAATAACGAAGGAACCAACTACGGTAATAACATACATTGATGAAATACCAGACTTGTGGAATGGTGATTCAAGAGATGATGCTGCACCCTTTGAAGTGGAAGAGATACTTGAAACTGATTTCTTTGAAGATGAGTCTCCTCCAGTTGCTGAAGAAGAAGCAGCTTTAGTTGAAGTTTTAGCGGATGAAGTTCCAGAGGTAATTGCATTACTGTAAGTTTGACCCGCTGAAGCTGATTTAAGGACAGCAGAACAGGTAGATTGGGTAGAAGATGCTTTAACAATAGTTGCAGAACCACTAAAATCACATGCAGATTGATTCTTATTTTGAGCAAGATAATATTTGTTTAAAACATAAGCTAACTTTTCCTTTGGAGAACAGAATGAGAAAATACCATATTTAGCAGATACACCATCAGCACTGATATCTGCACATGAGACGTAATTACAAACAAGACTGAATAAAGTACCATAATCTTCTTCACTAACACTATCAGAGACGGTACATTGGACAGATTCAGCAACACATGAACAAACATCAGCATTTGGTGGTAATGGTAATGCAGTTGCAGCCTTCCAATAAACATCAGTTGCTGGACAAGACAATTGATGTGCACTTGCAGACGCAACAGATGCTTTAGCTGAAGTTGGTGAAATTGAAGCCATTTCAGATTTTAAATAATTGAAATCAGCTAAAGTTGAAACTTTACCATCATCAAGAGAGACTAAACCATAATTATTTTCTTCTTCAAAATACATATAAACAATACCACCAGACCAGACATCGGTCATTTCACTTGAGAAAATAGCTTGAACTTCGGTGAATTTTCTTGGTTGAATAACATTACAACCATATTCAGAGAAAAAGACAGGAATTGTTAAATTAGAAAATTCTTCAGTTCTGTCTTGATAACCAGATTTTGCAAAAGTAGAATCACCACACCATTCATACATATTGATACCGTAAAAATCAGCCTTAAGATCATTGGCACCACAAGCAAAATAATCTGCTGATGGAACTCTAGTATCAGAATCATCATTAGCAGAATAACCAACAGGAATATTTCTGTAACCCTTTTGTGCAATATAAGCTTTAGTATCTCTGATTGCAGCCTTAACGAATGGAGCGGAATTAGTATTTGTTGAGTTAGTAATAACTTCATTACCAGCAAAGAAACCTAAAACGTTATCGTATTGTTGCATCATATCAACAACAGAAGTATATCTTTCATATAATTCAACTGTCCATTCAGGATCAGTTGTAATGATAGATTCATCTGGGGAGGATAAATCAGCAATGACATAAATACCAGCATCTTGTAAAGCACTCATACAAGCATCATGATTAGCAGTTGCATTAAGAGCGTAAATTCTAACGACATTAGTATTCAGTTGGGTTAAATATGGAATATCTCTCTTACAAGATTCTTCATCAGCTAAAGGATCGACAAATGTGGCATTGGTAGTTAAACCTGCAGTATTTTGTTGGTACGCAATACCACGAATGTAAAATTGTGAACCGTTATTTGCGTAGAAAAATTTGTTACCAACAACTTCAATAGTTGGGAAACTATCAGCAGTGACAATAGCAGCAAGAGAGGAGAGCCAAGCGAGTGTATTTCCGAACTTCATTGTACGTGTAGATTATAACGATGCTGGGAGGTGGGACAGAACAAGAAGGAAGAGGTAAGAGGAAAAAAAAAAAAGAAGGAAGAAGATGAAAGTAAAGAATATGGAGGTTGTGGAAGATGAAAAGAGCAATTCATCTCTAATTAACTAAAACTAATTAACTAAAAATAAAAGAAGAGAAGAGAGAAGAGACCCACTTTACGCGGTGGCTTGGATCAAAATCTCTCTGGTGTGTTTACCTTTTAGTGCGGAGCGGAGCGCGCTTGCTATTGGTCAGAGCGTGTCTCCAGTCTTACGAGAACAGAACAGAACAGAACAAAACAGAACAGAGGGTGGAGAGGGAGAGGGAGAAGGAGAGGGAGAGGTAGCAGTAAAATCTCACTTCAACTTATCTGACATTCTGCTATGAAATGATAAGGTTATAAAATTGTACAGCAAATGAAGAAACCCATGTACAAAACAAAAAAGAAAAAGAAACGAAAGTCTAATAATAGATCTCGGAATGAAAAATGAAAAATGAAAAATGAAAAAAAGAATCATAGAAATTAGAAATTAGAAATTAGACAACTAGCTTTCAAGGTTCTATATATTCATATATCCAATAATTAATAATTATACTTACCACTTCCCATGGAATGGGATAAACTTATCAAAAAAAATTTACAGCCAAAAAGTAGTAAACTCCTTTTCAACCGGCTTCGACTGTACAATTGTATGTGGTGCACGTGATCCTGTATCATTATTGTCTTGATGATTCGGTTGAATTAATCCAAAGGTTTCATCTGGTAAAATTTCATTAAGTTCTTTCCCGAATCCAATCGAAACAACCAATGGTGCAACTAAAATAATAGCAAAAAATAATAAACTTAGAAAATAAAGCATAGCATACTTAGTTGCTTCTCTCCTTCTCCTATTTTCCTTTGATGTAGTAAAAATTGGTTGTCTTAATTTACGCATTGGATTAATCCACATAATTATACATGAATGCCAATGATCAATATATGGAATAAATAAAGCTGGTGTTAATATTATTAAAATTGCATGTCCAATAAAAAAATCAGCACTAAACAAACTCATTTCACTAATTTTAACAATAAATTCTCTTAATGGTTGTGTAAATGCATATTTTCCTAGAAGAATCCATTTGCCTGACCACCATGCCCTATTACTTAAATCCTCTTTCAGTTCTCTACTTAAAATGAATAATTTACAACATTGCATTATTGTTCGTTGTAAAAATAATGATGCAATAAACAAAATTAATGTTCTATTAAAATTAAATCCTTCTAAAACCCATATTAATTCAAATGTAATAACATGAATAATAACAGCTGCTAAATGTGCAATTGCTGCCAAAACTGATGGAATTTTAGTACAACATAAACTCAAAATTGGACCAGCAAATAATGACAGTGGAAATATTAACATTAACACTAATGAATTTAATATGTTTGGAAAAAATGTAACAATAGCCAATCTTATAAGTAAGTTAACATCCTCTGGATCTTCGACACCTGATTGAGAATTCATAAACAAATAAGCAATAACAATAAAAAATGTTTGGATCGAAGGTGCAATAACCTCAGCGAACAATGTATTCATAAATGGAGCCTTTTTATTATGTTCTTGAATTCTCTCTGTACCATCTTTAAACTTAAATCTCTTGAATCCCGTAAACTTTGATCTTGTGATTCTTGTAAATGTAATCCATGAATTCAAATGCCATTTAGAATTACCCCTACTTAACCATCTAATAAATTCCCTATAATCTAAAAAGAAATCAGTCCATGAAAATTGATGTGGATTAAATAAAAATGGTGACAAAGTCAATGAAATTAATGTAATCCAAAACCATAGAATCGAAGGCTGCCACATTGTAATGGTAGCAAATAGTAATAGTAAAAACAATCTGGCACCTGAATATATTGATGTTGGAGCATACGCTGAATATAATCTAGTAAAAGAAATTCTTGTAATTGAAAATCCACGTCCAGTTGATATATATCTTGCACCACCAAAAATAATATCTTTTTTCAATGAGTCTGTATAAATTTGACAAACAAAAACTTCAAATATAGGAGATAATGACATAAAGTGCATAAATAATCTGCTACTTGCTTTCCAAATACCCCGTTCTGATAATTCATGTAAAACCAAAGGAACGAAAGAAATAAAGAAGCAAATGAAAATGGATAAAACATATCTATAAACCCAATCCAAAATAGGTTGAACGTTTTGACATCCAATTGGAATTTGTAAATCGGTAATTGGCACATCTTTACTATAGATACATGGAATCACCTCATAGTTTAAAGCACCCAAATTAACAACAGTCAACATAAAAACTTCTAATGATAACATTATAAAAAGGTTGTTAATGTGAAAGCCTGGATGTGCATAATAAAATGATAAAAATCTATCTAAGGACATTTGATTACCAATATAATAGTATTCCCTTGAAAGAAGTTGTTCACCCATACCACCTCCAATCTTAGTGGTGAAATTTAAAATAGAACTAAAACCTAAATCTCTGCCTTTACCACATTGATAATAATCACAATGTTTTATTCTACCGCCTCTACATATTGCATTCATGCCAGCATATATATCCTCATTTAAATGTAAACCTTTTTGAGCTTTGGAAATCCCACCTCTTGTATTCATAAAAATTGCATTCAAAAAATCTGGATGGCCATAATGCAATTTCCCCCCGATTTCAGACAATGTACGAGCAAACATTGTACCAAATGTTTGCTCCTTTGATGCTGCAACATCACCTAAAACACCAGAATTTTCTGAAAAAATATATTCCCTGGCACCTAGAATGGCGACAGGGCTTTTGTTTGTATAACGAGCGGAAGGAATGTATGGATAATCTAAATTATCTTCCAAATTTTCAAACTCTGCTAAAACTGATCTGATTTTCAGGCATTCCTCCAAATAATTATCTTGATTAGCATCAATAACTTGAATAAACTCACCTCTGTAATAAATAACAGAAAGATTTTGATTATCAGATTTACCATCACCTAAAATTGGATTACCAGATAATCTGATTTTGAACTTTTGCTTTAATAAATTACCTTTTTTCATTGGGTCACTTTCATCAATTTTTTCATCAACAGTATACAAAACAGAATAGTATTTAGCTTCGTTTGTATCAGGATCGACTTCCTTGTCAAGAGATGAGATCAACATAGTTGGATAAGTATTAATCATTGCTCTTAAATTTGCATTCTCTAGTTCGTTGAAAGACTGTAGTCTTTGCATTGATACTAACATTCTGAACTTTCTAGCTGCCATAATATCCAAATAATTTTCAAATGTTTTAGGACTTTTGAAATAATCTTCCAGTTCTGGATTTTCAACTTTATGTAACAATTTGATTGCCCTTTGATAATTCATAAATCCCGACACAGTTCTATATAACGTTTGCGTTTTCAACGATGCCCAAATTCTGGTCCTCATAACATATTCTGGCGCAGATGACCTATAACCAACACAATAAAGAGGTAAATCATTAATCTTGTTATCAATAAAATCATTCTCAGTTTTAACTCCACCTGAACCAGTACCCAACGCAAAATGATTATTAATTTCTGTTTGATCTTTTGTAGCTTGTGATAATGCCATAATTTTTGTATCAGCAACAAAATATTTCCATTCATTAGGGTGCATCACTTTCAAATACTCTAGTAACGACATTTTCGAGCTTGGATCTTGTTTAATGATTTCTTTCAATTCAAGAAGGATTTTCTCAGAATAATGTGGAATAAAAACTGTAAATTGAGGCATCGCTTCAATTGGGATTGGTTCTGGTATTGAAGTACTTAAACTTTGTGCAAAAAATGAAATTCTTCTTTCAGCTTCTGAATTTGGATCAAAAAAGTCAGTTATATCGTTACCACTATCATCTTGACACAAAAAAAATGAAGAAGCCCTTAATGACATACCTCCAGTAGTTTCATCTGGAACTAATGAATAAATCATTTTTTGGGCTTGATCCTGAGATAATAAATGTTCACGATACAAAGATATAATAAACGCATTCCAAATTTGGGAAACTAAAAAGATATTATCATATTTAACTTCCAGTTTGGATGTTGCAAGAAGTTTAGCATATATACGTGTTGGCAATCTCGTAAAAACATTTCTCCATGGCGATAACATTGAAATACCACTTGAAAATGATAATGATAATGAAATCACACAATTCCAAATAATATACCATAGGTAAGTGTCTAGAAAAAATAAAATTAAATCAGTTAGAAACATAAGACACAAAACAAAAATGTTTTGATATTGGCAAAAAGTATCCTTTAAAAAATAGTCACCGTAGCATCTTGATAAGTCCATAATATGTAAGTTTCTAATAGGATCTCTTAATGAAAGTGTTAAAAAGATATATGATTCTGTAAATTTGGCACCAAACACTAAAAACCATAATATTATCGATATTATTCGGCTTGATTTCCCTAATCTTGGAAATGAGCCTGTAAAAATTTTTATTGGATCATAAATAGATTTCTGTGAAAATGAAAAATTAAATAAATTAAATGGTGCTTGAATTGAAAGCCAAATTGTAGTTAATATTGAAATTACTAATTGAACAATTGAAACAATTAAACCTGTACGTGAAACGGCATCTAAAGGGATATATCCTAAAACAAAAACAGATGGAGCAAAATTTATAATCGTAATTAAAATTAATAGAATGAGACGTTTCCATAATTTAGGTCTACCTGGCCATTTCCTTGGAACATACGAAAATTCAAAAATAGTTGCCAAAATTTGAACTATACAACCAACTGTACTTCCTAGTGCAACAATTGAGAATCTTGATTGTAATGTAGGTTGATTATTTAAAAAATAACTGTAGTCGGCTGTGTATAAAGTTGGAGCATTAAAACTTGAATAATACCAAAAAATATTTAAATGAATGATCCAAATCCTACTAAAATTCGTTGCTAGATGCCACCATGATCTTTTTTCTTTATATGTTTTGTAAAATGAATATTTCCACAAAACTGAATCAAGTTTATCATATCTTTTTTCCTTTGAAAAATCAACAAATCTTTCTTTACCATTTTTAGAAACCTTCAAATTTTTTATACCTTTGTAATACCAAAAAAGTTGATTCATATCATCATAACCTATAATCTGATCATGATCTTTCTCAGATCTAGTATACTCACCATCATATAATTTATACTGTTGATCTCTGTAGTACTCATATAATGGGGTAATAATACGATTTAAATAATCATTGGCAGGATATTTGGTATCTAAAAAATTTTCTCTAATGTGATTCATGTGATCAAGGGCACATTTGAAAATAAAACATAGTAATTCAGGAACAAATCTCATATTGTTGGCTTCACCCCAGATCATTAAATAAAGAGCTGTTTGGTAGACCATATCATCCGGAGTGAGTTTATACATTCTCTTTCTCCAATTGTTCTCTACAATTTCTGATTTCTTTGTAGCATACAAATCAACATCTAACATTGATTTTTCCTTTTGTGTTTTTCTTTTTGTAAATGTATCAACACCTTCTAATAATTCGGGATCTTCATCGAGAGCTGCACAAAAATACCATTTTCTATAGTTTGCATGTTCACCTCCAATATATTCAGAATGAAGAGTGGTTAAAGCCTTTCCTGCAGAAAAACGACTAGATTTTGAATCTAATTGAGACATAAACAATTCATAGACATTTTCACAATTATCCTTTTGAAAACCAAACATTTCACGGACTTCCACAAATATCGTATAAATATCAGAGGATGATATTGGTTGATCCTGGTCAGTATTATAAGAAAAATATAGATCTGAATCTAATTTCTTTTCACTTTCTTCTCTTAGTTCACGTGCAGACTTTTGATGAAAACTGAAAGGGGGAACCGTTGTTGGTTCATTGACTAGTATATTCGAATTTTCCTGTTGCTCTTGAACGTGCATTGTATTATGGGTAACAGCACCGGGTGGTTGATCTTCGGCAAAATTGTTATATGTTAAGTAGTCTTCCATTCCTGTAATATATAAAGAGAAGACAGTTAAAGCATATCTTTCTAGGAAGGCAAAAGGTGGAAATCTAAATCATTTCAAGTAGTAAGGCAGATATGGCTAAAAGTTGCCCTGTTTTATTATACGAAATTTCAGGAATTCGATTTTCCAAAATATTGTAATTATTATAATAATATGATGGGTATTTTGTTAAAAGTAGTGTGGTAGATGGTACCGTCATAGAAGGAATTCATCATTATATTGTAACAAATTGATTCTTACCAATAATTGGTTGTACTATAAATAATAGAAATCTGTGATGTGAAGTGTACATTTTTTGAGATAATATATATAGAGATCGATAGATTGCACGCTCCGGCCAAAACATGTTGTCACGTGATTGTAGATCAAAATTTATTAAAAAAATTCTGAATTTTGAATATTTTACTTGAATATTCTTAAACTAAAAATGAATAACGAATAACCCTTATTTTTCAAACCTTTTCCAACATGAATATTAAACCATTTTTTTAAAATTTTTGAAAGGTGGTTTAGAAAGTATCGCCGTAGTTTATGAATTGTTTGAGAAGCACAACAAGAAAAATGACAACATTATCACTTGCACAACTAAAACCACCAAAAAATACTGGCATGATGGAACTTGACAAGTCAAAATTTAGTATCCATAAAAAAGTTTGGGCACTAATTCTTCCAGAAATCAGATATGTTAATGAATTTTTAGGTAAAAAAGCAAGAATCAATAGTGAATCGTCGATTGTATTAACGATTCCTCAGCATTCATCCTTGGTTGAATTTACAAAAGATGAATTATCATCGTCTCTATTTAATAAAATTAGTCCGAAAAATTCAAAGCTCAAGGCACTTTTATTAAAGGAGGATATCAGAGTCACTGAGAAGGATGAAAATAATGTTAATACTGAGAACTATGAACCCGAATTACTCAAAGAAAAAATCACTAAAGAGCAGTATTATAGATTAAAGGAATTAGACGCAATCTATAAAATATATCAATTGACTTTTGATTTTGAATATTGGTCATACGATGATATACTCAAAGCAATTTTACCAGATGAATTAATTGAACAAAGTCCGAGTGCATTTACGATTGCGGGACATTTAGCACATTTAAACTTAAAAGAACAATATATGCCTTATAGAAAGATTATTGGAGAAATCATTTTAGAAAAGTTTCCAAATATTAAAACAGTTGTCAATAAAACAAATAACATTACATCAGAATTCAGAACTTTTGAAATGGAACTCTTATCAGGTGAAAACAATTTTGTTGTTACTCAGAAAGAAACAGGATGTAGCTTTACCTTTGATTTTCAAAAAGTTTATTGGAATTCAAGATTGGCAACTGAACATGAAAGGTTAATTAAATCATTCAAGACAGGAGAAATTGTTTGTGATGTAATGGGTGGTGTCGGGCCATTTGCAGTTCCAGCTGGTAAGAAACCATGTTTAGTATTTGCTAATGATCTTAATCCAGAGTCTTATAAATACTTGAAAATAAATATAAATACAAATAAAGTTGAAGCGTTCGTTAAGGCATTTAATTTAGATGGTAGAGAATTCATTAAACAATCTCCCAAAATTGTTATGGACTTTCAAAAATCAACTTCTCAAATTAATTATACACCTAGACAAACAAGCACTAACCAAAGCAAATCAAAGAAAAATCACGATGCAGAAGAATCTGGAAAACAGCCAAATAAGAAAAGAGCATGTACGTTTGATGTTCCATTGTTTATTTCCCATTATGTAATGAACTTACCAGATTCTGCAATTACATTTGTTAGTTCTTATATTGGCCTTTATAGTAATGGATATCCAGATCTGTCATTTGAAGAAGTTAAACAGTTACCAGGATATAAATTACCAATTATAAATGTTCATCATTTTGAAAAATATAAAGAAGAGGAAATGGTTGATAAAGACGTTGAAAAAGAACTTGAAAGAAGAATGCATGCAAAAATAGTTGAAGAATTAAATTATCAAATACCTATAGAGAAAATTAGTTTCCATATAGTTAGACAAGTAGCACCATGTAAATTAATGTATTGCATTTCTTTTGAATTACCTGAAGAAGTTGCGTTTGCTAAATAAAAAACATAATATATAGATTTACTAAGATAAAATTGATAGTTTTTCATTTAACATTAAAATTTTATAAAATCACTAGCATTTATTTCTAATTGGAATGCTGCAAAAAATAAGAAAAGACATGTCATGATTTATATTGATAACAATGTACCCGCTCTTTTTCTCCATCTAACTGCACTCCAGAAAGAACCGTAACTCCATGTCAAGTTTTCTGCACCTTCCATAAAACCGCTGTATTTATTGAACTGTTCACTCATATGACCATTTTCATCAACATGATCTCTAATAACATCTAAAAATGAATCAGCATATGACATAAGTGATAATGTAGTCTCGTTAAAAGCCTGTGAATAAAATGGCAGTTTAACTCTGTTTGATTCCGTATTTGGATCCAAACTAACAAATGAAGAATAGAACGAATATTGATCCTTTGTGATAGTTAAATCCTGATTGTAAAAGTAAAGATAATAAATCATTTTATAAATTAATTCGGCTGCAGAGGCAGTAGAAATAAACCATGGATTACCTTCACTTAATCCAATACCATCATAAATATCTTCTGGATATCTACCCAAAGCAACACCTGTACCAAATGGAGTATCTTTATGATTAATTGGATATCTATATCTCATATCATTAATAAGCGCAGTTAAAGTACTCAAAACAGCCGAATCTCCAACCGAAAATGGAATATCAATCATATCAGTACCATCATCAATATCATGGGATCTTAAACATGCTAAAACCGATGCAATATCTAAACTTGTTCTTCTACCTTGAAATATTAATGAAGGAGTTTCAATCAGATATGGAATATTTGGATTTTTAAAACCTGATTCAACTAAAATAAAGTATCTCAAGGCAGTAAATGATAACCTAAGTTTTATATTGAACTCAGCATCATCAAAATCTTGGGAAAGTTTTATACCTAATTTTAATGCTTTAAGCATTGTCAAAGAAGTAAATAAATGAAATGAATCAACTTCTTCCCATAAATCAAAACCATTTTTATTCCAACTTTGCATAACATAAGTCAAATCAGGTTTTATAACTTCATTGTAAATAAATGTCATATTAGATAATGTTGGATCCTGAATTTCGAGATCATTATTTAACAAAAGTTCAAGATATTTGGCAATCGTAATAACCCTTAAACCTGGACCATCCCTTTGAGGTCTACCCCAATGTTCATCAAAGGTTGTGCCATTGGGCATAAATTTAGGTTCACCTAAACCTTCATAGGATTCCCAAGTACCTGATTTATTATCTAATCTTTGTAAATAATAATTGTTTAAAATATAAGATTCAACTGTCTTAATCAATTTTCTGGCAAATGAAGAATCTAGATTATCTTGGTGATCCTCTAAATATTCAATTAATGAACCAATTGTAATGGCAGAATCTCTTGTCCATTGATAAAAATAGTTTGGTTTAAATATAGAAGGAGATGCAATGACTGCACCACTTGAAACATTTGTTGAATGAATTCCTACACCTCCAATGTTGGATAGGATACCATTAAATGAAATTTCCGTTTGTTGAACAAGCCATAATTCAAATGAAGTATCTGTTGAATCAGATAAGTTATAGGCACTTATTATACCGGAATCTATATAATTTTCAGATACTAAGTGCTTCTTGGTCGAAAAGAAAAAGTCAACAATAGATTTAAGAAAACTACCTGACAAAGGAGTCAACTCCGAATAATTAATCAGCTGATAAGGAAGTGAAAAGACCGGGTTTGTAAGGCAAAATACTGCCAGTAAAGTTAGTAGGAATATACTATTGGAACGTAACCACATTCTTTGATAATATAATAGATTCTCTTGAGTGTATGAATGGTGTATTGAAAGTAATCTAATAAATAGGCGTTAAAAAACTTTGAGAAGTAAAAAAAAGCCGATGGGAAAAAAAGTAAGCAAAGAAATTTAAAGATAAAGAGCACACTTGTGTAATTATTTGGCAAGTAAAGTACTTTTTATAAACTTTATGTGATAGAGAAACAAAACAAAACCAGAAGAACAAACTGTTCAAAACAAGTAGAAACGGGAAAAAAAAAGAAGGATCAAACCGGAAAATCAAAATATAAATGAAAATTTTCCAAGCCCCGGCCAAATTCCAAATTCCCGAACCATTATAGAGTCATCAACGAATCATGCACTTCTGGGGGGAAAAGTGGGGAAATTCAAAACAAAATAAAACAGGGTATTGTATATTGTATTATATTAGCAGAATAGGGTATAAGGTAAACAATAAATCGTTGTATGTTTACGAATTCATTCTTTTTTTGATGCATGTATATATATATATATTACTAATTCTTCTTTATAGTCACGTTTCCCTAGTATGGTGGTTTCCTCGTGACTACTTTGATCAATAATATTAATATATTGTATATATTTAATGATCATCTCCTGTGTCATTCCCTGATCTTCTTTAGGTTTTCGTCTATTTTCAAAATTTCAAACTAGTGGCTGTTGTTGTTAAATTAGTCTGCATATTGGCCATTTACCATGTTTATTATTTATTCAATGATCGGTGTTATTTTGTGGGGTATATCCGGATGCGCCGATCGACCTTGGATTCCGAAAGTCCGTTAACTTCACGGAGAGAAGGGTGAATCACTATGTAATATACAATATACTTAGATTGTGATTATTTTTGATCCTTGATTCATCATTTCTTCTCCTCTATCTTTCATTCCTTTTTTTGTCTTGGTAAACTTGTAACTAAACAAAATATTAGCAATGCCTCAGGAAACTAAGAAGCTCATTGAAATTCTCTCGAAATATGCCACATGTGATATGTCTGACGCTTTGGTCAAATACAAAAACAAATACGGTGGTTCACTTCCAAATCTAAAACGTTATTCATCAAATGCAGAAAGAAAAACAATGGTTGGTAAAGCATATACCGTTTTGTTTGCACCAAAGGATGATCCCAGAGATGCAATCGGTGGGGGCTATATTGATAAGTTACCTGAAGATTCAATTTTAGTTATTGCAACAACGCTCAATCTACAGAAGAAAGATGCCCCATTTACCAAGATGACAAATGCCTTATATGGGGGCTTAATGTCTACAAGAGCTAATTATTTGAAAAGTAATGGTACGGTTGTATTCGGTAGGGTTAGAGATATTGATGAACATATAGAATTAAACAGAGATGTATTCTCATTTGGATTGGGATCTGCTGCTCATGGTCCAGTTGTTAAAATGGTCGGTATTAACGTTCCACTTGAAATTTTAGTTGATGGATATCCTGAACCTTATATTGAAACAATCAATCCAGGCGATATAATTATGGGTGACGATAATGGTGTTGTTAAGGTCCCTAATGATGAAGAATTGGATTCAATTCTAGAGTATATTCCTAAAAGAGTTCAAGCAGATACTCTTGTTAAACAAGACATTTTGAATGGTGAAGAATGTACCCCAGCACAAAAGAAAAGAAGAGCTGGCCTTTAATGTCTCTCTTGCCGTTTTTCAATTTTAGGAATAATTATAGATTTTTGATTTTTTATTTTCTTATTGGACCGCAAACTTAAAAGAGAATTTTTTAGAAATTAATTTTATTCTTTAGAATGGCAAAACATGAACATGTAGCCTTCTTTATATCTATTTAAACAGATTATTTATTTAATACAATGGTAAAAGATACATCATACTATGATTTATTGGAAGTTCAAACTACCGCAACTGAGCTTCAAATTAAAAAATCATACAGAAAACTTGCAATTAAATATCACCCAGATAAAAATCCAGGAGATGAGGAAGCAGCAGAAACTTTCAAGAAAGTTAGTCAAGCATATCAAGTCTTAAGCGATAAAGAGCTCAGGGCTAAATATGATCAATATGGTATTCAAGAAGGTAAAACTTCTGAAATGGCAGATCCAGAGAAATTTTTTGATGAGATATTTGGTGGTGAATCATTCGTCCCTTATGTTGGTGAATTAACATTATTGAAGAATTTAACAAAGGAAATGGAACTACAAAATCAACAACAAGAAACTACTGAAGTTGAAGAAAGAGAAAAGGAACAGGCTGATCGATATTATCAAACTCACAAATCAACTTCCGGTAACAAGTTTTTAGGTGATCATAATTTAGATAATTTATCACCAGAGGAACAACAAAAATTAGTCGAATCGGAAAAGAAGAAGCAACTTGATGCAGAAAGAGAGAAATTAGAGGAAGAACAGCGTCTTCATAGAGAAGAAATTCAAAAAGAATTAACCACAAAATTAATTAATAGATTATCATTATATACCGAAACTGATAAAAATGACGATATAGTTAAATCTTTTCAAGACAAATTCAAAGAGGAAGCAGAGCTGTTAAAAATGGAATCTTTTGGTTTGGAACTATTACATACAATTGGTTTGGTTTATTATAATAAAGCGAGTACGTTTTTAAAATCCCAAAGTTATTGGGGAATTGGTGGTTGGTATGGAGTTTTGAAGGAAAAAGGTGGTATAATCAAAGATACCTATTCAACGATAAGTATGGCATTAGATGCACAAAAAACAATGGAACAATTGGCCAGTATGAATGAACGTAGAGAAAAGGAGGCAGATAAAGAATCGAAAGTAAACCAGCAAAATGAAGATGGAAATTCAAATGAAACTTCCTCAACTCAGGAAACCGTAAAAATTCCAAAGGATACTTCTCATCAAGAAGAAACTAAAAATGCAAATAAAAATAACAATGATAATGAACCAGAAGTTAAAAAGGAAGAAAAAGTCGATGAGGAACCTGTTCCTACTGATGAAGAGATTGCAGAAGTTGAGAAGCTGCTTATGGGTAAAATTTTAGCAGCAGCTTGGAAAGGATCACATATGGAAATTTCATCAAATTTAAGGGAAGTTGTATCCAACGTACTTTATGATGAATCAGTTCCTTTGAATAAAAGAATTGAAAGAGCTGAAGCATTGAAATTAATAGGTTCAGTTTTCAAAAAAGTTGAAAGATCTAAATGGGAAGCTGAAGAAGCAAAAATTTTTGAAGAGTTAGTGGCTGAAGCAACCCAAAAAAAGACAAAGACGAAATAGGGGTTAGATAACAATAAATGCTTAAATTTATAGAAAATTTATATATATATATATATAATAATTATAGTTTTCATATTATGTACAGAGAGGGAATGTATAACAACCGACTTAGCAAAAAAACTAATATTGATTGATTGGTTATTTTTCGACGGAATAATAAACCTTTCTTAAGTCGACAACCTTCTTACCTCTTTCTAAAGCCATTTCATCGGCTGTTTTTTGTTTCAATAATGCTTCTATAGTACACTTAACAACATTCATCTTATTTCTTGATCTATAAACTTTGGATGATAAATCTTTAATACCAGCACATTGAGCTAATTCAAAAACCATTGGGTTACACCTTAAACCTGAACCTGGAGGAGCAGATCTTAGATGAACCACAGATGCACCGTATTTGTGTTCTATATTACCATATATTGTTCTATCTTCTAATCTTGGAACTTTGACTAAGTTTTTAACTGCTTGCCAATGAGCTTTTAAAATTGCAGTACCTGGTTCTTCTGGGTCTTTACCTTCACCGATCCCAAGCATACCATTACCATCACCAGCACAAACTAAAGCATAGAATGAAACAATTTTACCCTTTGAAGTTTGATTTTTAACAGTCTTTAAAAGTAATGTTTTAACTTTTAAACCAAAAATATACCTTTCATCAAAACCTGTTGCCAAAGACAATTTCTTTGCCAATTCACCTAATTCGGATCTTCTCTCATTACCTTCAACATCCAAAATTTGGTCTTTTGGAATGTCAACTTTGTTAGGTTGTGAAATTTCAGTGAAGGAATTTGGTTTTAAATCTTTATGATCAAAATAATCATTTTTCTTTGTAAAGTCAGTCATAAAATGTGGAGCAAATTGAACTGGATTTAATTGCCTCTTTGCAAAATGTTTAGGTTCAATAACACTTTCAGCCTTAAGAATAGAATCAACCACTTCAGGGTCATAATACTTAAGTAAATATTGCATATGGTTAACTTTTTTTGGATCTAAACTTTTAACCTCCTGGTTTAGTATTATTCTCGAAGAAGAAAACACACGTTTGCTGGTTGTAGAAAACATGTTGATGGATATGGTTACGTATGTGGAACACTGAATTTAAGAAGCACAATTAGTTAAGTTCATCATTATAACTATGAAATTCATGAACCAAAACTTTTAAACTCTCGAAAATGGAAAATCTAAAAGATGAAGAACTCAAAGTAAAATTCTCAAAATTTCGCGACTATCGACGTAAAGTTTTTTCATTAGGTTTTAAGGTTCCTACTATGAACAAGTTTTATAGAAATTATACAAGTTAAAGATGTGAAGAATGCTAATCAAATCTTCTTTGGAGCAAGAATGGCTTGTGGTAATTTGTTAAGAGGCTGCTCACCAATCATAACATTTGCCATTGTTGTGTGCAAGTTATCAACTTGGAGTTGGGAGTTTCTGTTTAAAGCATTAGCGACAACTTGTGCATTAACCTTTAACTGTGCAGTTTTATAGTTCTTATTAGAATCAAAGATTAATTCTTGTCTCTTACCCTTGACAACAGTATCGATAGTTTGTTGAATTTCTTCTTGTGGAATATTTGATAAATTTTTGATATTTGCACGTGATCTAGCTAAATTGCTTGGTAATGTCGTATTGGCAAATGGATAAAGTAATGAATTATATGGCAAATATTCAACATTTGATTTATTAACATCCAGCAATTTAAAACCTCTCTTTGTTGTAAGTTGTTCCAATGCTCTTAATAAACGAGATTTAGTATCGTATGCTAGTTTATCCTTAAGTAATTCCAAATCAGGTTTATTAACAATTGGTAAGGTATATTTATTTGATGGTTCAGTAAATTTAGCAAATTGATTTGACCTTAAATCATAAGTTTCAGCTTTGTGTAACGCACGAGAAGAGATAAATTTGAAAACATTAACTTCAGGTGTTGAAAATTCAATTTTTGAATCAGTAGAGTCATTCTTTCTTCTAATATATAATGCTCTCTGTTTTTGAATTTCAGCAAATGTTAAACCTTCCGTATTCAAAAAGGAAGATGATGAAGACGTTGAATTTGGAGATGTTGATCCTGACTTCTTTTTGCTAAATTTATCATAATGAGAGACAGTCTGTTCAGTTCCACCAAATGAAGGTTTTTTATTGTTAGAAAAGCCTCTCTTTTCATTATTCTCATTATTGTTATATTTACTAGAATTGTTTTTAAATTGCCTATTATTATTGTTGTGTTTCCCTTTGTGGTTGTTGCCTCCCTTGAAATCTCTTTTTTCACCTCTTTCATTTTTCTTAAATTGTTTCTTTGGTGTCCTATTAATCATAGAGCCAGAAACTGGAGGTACACTATTTTCAGTAATAGCTGCCAATTTAGATAATAAAGAAGACATTGCCGCTGGTGTTTTCTCAGAAGCCGGTGCTTCTGTCGCCAACCCTCTGACTATTACAGAAAAGTTGAAAGATTTCTGTGCAAACATTGAATTGATTATGTAGACTACAGTCTTCAGATAAATGTGCAAAATCCAACTATTAACTACACCTTATACCACCATCCATTTCATCACTTCCATGTAAAAGCGACGAGTGGAAAATTTGAAAAACCGGGTAAGCTTACATTTACGTCGATCGACTTGGGATGGTGTGATATCGGAGTTTTGTTTAATGTTTCGTAGAAAGCCGGAGTCGGAGAAACAGAACGGTTTCCTATTTTTCACCTGTTTCTTTTTATTTTTTACTTTTAACAGGCCAGTTTTTTTTTTTGCTCTACAACTTAAATATCTGATTTATCGTCTGATCAATTCATTTTGTAAGTTTTCTCATTAAATCTTCATCTAACTAGGCATAGAACTACACTACAATGGCATTTTACTCAAAGCTTCCGACTGAACTCCAACTTCAAGTGTTAGATCATCTTCCAGCCGTTTCGCTCTGTAACGTTCTTCAATCTAACACATGGATGAACTCACTTGCTTTATCGTCAATACACTCGAATATCAATAAAATTACAGACAATGAAATTCAATCCTTTTATATTTCAATTTATTCTCCTCAGAATAAGCAAAAATTGATTGAAACTTTCAATACAATCTGTGTTTCAAGTCCCTCATCCCAAATGCATACTCCAACTTTAGAAAAATCAACTCAAACAAAATATATTGATTTAACTGAAGTATCCGATAGATTAAACAATTTAAAGTTGAAAAATGACACTTATCAAAATCCTTTGCTTTTTAAAGCCTTTCAATCTTCCCAATCTCAAACTTTTTATACCACTATTTTTCAACTTGGAAATCTAGAATATACGAAAAATCCACTCAAACTGAAAAATAATCAAATACCAGTTGAAAATAACAATAGAATATCAAGTATGCATTTAATAGTTAATGAAGATGAACCGTTCATCAAAATTCAGTTTGAAATGCAATTACAATCTGAATCTACTTTTAAATCATTGTTTAAATTCAATTCAAAATTAAGTCAAATTCATGCAAACAATGAAACAGTTTCAGGCACTCTTGTATCTGATGATAAAGCTGTTTCTGTTGATTATTCCTTACATAAAGGGGAAGAAGTTCCTCCTCGTTGTGGTTACGATTACGATGTTTTTAATAATTACAACATCCAGTTTGGAAATTTCCAAATTAACACAACTTATTTAATTCATCATTTTGAACAAAATTGTTGATTTACAAATCGCCATTACACAATTTTGAATGTATAGACTTCGCATATAATTTAATATACCCCTCGCAACAACTACATCGTTCTTGATTCTTTAATTCTTAATTTTTAGTTTTCCGGCAAGAATCTTAATAAGTAAGTAACAAGTAACACAAGAAAATCTCGATAGATTCTTGTTTTTTTTTTTGTTTGATCTGCTAAAATCATCACTAAATCATCAATGACCTCTCCTTTTGATAATCTGGACTACCTTCCATGGTTTCATATTTAGATACAGTCAAAAAGGTAGATGTTGTACCGTACCCACATGAAAAAGAATATAATGAGTTCATGAAGAGTGTTTTCATACTACTTTCACATGATGAATCATTTCAACTGGGCTATTTATTAACCTCCGTGGTGCTTGAACTTGCAAAATTTCCACAATATTTCACCACTTCAGTTACAAATCGAACAATTCAATTTAATACTTCATTGGACACAATTGAATTACGTGAATTAGCACTTACTGAAATTGGAAACATCTGGAAATCTAGGAAAACATTTGATACACTCAATGGATGGAGAAATGAAAAGTACACAATTTTTGATCCTTTACAAAATCCATATTTTCGTTTAGAACGGTCAATGTGTCCATTATTGGGCGTTGTGATGTATGGAGTCCATATTAACGGATATGTTGAGTTACCGGATGGTGAATTGAAATTATGGGTGCCTAGGAGAGCTTCAAATAAGGCAACTTACCCGGGAATGTTAGATAATACAGTTGCTGGTGGCATTGGTTATCCTTATGGGCCATTGGAAACCGTTTATAAAGAATGTTATGAAGAAGCTGGATTAACTGAAGAATATTTAAAAGAAGGTGATAAAGTTAAATCGTGTGGGGTTGTATCTTATTTCTACCAATTAAAGCCAATGGAATTTCATAATGAACTAGGTTTGATTCAACCTGAAGTGGAATATATTTATGATATTAAGATGGATTCAGAAAAAGTTCCACATCCGGTTGATAATGAAGCTGAAGATTTCAAATTACTAAGTATTGACGAAGTTAAAGATAAATTATTAAATGGTGAGTTCAAAGACAACTGTGGTGCAATTATAGTTGACTTTTTGATTAGACATTCAATTTTGACAGCTGAAAATGAACCGAATTTCGTTGAAATCAACAATAGATTACATAGATTTTTACCATTCCCATTGAAGGGTAATTAAGTACTTTATAAATATTAATAAATAATTTGAAAAGAATGAGACTATTTACTAAAATGTAATTTTATTTGCATCCATTCTCTTGAGAGAACTTCAGAAACATTCAATGAGGAATTTCCGTATGTCAATGGGGCAAAGAATATAAAACCTGAGACGAGAATTGCTAGAATTAAAACAACAAACGAAATATATGGTAATACATTCAATGAATTTGGTTTTTCACCTTTGTCACACCATTCAATTCTTCTATTATTAGTGAAAATAACTTCACTAAATCCAGCTGCAAGCAATGCAGCTAATAAATGTGCTGGCAAGTAGTGATGCAAAAATTTTTGTCTACCCATTAAGAAGAAAGGTAAATAATGGATTAAATAAGCAGCAAAAAAAAAGCTAAGATTTTTATAAATTCTAGCTCTTGAAATATCAGTCAAAATATGGATATTTCTATGGATTGTTAATTGATCAAATGCCACAATTGCTAAATAACCAATCATCATTAAAACTTCAAACCACCAACCTGGAATGTTTCCGATAAAATAAATCTGTTGCCTTGCGTCATTTTTAGTCCAGAATGAAACTCCAGAGAGACATAATGGCCATGAATCAGGTTGTGATGCAAACGGATGCTCACTTGATAACTTATTATTATGTTCAAACATCAAAAATTGTAATTCCCACCATTTCCTTAAAAATGCAAGCTTTTTGATTGGTTTTGGTGTAAATTTAGCCCTTGGACCTGTTAAACCAATAATTTTGTCAAAATACCAATTGTTTTCATTATCTGCAACATTTTTATTACCATTGACTTCTTGATGGTTAAAACCCCAATCTGGTAAGAATATATCATTGTGAGTCCACATTGCAACAACAGTTGGAACATGTAAAATTTTAATAATAGAACCTTTAGTTTTCAAGGGTTCAGTCAATCTTTTATCAATTGGATCAAACTTAAACAATGTATCGTCAAATCTAGGACCATCGCCTTCTTCAATTGAAACAACAGTAAATTCCTCGTTTGTCGGATAGAATGGAGAAGCAACATCATGAGTTAACAAATAACCATTAGTTTCAATATGTCTTAATCTGAATGTATCACCTTGGTATACTGGATGGCCTAATTTTTTACCAGTGAAATGTTTAGCAGGTAAGATTTCCCATTTATCACCTTCTGATTCAAGTTCTGAATTAACACATGTAACTTGTTGACCTTGAGATGAAATTCTACCATCTTCATAACGTAATGGATAATTGTATGGATGGGAATGCAAGAAACAGTTGGTATTTTTATGTTTGATTGTAACAATATCATAATAATTAATATCTTTTGATTCCTTTGCCATTATTGAATCACCTAAAGTCTCTTGAAATTCAGAACTCATAAATGGATCACCAGGACCAGATTTTGTTAAAATTGCAAAATGAATATAAAACCATCCAAGGTAAATTAAGAATGGAATGACAATTAACAGTATAAACCTTGCAATAAAATGTCTGGAAAATTGCTTCAATGTTAAACCAGTTCTATAATCCAATAAAGTCCATAAATCAACAATAACTGCAGAACCGATAGAAAAAAAAGTTAAAACACCTACATATTTAGTTGAAATAACACATGAAAGTGAAACACCTGATAAAAATAGCCATTTATACCAATCAATTGTGAAAGGACTTTTTCTTAGCTTTGCAAATCTAACATAGCAATACATTGAAGCAGCAACTGAAACAATCAGTGTTGCATCAAGTAAAATCAACCTGGTTTCTGCAACATGAGCGTTATCAAATGCAACAATTGCTGCACCTAGAATACAAGTCCAAACTGAATAGTTACATTCTTTCAAGGTTTCAAACATTAACGAAACTGTTAAAGTACCTAAAATAGCAGATAATGATCTTAATGGGATATAAGGAATTGAATTATCAATGTAACTATCACCAATATTTTCAAATTTAAATTTACCATCAAATCCCACTAACCAACCAACAAATGCAATTAATAATTTTGCAAATGGTGGATGTAAATCAAAGAAATAAGTTCTTTCAATATAATAAGATGCAAACTTACCAAAATGGACTTCATCAAAAACGACTTCACTTGGATACCAAATATAATAAAATCTAGTTATTAATGCACATAGGGTAATTGCTATATTTCCATAAAAGTACCATTTTCCATCCGTCGATTTAACAGTACGAGGTTCAGGAATATCCACTATATTGTCCGCGTCATCGGTATGAACAACCTCTGAAACTGTTACCGGGGATGCAGCTTTCTTTAAAGACTTTTTGGGAGCCATTTGGGGTATGTATGGGTGCGCCTGGTGGGTTCAGAGATAGAATATTAAGAGAAAGAGTTATAAAAAACGTTATTTTGCTTTGAAGTGACACGTAATAATTAAATAAATTTTAAATTCTTAGAAAATTCACGTTTCCAAACATGAATTTTGAATTTTGAATTTCTCGCAATTTAAAGTGCACACTTGTTTTTACATTATATGATACAATTTTATAAATTCTAGATTTAGTTAGTGTATCTATAGTTTTTGGTTTTTAACATTTTGGATACCTCCGTTCTCTTTTTGATTAGAATCCTTGGTCAGCACTGCACGGATATATAATACCAATGTTAGCAAATCCTATATGGAAAACCAGAAGTATTCAGGCGTCCAGATGTGTCTCGTGGACGCGTTCTCAGAGACGTCTTATCTCCACAGATGATATGTTTGAAGCATTTGGTGATTCGACTGCTAAACCCGCAGCTAGTAGAATGGAAAATTTAAAGCCTACTTTTGTCTCAAGTTCTAAATCAACTGCAAACAAAACAATAGTCAAAAAAGTTGATCCCGTGATTAACATTAATCGTGATTTTAGCTCCAAATCTTCAACCTATAACTCAGATTCTTCAACAACTGTAACATCAATGAATGATGTTTTTAGCAAATCCTTAAATGATTTTGAATCATCTAAAGATTCGAGTATTAATGATACCACCAACTGGTCTGAGTCATTTCATGGTCTGGGTAATGCACCGTTCAGTAAGGAATCACAGGATGTTCTATACGCAGAGTTAACAGCTGATGATATTGAAATTACTCCTGATGGTTTATTATATTTACCGGAAATTAAATACAGAAGAATTTTAAATCGTGCTTTTGGTGCAGGTGCATGGGGTTTAGCACCAAGATCGGAAACATTAATTCAACAACAAGAAAATGGTGGTTTATTAACAAGGGAATATGGATTAGTGATTCATGGCAGATTAGTTTCAATTGCAAGAGGTGAACAGACTTTTTTTAAAGAGCAAGGAATACCAACTGCCACTGAAGGTTGTAAAAGTAATGCACTGATGAGATGCTGTAAAGACTTGGGTATTGCTTCCGAGTTATGGGATCCAAGGTTCATCAAGAAGTTCAAAAAGACAAACTGTGAAAATATTTTTGTAGAATATGTTCCTACCAAAAAGAAGAAGAAAATTTGGAAGAGAAAGGATGAAGATGTTGAATACCCATTTAAAAGGTAATTTTTATAATTTTTTGTATATAGTTATAATATTTAAACATAAACAGTAAAAGAAGCTGTTGCTCTAAACTTTTTGGAGTCAAGCAGCACGCATCATGTAACTTTTATTGAGAAGTTATCAAAGAAAAGTTACAGAAGCAGGAAACAATAGGATGACCTTAGGATTATAATAAGGCATCTCACTCTCTCTCTTTGCCAATTTTTTAACTAATAAATTAAAATAATTATACATTAATCTTTAATCTTATACATGAGTACCATTCAACCTTGAGTATGTTAACAAATGAGCATTCTTAATTATTAGAATAAGAAAATAATTTAAATGATCGTATAATTTTTAATTTATTAGTAAAAAATTTTGCTTTTAGGGCGTTTGGAAAAGTCATTTTTCTGGGGATTCGGCTAATTAGTACTCTCCGCTAGTATGGATATCGGGTATTATTTGTTTACCCGATCGCATATAACATTCTACCTTTTTTACTAGTTTCAATCTACGTTTAATAAAGTGTACCTTATGAATAGCTTATACACCACGTATAGTCTCAAACTGTTTCTGTACCAACAGAACATGATTCCACCTTTCACAAGAAATACTAAAATTTAAAAGTTAGAATAAAAATTGAATAAAAATCAAGAAAAAATGAAAATGAAAAGATATCATAACTGTAGATTTCTACATAATAATCCTCAACTTTGTTCAAAATCTTTACAAGTAATTTTCGAAAACCCAAAACCTGTTGTTACATTATAATTAAAAAAAGGAATTTATTATTCCAAAGTGGAGAAAATTTATAAACTAAAAGAAAAATAATCTAAATTATTTATAAACCTTGTTGAGCTCTTCTTCTGTCTCTTTCTTCAGCAATGGTAAATTTAATACCCTTACCCTTTGGTAATGAAACGTATGGCTTACCTGCTTCGTTACCAATAATGAAAACGTTAGATAATCTAGTAATGAAAGAGTTATCTAATGAATCCTTTAAGTGGACTAAATCAAAACCACCTTCGTGTCTTTCTCTGTGAGTGATAACACCAACTCTACCTAAAGAACGACCACCAGTAACCATAGCTAATTTACCCGTTTCGAAAGCAATGACATCGGAAATCTTACCGGTATCTAATTCAACTTTAACAGAATCACCAACCTTGATTGCTGGATCTGGATATCTGATAGTTCTACCATCGTGGGTGACAACATAAGGAATACCCTTCTTACCTAATTGGACCTTCTTAACCTTACATAATTTGTAAGAAGCTTCTTCTGGAGTAATTCTGTGAATTGCAAATCTACCCTTGATATCATAGATTAATCTGAAGTTTTCGTTAGTTGCTTCTAAAGTAATAACATCCATAAAACCAGCTGGGAAAGTGGTATCGGTTCTAACCTTACCATCGACCTTAACGTGTCTTTGCATTAAGATTGCATTGACTTCTCTACCGTTAAGAGCATACTTTAATCTGTTTCTTAAGAAAACAATTAATGGCATGGATTCTCTTAACTTGTGTGGACCAGTAGATGGTCTTGGTGCGTAGACACCAGACAACTTGTCTAACATCCAATGCTTTGGTGCAGCTAATCTCTTTAAGTGGTGCTTTCTATAATAATAAAAATAAATGAATTAAATGTTAGTAATAAATTCATAAAGATTTAATAAAAAGTTCAAAGTAAAAAATGACAATCACTGAAAAAATATAATCAGACTTGTCTTGTCTTTGTTCCAAATACAAAAAATGAAACATCAAAAATATTTCACCCATGCAGATGGTGGACGAAATCGTCCTTCATATGTCTCTACTTGAACCCTAAAAATGGGGAAACAAATAGAGTCATAGGTTACTATAATCTCAAAGGATTACAATAACAAAAATCATAAAATCATTTGATTAATATGATTATAAAAAAACAACTGATATTTACCTTTTGAATTGTCGATACTCCACCTTATTGCATTAGGATTAATCTGACGATTGAACTTGTTCAAACATTTATAATGCTAAATACATACGGTCCTCTTGCCATTTTGATATGATTCTACTTGGTTGAAATAAGATCTTTCAAAATCAGAAAAAAAAATCAAGAAAACTTGAATGAAGATTAAATCATTTAAAATACAATCCACAACTTTGAAAGATGAAATTAATTTTTCGCACAAACAACTTTTGTGCGTCGCTTTTTCATCAGGGTTTCCAGTCCTAAAAAAGGGTTTCTTATTTTGTGTGAGGTGTGAGGGTGCGTTCACAGGACGACATGGATTCTGACTGGCTCGAGATCGACTGCAAATTTCAATATCAGCTGAAGGCTCGGACTTTCATTAGAATTCAAGGTATACCTTATATATATAAGTTCCAGTCAATTTTGGGACAACATTTGGTTCATCATTACATAACTATTAACAAAGCAACTTCAAATTCGTTTACAGTTTTTTGCATTGTAGTCCTCTTTTTAGGGAGAATTTACAAGAATAAGTTTGAATAAGTTTCTTTTAAAAAAAATTATATAAACCGTTAAAGAAGGACGTAAAGTATAAAAATTAAAAATCGTAACAAGATGGGGAACATAGAGAATTTAATCAATTCCAATTTTTTATCGCATAATTTTTAAGCATTTGGCCAAGATTGAACTCGTCGGAACAATCATTATAAAATTCCACAGATGACGATAATTTATTGAATAAATTCATATCGCCATTACATGCTTCTTCTAAAGCAATTAATATAAATGGTTCAATAAAATCATAAAATACAACATTTGTAAACTCTGTAGGTTCATTATTAGATCCATTGAAATTTTCATATGATTGAATAACATTTGGAACATAATAATTATGTAAAGATTTGTGGATTGTATCATCACCATCAATACCAAAATCGTCTATGGTCGTATATCCATATGAGATTGGTCTGTCGATATGAGGTTTGGAAATTGGGGTATCATTAACATTATTTTCTGCATTCATTAATTTATTATCAAGTGCACGCAACATTGGAGACTTTAAATCTTTATTATCGATTATATAATCACCCTTGTTTAATATATACTTTATTCTGTGAGCAAGTTGAGATGGAACTGAAGGGATGATTTTCCATTTATTTTTAAATGGACTAACAGTAAATAATGAATTTAGAGTGAATTCTCCTTTGTATAAATCATATCTAATGCCACCTGTATTAATTAAAATAAGTCTATCGATCTCTTCATTAAAATTTGGAATTTTATCATTAATATTACAATATTTTGGTTTTAACTGAATTAAGATTTCATTTTCCAAAAACCTTAATAATGATTTTTCATCATTGTTTTCATAATCTGCAGCAGAAGTATAATAATTTTGTGGTACATAACCATAAGCTTCATTTAAATTAAGAGATTTTGAATAATGTGATAGTTGTTTAGAAACAAATAAACCCTTCTCGGTGTTAAAATTGTGTAAATTTGTATTATTTGTATGGTACATAAACGAATGCAGATTAAAATCAATATATTTTCTGTCAATATTATTTGAAACAAAATCTCCAGTATCTTCTTCATTATCTTGTGGTAGGTTATCAATTGATAAAAATCCAACAGTCTCACAATATCTGCCTGATTGTAAACCAGTTGCCAAACTGTCCAAAATTGAAAAATCTCTAATATGAGAATGACCACCTAAATATTGAATATAAGTATTTGGAAAATAAGATCTAAAAAATTTATGTAATTCATATAATTCGATCCAATTGTGATCAACTGGAATGTGACCAAATATAACAATTGTATCAATTGGATAATTTTCAGAATATTTTTTTACTAAATCAATAAACCAAGTTTCATTTAAAATATCCATAATCGGAATCACATTAACTCTATTATTTGCCATTTTAAAATCAAATAAAAATGAAAAACTTAAAATATTTAGTTTATTTATTTCAGTTTTGAAATATCTATGAGTATTATTACCAAATGTAACCCAATTATTATCATCATTTTTATATTGCACATTTGTTGAAATGAATTTTTCGCCATAATAAGGAACCAAAGTATCAAATTCTAATTTACTAATCTCTTCTCTATATAATTCATGATTTCCGACAGTAATTAGGTCGTAATCTAACATTTGAAATATTTTTGAAGATAATTTGCCATTTGGATTGGTTAAATCGCTTAAACCATTGCCATCATGTCTATCACCACTATCGACCAACAACAAGTCACCATTTTGTTGATTGTTAATTAAAGATTTTAAATTATGATGGAATGAAATTAAATCTCCCCAATCAGCGGAATATTGTCTTTGATTTAAATGACCTAAATACCAACCATGAGTGTCAGTGGTATGTAAAAAATTTAATTTACCAAGTTTCAAATTTCTTAAAGGTTCGTTTAAATTTGGCAACCTTGAATGTAGTTGTTGGTTGATAACAACTTTATTATATGGGTTAAAGAAACTTGGATCATGAGTATTTATTAATGTTGAATTGGTCCAGTGATCTCGAAAATATGTTAAATCGGATTTTAAAATGGATTTGATGTTAAGAAGTAATAGAACAAACACAAATATGATAGTAAATATATGATTAAAAACAAGCATTTGTATGTAATGTGCTATAATTTCTGTAAAGGATGAATTTTGGTATATGAAAGTTGATCAAAATAGAATGGAATGTTATTAAATAGAAATAGCTCAGGTGACTGGACCGGAGAAATGTGATTGAGCCAGTATTACTTCTTGAGAGAAAAATCAAACTGTCAAAATGAGAATTCTAGGGTTTTGTCTTTCCATTCTACACAAGGGGTAATTGACAGAATAGAGACTATTTTATGTTGTAGCCTTGTCTGATGGAAACCGATGTGTCTCAATTGCTAATCAATAATCAACCTTAATTTGTGAGGATTACTAACACGGCACTTGCGGATGTCAAAAATCAATAACTTTTCCCAATAGGGAAACAAGTTTGTTTTGGGTCGATCGACGCAGAAAGTTTCGACCCGTGTTATTATTGGCAGAAATTTCTTTGCAAGTGAGGGGAGAAGATTTAAGAAAAGGAACACACACACACAACATGAATATTACGTGGATAATAGAGATGTGGTATAATTTATAAAGTGGGTTTTCTTTGAACAAGATACACATATACCTCTTCCGCCGTCACTCGTCTGCGCTTCACCATATTATTCATTCCACGTGCTTTCCATATATTATATTTGATACGTTTTCATCATCGAAGCACTATATTCATTAAGTTGCAATTTCCTATTTTATTCATCATATTCAAATCAAATTATTGATCAAATTTTCCAATTCTCTAATTCATTAATTCAATTAACAAAAAGCACTTAATATACACATTATAATGTCTGAACCTGCACAAACGACTGAATCTTTCAAACTTCCAAGACCATTTTTCCTTAAAGATCAAGATGTTTCAACTGAAAAATTCCAGCCAGCTGATACATTCTCTGAAACAAAGAAAATTGCCATCTATTCTACACTTTTCCTCGGTGGTATGCACGTGAGAAGATTATTACAACATAGAATGGGTTCTGCAAGACCAGGTCAGGAAAGATATCTTAAATTATTTGAATTATCTCCAAGACATTTTATATCGATTCCATTTGCATTAGGTACTTATAGTTTTATTTCAAATTCATTATATAATTTAGATGAAAAGAGAACAACAACAAATGAAATGATTGCTGCTTCCGCTGGTGTTTTAGTCGCAACTATTTTCAAATCATCTCCATTAAACCAAAAAGTTGGTTTAGCCCTAGGTATGGCTACATTCGTTGGATTATTTAATTGGACTGGTGGTTTGATTGGTAATTTCAATACCAATTTTACTCAAATGACACATGCTGGTCAAATTAAAAATCAAGAATCAAATAAATCTTTAGACGAAGACTTTGCAAATGGTACATACCAAAAACAAGGATTTTGGGAATTATTATACAGAAAACCATTATCCGAAACTATTGAAGATCTTGGTGAAGGTAGAGGTATTGGTAAATTATAAAATATTTTTTAAACTTTCATCATTTTATTTATTTTCTCTTTTATATATAATATATATTATTTCCTATTTATTCAATTTACTTTTTAAAGAAACAAAGAAACAAAAAAAAAAAAAAAAATTCATATACATGTATAAATTGCCTACTATTAGCTATGATACATTACTATAATCAAATAATATATAATAAAATGTTCTAAAATTACTCTTTACATATATATATTTCTCTAAATATTATCATATTGAACAACAACTTTGACTTTACCATTGCATGAATATTTTTTATTTAATTTTTTAATTTTTTTCTGAAATCCTATAGCTCTAGATTTTATACTGTAACTATATTTAATTCCATCATTAGGTAACGTTATAACTAAAACATTTTTGGCATCTTTATCTTTCTTAGAATTAGGCTGTTGAACTAATTGCATATTTTCTTCATCTGAATCGTTTGATTGTAAATCATTGTTATTGATAGCGTTATTTGTATTACTGGTGGTATTATTAGTAGTATTTGATTTGGCATTAGTATCAGTATTATTGGTATTATCTGTATTTCTACTATTATCATCAGTATTAGAGTTGATATTATTATTATTATTATTATTATTATTATTATTATTAAATACTTCATCATAACTTTTAAATTGAAATTTTAATGAGCCTGGTCGTATATTCCCACCTGGATGTATACTACAAATAACATGCATCATTTTACCACATAATTTAGTCCAATAAATCATCCTTTCACCTCTACGTGGAGCAGATTCAATAACCAATTTTTCCAAACTCAAATAATAATTTAATTCACTAAGTGGTAATTCAGCACCCCATCTTTCACATAATGCAATACCAATCAATGCCCTAGTTCTATGTGATAAACCATGAGATCCAGAAATTATTCCAGAAGTTGCAACATGTAAAGCAGCAGTTGGTTGTAATTCTTTTGGATAGGAACAGTGAACAAATGCAATATTACATAATGCAGGTATTATTCGATTTTCAATTTCCTCTGGAACAATACCATCAATTTTACTTGGTAAACCAGTTTTCAATAAAGCCATATATTTATGAGCCAATAAAGGAGAATAAGGTCTTGTTGCAGTTATTATTGGATCTTCACATCTAATCTGTTTTGATAACATTGAATATAATACACCTTCTCTAACACCTCCTTCACTAAAATGAACAGTTCTAATTTTTGGTAATGCTTCAAATGCTGCACTTAATAATAAACCAACAGCAGGTAATTGTTGTTCTCTACGATTTGAAACACAAAAGATTTTATTTGAACTATTGTTATCCTTTAATTTTTCGAAATTAAATTTTGGAACTTTCCTTTTCAATAATAAATAATTACACATATTTTCAACTTTATCAAAAGTTGTTGCATAACCATTAATTATTGTTTGAATTGGATAATTTGATTCATTTGCAATTAATAAATGACCTAAACCTCTTAAACCACCACCACAACAAAATAATTTTAAACCATTATTTTTTTTTAAATCATCGATTAATTCTAATGGTAAATCGATTTTTTCAAATGCCAATTGATAAGAATTCTTAATTTCATTAAATAATTCATTTATATCATCATGTTTCATTCTATAAGTTAAAGCAGCTGCACCATAAGGTAAAGAAACTGGAGAATCACTAATTTGAACATTACCATTTTTAGAAATAATCCAACTTAATTGAGTGGAACCACCACCTAAATCCATGAATAAACCAGAAACTTCTTGGAATGAAGATGCAACACCATATGAACCAGTTATACCTTCTTCTTCTTTACTTAATAATTGAACATTCCAACCAGTTGCTTGAAAAATTTTATCTCTAAATTCTTTTGAATTAGATGCCTCTCTTGTTGCTTCAGTTGCAACAACATTAACACCATTTGATGGAACACCAAAATCTTCACAAATCCATTTAAATCTTCTCATTGATCTAATAATTTCATTAATTGCATCTTCGGGAATTGGATTTTTAGAATATTTATCATCATCTTTAATTTGGGCATCAAATAGGGATATACCCAATCTATCTTTGAAAACACATGGCATGATTCTAGCATGATGTGGTGCCTTTGAAGAAATTGAGAATCTAATACCATTTGAACCAATATCTACAATGGCAGTTAGAGCTCTACCTACAATAGAAGCTTCATTTTCATTCTCATGAGTTGAATGATCTTCATGATAAACGTCGTCAATATGATGACTATCAGGAGTGTTTGTATAACATAGTGAGTCGTCAGGGGACATTACTGGTGATATTTGAATAAATAAATTGGGGGAAAGAAAAAAAAAAAGGAAATTTAAAATTTAAAATGAAATGATTCATATATATTTAATATCATAAAATACGTATATAGAAGATTTACAGAAACATGCACATGTAAAACTGGACGTTGATAACTTTGCGCGTTGATTGAGAAAGATATTTGGTATTTGTGTCAAACATACAACATACAGCCGTATTCGCGAAGTAGAAAAACAAAAAAAAAACTACTCATCCATCATATATCCATCATCCACCATATTCAGACTATTCAGACTATTCAATTGTCAGACTTTTTTAAACTCTAAACTATACTCTTATACATCAGTTAATAGACACCACACAACTCACAATGGACATAGAATCAACAGAAAGCTTAGTAACAGAGACAGAAACACAGACAGAAACACAGACAGAAACGCAACTAGTTCTTTCCAATGATTCCCCCTACTGGGGGTTTCTACGCAAATGCTGCATCAACTTTGTTCTACCCTTCTTCAACGGTGTTATGCTGGGTTTTGGAGAAATTGTGGCGCATGAATGGTGTTTCCATCATGGGTGGTCCGGTGCACGGGTGCAGCCTGTGTGGCGCATGACCTCTCTATCCTCCACTTCTTCTTCTTCAGTGCTCACTCGCTGAAATTAATAACTTCTCGGGATAACTATATACTAACAAGCCTCCACTCAACTCCGAACTGTGGGGATAGGGTTGGGGGGTGGTCGATATAGAGAAATTTATATATATGTATATATATATGATGAATACCTTAATGTGTATATATTGTTCTTTTCTTAACGTCTTATACTTTTACCTACATTTACCTCTACTTAACAAATTAAATAATGTCCGACTATCAAGCAAGGGGAAATGCCTATCTTGCAAAATCTGTTCAAAATGTCCTCTATTTCTATGCCCGTCGTAGATCAACTATACTTAGGTTATCATACATTGTCATAATATATATGCTTTTCAATAATGGCTCAAAGAGTAAGAAAAAATCCTCATCTAATAGGGCAATCAAAAATATTGATGATACTGATGATGATAATAATAATAATAAAAAAAGTTTAAGTGGTAATAGATTTCGAAGATTCTTCCAAAGATTCACTAATAAATTCAAATCATCTCCAACTTATTTACTTTTCTCACAACTTAATTACAGAGATAAAAATACTCAATATTCCTTTTATCAATTTGTACTTCAAATATCATTGTTAATTACGAAAGCTTTCGTTACTTTGAAAATTGCAACCTTAGATGGTGACTTGGTTTCTTCCTTAATATCACGTAAATTTAAAAGATTTTTCAAGTTTTTACTTATTTGGTTATTGATTGGTATACCATCTTCAATAATTGATTCATTGTTAGAGAGATCTAAGAGATTATTATCTCAATCAATTAGAAAAAATTTAACAGTTAAAATCTTAGATGATTATTTACCTTCAAATGGTAATTCAACAATTTATCAATTACTTAATTCAAATGATCCAAATCAAATCAATATTTCTGATCCAAACCATAGGGTAACTTCAACAATTGAAAATTTTGCTGATAGTTTTAGTATTTTACCTTCTCAATTATTAACTCCATTTTCAGATATAATGATTGCAGCAAATCATATGTCAAAATCAAGTGAAAATTCTTCTGAAGGTGCTCTATTATTAGGTCTGGTTGCTAATATTTCAACTTTAGTTTTAAAATTCTTCACTCCTAATTTTAGTAATTTAAATAATATCAGAAATACTCTTGAAAATAAATTTCATGAATTTCATTCAAATATAATTTTAAATAATGAAGAAATTGCTTTAGCAAAAGGTCATAGTAAAGAAATTGATATCTTAGATACTTCATATTTTGAATTTGAAAAATTTGAAAGAATGTCTCTAAGGAGAATGGCAGTTTATAATTTTGCTGTTTCATTTATTTTTAAATATACTTTAGGTGCATTTGGTTTATTGTTATGTTCTGTACCTACTTTTACATCTGTCTATCTAACAGGGGTCATTAAAGATGAAGAATTGGTATCTCAATTATCTGCAGATTTTGTTGCAAATAGAAGTTTACTTTTACAAGCTAGTGATAGTTTAGGTAAATTAATTCAATCAAAGAAAAATATTCAAAATATGGTAGGTTATGCAAATGAATTACATGAATTTCAAAATGTTTTAGTTAATATTAATGAATCATCTAAGATTGAATCAAATATAAATAATAATGATGGTATTGAACCTTTAATTATTGGTCCAAATGTTAAATATGGAAATGAAATTACTTTTGAACATATTCCTCTTATAACTCCAAATGATAATTTATTAGTTAAAGATTTATCATTTTCAATTAAACAAGGTGATAATTTATTAATTATTGGTCCAAATGGTTGTGGTAAATCTTCATTATTTAGAATTTTAGGTGGTTTATGGGATGTTCGAGATCCTGGTAAAATTATTGTTCCATATAATAAAAAGGATTTATTTTATTTACCTCAAAGAAGTTATTTTACTTATGGTACTTTAAGGGAACAAATTATTTATCCTGATTCATATGATGAATATAGAGAAAAGATATTAAATTTTAAAAAATTGAATAATAAAAATACTCATTTAAAACTTCAAGATGATGAATACTTAATCCAACTTCTACGCAAAGTAAATTTGGAATATCTATTAGATTATAATCAAGATTTAGAAGATTCAGATAATGAATCAAATTTAATACTCGATGGTGATAATAATTCATCAAGTTGTGTTTTCATGATTCCATGTTTAGATAGAATTGAAAAATGGCCAGATTTATTATCAGTTGGTGAACAACAAAGATTGGCGATGATTAGATTATATTATCATAAACCTAAATTTGCAGTTTTAGATGAATGTACTTCAAATATTTCATCAGATTTAGAACAAGAATGTTATAGAATTGCAACTGAAGATTTGAAAATCACAGTTTTAAGTGTTTGTCATCGTACAACTTTATGGAAATTTCATTCAAAAATTTTAAAATTTAAAAGAACAACTGATGAAGAAAAGGAAGCTGGTGAAGGTGCTGCAACTACATTATTTACCTCGTTTGATCCAACTTTAAGGTTAGAAAGACATGAAGAATTAATCAGTATTGATAATACATTGAAAAGAAGTGATGAATTATTGAAAAGGTTGAATGCTTTAAAGAATATGAAAAATTCAAGAAGTGGTAGAAGGCAGGCATTAATGTTTATTGAAGATGATGAATAGTTTTCTTTCAAAAAAAAAAAAAGAAAAAGAAAGAGAAAAAGAAAAGAAAATACAAAATACATCCATCAATTTATAAAAATACAACAACTTTATTTTCATGTAGCATTATGTTACACCAATCATCATTTGATTCCCAACATTTTGTCATAATTTCTATTGCTGGTCCTGCACTAACAGAACCTTTTTCTTCGAAATCATTTAGTTTTTCAATGAATAAGAATCTTTTATTTTCTGCTTGACATTCGCATCCAGCAATAAATAATGGTAAAATGATACCCAAAGCATTTGGTTCCTTCGTATCTATATATTTATCAAAAGTTTGTAAAATTTCTAAACACATTTCTTGAATAACTTTTGAATTTCTTGGCATTAGTAAAGCTCTCCTATATAATTGAATCATACCCATCAATAAAAAGCAATGATTTGATGCAATAATTGAATTAATTGATTTTACATGATTTGAACCATCATCATTTAAAAATTCAGTATATTTCATTTTTTGAAATTTGGTTTGAATATTAATTGCTGACTCAATAATTTTAGGTGATAATCCAATAATTGATGAATTCATTGGAATTGAATTATTCCTTGCATTAACATGCTTTGTTAAATTAACATATTTAATTAATTTTGTTAATTGTGAATAGATGGGTAAAAATTTAATATTAAAGCCAAGCATATAATCAATTCCATTATGAGATTCATCATTAACTAATTCATTATTTTCAACACCTTCATAATCAATTTGATTATCATTATCATTTAAATGATCTGAATCTTGTAATTCATTCGATTTAAGTGAATTCGATACAGTTGAATTTGGTGATGAATAAGTATCTGAGATTGGAGATAATGAATCATTACCTGAACTTAAATTATTATTATATTTTATAATTTCTTCCTCAGTTGGTTCTAATGGTGTTGATAAATTGGTGAAAATATCAATATATGCAAACCAACGAATTAAAAAGAAAAGTAATTTTGATTTTTTAATCTCTCCGCTAATCAATGATCCATCAGTTTTAAAATCTGAAATTAATTTATTAAATGGTTTATTATAACCTCTCATTAAAAAAATTTGCTTTGCACCATTCATATGAACTTTCCAATTATCTGATTTATAATTAAATGCTAAAAATGATGAAAATAAAAGAACAATTGTTAAAGTTAAATCAGATGTAGATGTTTCCTTATTATTTAATAAAATCAATAAATCAGATAATGCCCTACTTAATAATGAATCAATAATTTCACTTGAATCTTGTTTTAAAAGTGATGCTCTATGAGCCGTACCAAATGCAACAACTAATGACATTAAACCATCATTCGTCATTGCTAATTTTGGTAATACAATTCGAAATGGATTGTTAATATATAAATTACTATCCGCCGGTGTTAGAACTGATGTCGTTGAATTCATATAGAATAAAAACGAATCGTAATAATATGGTACATTTAATAATATATCAGGTAATGGTAATAAACCTCTTGGAATTGTTTCTAAATTTTCACAAAGTGAAGATGATGAAGATGTTAAATTATAAGGAATTATTAAATCCGAATTGAATTTATCATCAAATAGATTATTTTCTACTTCTTCCTCATCTTCAAATTTTCTCTTCCTTTTAGTTTCATTTATAAATGGAATTGAAATTAAATTGTTTGGTTGATCTTCTTCTAATTTACTCAAATCAATTGCAAAATTATCTAATAGAAATTCGGAACCTACGCTTAATAACATTTGATTATTATTTTGTAAATTACTAGTATCGTCAAAATTAGCACTATCAATATTGACAAAAGCATTCCCAGTTGTATTATTGTCATCAGCATCGTTATTGTTGTTGAAGTTATTAAACTCATCATCTAATCCTATTATTTTATCATTAACTTGTTGTGGTGGTGGTGGTGGTGGTGGTGGTGATGGTGGTAGTGGTTGTTGTTGAGAAAATAATTGATTTTGTTGTTGATATTCTTGTTCCTGTTGCTGTTGTTCCTGTTGTGAAAGAAAATTTGGATTATCAAGTTCCTCGAGTAATGACCATGGTGAACTGTGTATTAGTTTTTCATTAAATAAAGATTTGAACATTGTATTTACATTTTGAATATTATCCGAAACATGTTGATTATCAAAATCAGATTGTTCCACTGCGGGAAAAGTTTCAGTTGTTATCTTAGGTGATTCTTGTTCATTCGGCGATATATTGGTTGGTATTATAGGAGATTTATTTTTATTATTTGACAGTTGTAGTAAAAGATTCAAATTATCTGTTGGATTTAATGTTGGTTGTTGAGGTAACCTACCTTTTGATCTTGAAGCTTCTTTGGGTATAGTCCGGTTATTCGTGAAAGTTAAGGTTTTGATATTTGTGTTTTGTTTAACGGTTTTACTTGTAGTATTAATTGTGGAGTCTGAAATTTTCAAGTCATTTAAAGATTTTTCATCAGTCGAGTTACCAGGTGTAGGAACTTTATCACCATTCAATTGAATCCTTGAAAGTAAAGCCACTGGATTTAATTTTTCAGTCTTTAAAACTTTGTATGGTCTACCACCCCAAGTTAATTTAATTGAATAATCACATTTTTTGTCAAGTTTAAGACAATTTGCACATTTTGGTTTACCTTCATCACATTTAATTTTCGATTTACGACATGGCAAACAGCCTGTCCTGGAACGCTTTTGAACGGGTTTTTTCTCTATTTCAGAGGACATACTCTTTGCAACGTATAAAAGTGAAAAAAACCTAAAATGATATTAACTATAAATTATAAACTATACAATTAAATATTCTCTTAATAGGAGATAAGCCGATACATTAGCTTTACCTGCCTAATTGGGAATCTCTCTTTTGCATCGATCGACGCGTCCATTTTGTTTCGCGAGGACAATCAAAAATTGAAAGAAACAAAGAACAGGAGAGGTTTGGAACAAATGTGCATGTCATTATAGAAATGGAAGCACCTGCGGTTGCTGCATCTACTCCCTCTTTTCTTTTATTGAACTCCAATTTACTTTGCACTAACCAAATAACAATTATTCTATCCTTTATTGAAAACAAATCCTGATTACTAATTTATAATTATACCCCAGTAAGATTTTCAACTTTCGAGATTCTTTAATTACATTTACAGTTCAGCATTCATTTAGTTCAACAAGTTTTTATAATTTGCTTCAATTTAATTTGTTTTAATTCAGTTTTGGTTCAATTTAGTTTGATTCAGTTAGTTTCGGTTTTTTTTCACGTCAGTCTTTTCCTAATAGCATATTATCAAATATTTATATATATTTATACATATATTTCATAATGACACAATCGAACAAAAGTGTAGGAGATTTATCAAGATCTTCATCTGCATCAAAGGCAATGAGAAATATGGGCATGAATCCTGGTGTCCAAGCAAAATTATTGGCTTTCCAAGCAAAGAGACAACAACAAATGCAACAGTCAAAGAATCAAAATTCTACAGATTCAATCTCTCAGTCTACTTCAAATCTAAATTTGACAACACCTTTACAGGGAAGCGATCCAAGTCTATCAATTACAAATTTATCACATCTTAATACAAAAGTTTTGTCCAATGATTCAAACGATGTCATTATAAATGATGATGAATCACTTAATATTTCACCACTAAATTCAAAGATAAATTCCTCTTTGACAAATAATAGTACCAATATGTCTCCTTCAACTCCATTAAGCATAAATTCCAGTACTTTCAGTTCTCCAGCTTTAACACCAAATGATGACCAAGATAACTTATCTAGAAGAACTTCATTTAGAGTAAGCAATACGACTAATTCTGCTGATGAATCAGTTCTGAGAAGAACTTCCTTCAGACTAAATAAGCAAAATTCAGTTACTTCAAATGGTACAATATCCGATGATTCTGAAGAAAATATAAGAACTGCCACAAATATTTATAATAATAGTGATTGTACTGATTCAGTTTACAGCAAAAATTCTTCAGTTGCAACATCTTTATATCCAGTCAACAAAAACCTAAGTTATTTATCGAAAATTCAAAAAATTCAATCTCAATCTCAATCTCAATCAAACTCTTCAAGTAATGAATCCTTAAATAATAGTTCGAACAATCCAACATCTCTTCCGCCTAATCAGATACTACCATCACTCCCTTCGTTGCCTTCTTTTCCATCTCTTCCTTCCGTTCCGTCTTATACAGGGGACTTGACTATGGCAATTGATAAATCGAAAAATTCAGTTGCAAATGATAATTTTAATAACTCTATTACCAATGATAATTCTAATGATAACGGAACTTTAGAATCAGTTGGCTCATCTTCACAACTTTCCAATGCAACTGTTAAAGATAAATCGAGACAATCATCTGGTTCAAAAAAATTATCATTATCTCAAAGAAGAGGTATGAAACTTAATTTTGACTCCATGAAGAATCAACAAGACATTGAAGCTCCACAAGCTTCTTCTTCTTCTTCTTCAACTATATCATCATCGACAACATTTCCAAATTCTCCAAAACAATATACTGGTGATAATTCCAAATCAGTTGATGTAAATGCTTTGCAAAACCGAATGCGTAATTTAAACCTAAATTCTACTCTAAAAAATAGTCGTTCAGGCATGAATAAGTTGAGAGATAATTCCTTGCCAGCAAGAAGAAATCCAATGGATCTGAATTTAAATAGCTTGAACAATGGACCCCATGGTATTTCAAAAGGGATGAAATCAAGAGATAATAATCAGGCATCAAATAGTTTTACTCCATTTGCGAAATATATTGATATCAAATCTGGTTCACTCAATTTTGCAGGTAAAGCATCATTACATTCAAAAGGTGTTGACTTTTCAAATGGTTCCTCTTTCAGAATTTCAATGGATGATTTGGAAATTTTAGAGGAATTAGGACATGGGAATTATGGTGTTGTTTCCAAAGTTTTGCATAAACCGACAAATATTATAATGGCAATGAAAGAAGTTAGATTGGAATTGGATGATTCAAAATTCAGTCAAATTTTAATGGAATTGGAAGTTTTACATAGTTGCAGTTCTGATTGTATTGTTGAATTTTATGGGGCTTTCTTTGTTGAAGGTGCAGTATATATGTGCATGGAATTCATGGAAGGTGGTTCTTTGGATAAAGTTTATGGTAATGGAATACCAGAAGATTCACTTGCTTATATTACAAAAAGAGTTGTGATTGGTCTTAAACAATTAAAGGATGAAAGGAATATTATTCATAGAGATGTTAAACCAACCAATATGTTAGTCAATGAATACGGCAAGGTTAAATTATGTGATTTTGGAGTTAGTGGTAATTTAGTTGCATCTTTAGCGAGAACAAATATTGGATGTCAAAGTTATATGGCCCCTGAAAGAATCAAGCATACAAACCCTGATGTTTCAACATATTCTGTTCAATCTGACGTTTGGTCATTAGGTTTATCAATTTTAGAAATTGCTAAAGGTTGCTATCCATATCCACCAGAGACTTATAATAATGTTTTTTCACAATTAAGTGCAATTGTTGATGGTGAACCACCAACTTTACCTGTTGATAAATTTAGTGCAGAAGCTCAAGATTTCGTACGTCAATGTTTACATAAAAATCCAAACAAAAGACCAAATTACGGACAGCTACTATTACATCCTTGGCTCTCAATCTATCCTGATGTTCAAGGTCAAGAAACTTTAAAGAACATTGTTAGTTTATCAATTGAAAAGAGAGGATCTGGTAAAGTTGATAAACCCAAAAAGTCTGTCCCTGCATTACATAGTGGACTACAGATATGAGTATAAATATTTTGTATGTTGGCATTATTGTATGATTAATAGTTGCATATTGTATTATTCGTTGTAGTTTAATATATTTAAATAACTTCATGTAGTAATTTATAATAGAAGAGAATCTCACCCTTTTGACTTCTTCCGTTGTTCTTTGACTTCTCTCAGTTTCGAGATTTTAGATTTTAGATTTTCTGACTTCTATCCGGGTTAGAAAAATTTCACGGCCTCGTCGATTCCGACATGGATTCTAATTTTTAATCTCGTATAAACTCCTTAGGTCTTTAAACTAGAACTAAATTTTTTTTATCCATCTTCATCATTCTTCCTCCTCCCTCTAAAAATTATACAGAATGTCAGTTTCAAATAAAACCATCAAATTTATTATTTCATCAAATCGAAAGTTTAGTAATGCTAGACTTTTAAATAATCTAGCAACTTCAACATCAAATTCAAGTTCAAATTTAAATACAAATACAAACGAAGCAAAGATTATAACACGTCGAAAATCAAGTACAAAATTCACTGATGTTTTGAATAAAGGTCCATCGTTTGAAGATTTTGTTAGTGGGCGTGCAAAGGATATGCTAATCGATCCTTTGGAAGCAGCACGTAAAGATCCTGATGCACGTTTACCAAAATGGTTAAGAGTTCCAATTCCTAAAGGACAATCATTTCATAAGGTTAAAAAAGATGTCAGAGATTTAAAACTTGCAACCGTCTGTGAAGAAGCAAAATGTCCAAATATTGGGGAATGTTGGGGTGGTAAAAAATCAGAGGCAACTGCAACAATTATGTTAATGGGTGATACATGTACAAGAGGATGTAGATTTTGCAGCGTTAAAACGAATAGGGCACCTGCAGCATTAGATCCAAATGAACCTGTTAATACTGCTGAAGCAATTTCAAGATGGGAATTAGGTTATGTCGTTTTAACTACTGTTGATAGAGACGATTTACCTGATGGTGGTGCTGCCCATTTAGCTGAAACTGTTGAACAGATCAAATTAAAGGCACCAAAGACCTTGATTGAAGTTTTAAGTGGTGATTTTAGAGGTAATTTAGATCATGTTCAAATCTTAGCAAATAGTTCATTGGATGTTTTTGCACATAATGTTGAAACTGTTGAAGCTTTAACTCCACATGTTAGAGATAGAAGGGCAACATATAGACAATCTTTGAAGGTTTTAGAAAATGCAAAATTAAAAAATTCTCATATTTTAACAAAAACTTCCATTATGTTAGGTTTTGGTGAAACAGATGAACAAATTTTACAGACTTTGAAAGATTTAAGAAATATTAAAGTTGATGTTGTTACATTTGGTCAATACATGAGACCAACAAAGAGACATATGAAAGTTGTTGAATATATTACACCTGCAAAGTTTGATTATTGGAGAGATGTTGCTTTGGATTTAGGTTTCTTATATTGTGCTTCTGGTCCATTGGTGAGATCATCTTATAAGGCAGGTGAAGCTTATATCGAAAATGTTATTAGAAAGAGAAAGAGAAATGTTGGTATCTCGAGAGAGATTGAAGTTGGTGATGAAAAATTTGTTTCAAAAAATTTGATGGGAGAATTTAAATAAATTTTGTAAATAATCATTTTATATACTCAAATAATTATTCATTTGTAATTTTATAGACTTAGGCGATTACTTTTTTTTAATAATTTTATTAATTTGTCAGGTATTTTTAAAACTTCAATTAGGAAATTTCAAAGTCCCAATTAATGTCATTAATTTTCAATATAAAAATTGAAATAAATTTTAAGAATTTAAAAAAATATTCAATTTATCAATATTCTGAAAAGTATATATATAACAATATTTACACAATTAAGCCTCTTCAGTGGTTTCTTTGGAGGTTTCCTCGGTGGTTTCTTCGCTGGTTTCGTCCTTGGTTTCCGCTTCAGTGAGAGATGCTGTTTTATTTGCAGTTGCTCTTTCCTTTTCCTTTGCCAATTCATCAAGAATTTGCTTTTCTAAAACAGAAATCTTATCTTTGATTTCAGAAATTTTTAGATTAGTCGCTTCTTGAGCTTTCTTTGATTCAAGCTCTTGATCTTTCTTTGCAGCTTCTAATTTTTCCTTTAATTCATCAATGACCTTTGGATAATCTGCTGGTGACTCTGGAATTGTTGCATCAACAATAGATAATAAGGTAACAATTGAACTGTTAACACCCTTTTGTTGCTTCTTTTTATTGTGCTTCTTCTTACCTTTGCCTGAACCCGCAAAAAAAGATTCTTCAGTCTTTTGGATAATTTCTGCATTTTCAGGAATTGAAACTTTATTGTTAGTTGGCTTTGAAGACGCTGCATCAATAGAAGAAGAATTTAAAGCGTCTAATGGATTAACCTCTTCATCAAATTTAAATTCTGGATCTAAAGCAAAAATTGCAGATTTAATTTGAGCAATTTGTTCATTACTGATAAAACCCTTTGAGGCTTCTAGAGCAGCAATTTCGGCTTGCAATTCCTTTCTTTCTAAATATAAAGTATAGGCCTTTTCATCTTCCTCTCTTTTCTTACGTTCGTTATCCATATCAGCCTTGAATTTCTTAAACTTAGCGTCGAAATCATCCCTAATTTTTCTAATTTGTTTTAACAACTCAAACTTTTCATCCTGCAATTCTCTTCTTTTGCCAAATAATTCATCCCTCTTTGATTGAACGGACTTATTCTTAGTTGTTAATTCATCTAATTCCTTAGTAATTTTTTCAAATTCAGATTGAATTTCTTTATTAGAAAGAGTTGATAAAGATGACTTTAATTCAACAATTTTAGCTTTATCTGAATCAATGGATTTTTGTGTTAATTCGATGCCGGCAAAATCTTTCTTTAATTTGTTCAGCGAAGAAATTTCCTTTAAAGCTTTCTTTTCTTCAACTAACATTAAATTACCTGATTCAATTTCAGATTCTAATTTTCTAATCTTCTTGTCAATATCTTCAATGGTTTTGAAGTTATATTTAGAGGTTTTAGCAGTAATTTCAGCAACCTTCTTCTTAATAGATTGGTCAATTAATCTAACTTGATCATTAATCAAATGTCTTTTCTTCTTAATTTCATCTTGAGCAGAGACAAGCTTTCTTAATTCAGCACTTAATGCTTTACGGCTTTCAGAATCTTCCTTTGATGTATTGGTGGATTCAATTTGAGTTGAAAGTGAAGCAACTGAAGCTTCGATCTTTTTAATTTGATCATTCAATTTTGCAATCTGCTTATTCTTTTGTTCAACATCAGGTTGTTTGATGAACTTTCTTGGCTTTGGAGCTTCAATTTCAGGAATTTCAACAGACATAATTAGAAATTATATTCAGGTACTATTACAATTAATTAGAACGAACGAAGGTAATGTGAGTAGAACGAAAATGTAAAGGAACAGAAAAAGATAAATTACCACTAAAATATATCACTAAACTCTCTACGTGTACGAAACAGAATTCAACGCTGGATCAACTTAGAAAATATTAATGCGTTGGTGGACAAAAATTGAAAATTCGAGAAAGTTGAAAACTCAAAAGAAACTTCATTAAGGTAGCAAAAACAAAAGCCCACGACCGGGTTTGAACCAGTGACCAACAGATTTGCAATCTGCTGCTCTACCACTGAGCTACGCGTGCCTTTTTGCAGCATAAAAGTGCTCTGTTTGTCATCAATCATATTTGCCCTCGACGTGATTTTTTAGTAGGTCAACTTTTTTCTGCTAATGATTATGTCCAAGGTAACAAATCGTTCAGATACACATTAAAAAAAGAGACAAAAACAAACAAACAGTATAACAAAAACGGAGGTTGAATAATCAAACCAATCAGAGCCTTTCTAAAGCAGTTCAATTGATTTTATTTCAAAAAATAAAGTCAAAACTAATTTTTACAAAGATATGTTACTGTAATACTGTATCGATAACGTTCAAATTTATATAAG